>BRZM01000075.1:0-436077 GCA_033238685.1 Lates japonicus | reverse complement strand
ATCAGTACTTCATTCGATTTACGCTGTTCTCCTCAGCCATGTGTGACAGAGAGAAGGCCAGCGAGTGCATGATTCTGTGCATGTGTGTGAGATGATGTATGCGGGGAATTGGCAGTTTTAGAGTTGAAAAGTGGTGTGAGTGGTGTATGCGACAACAGACCTGATCCGAGGCCGAGGCCAGTGGTGCTGTAGAGGATCAGGGCACAGTGACCTCAACACCTCTGTGTGGCAACAGGTTGCTGCACAGTTACCAAGAGGCAGTGTTTGTAAAATATATAATGTTGAAGCAACAATGAAGAGAGCAAGAAAGGAAACAAGGAAGGGAAAGGCGTTTAAGAGGAAAATATCATGCTCATAACCTGTGCCGGGCTTGTCACAGTGATTAGTTAATACAATATTAATCAGACTGACAGTAAAATCTTTGCATGTTTCATCCTTTCTTGTAATTCAGGTGAAGCCAAAACCACCACAAACAAGCGCTGGCTGTGATGCCTGTGTATTCTCTTCTGGTGCAAGTCTGTTCACGCAAATAGGGGCGCGGCAGCTCGTGCAACTCTTCAAAATCTCCTGCAGCTTGATGAACTGTAGCAACAGCAACAATAAAAACAGACCTCTCTTATGTGTGTGAGAGAGAGAGAAATAAAAAGAGAGGCTTTATTTGCATGGCTCGATGTTGATTCAAGGTAAGTCCTGGCAGCTTCTCTGGCAATGATACCACTGCTGCCGACAGGACCACCTAGCACGGCGTGACTTTGAGCCGCTGGGGTCCCTAGCTATAGGCGATTAATGCGGGATGAAGTTACACACTGCAGCAGCCGTTGTAATAGATCAAACCTTCTTGTTTCCGCACCATCTCTCAATCTTTCAACCAGCGGGGCCTGCTCTGAGGAGAAATGTCTGCGTGAATATTATGTTTAGACTCTGGATGCAGATTAAGTTGCAGACACCGTCTTACAGATAATCGCTTAAAACTTCGCATGTACGGTTAATCTGTTCTACCTTTTTCTGCATCTCTTATACACACCATCTCTCACACACGGAGCAGAAAGCACCTGTGACAGATCAAGCAAGTCAAACAATTTCATTTTCAAGTCAAACATACTTACACATTGCCAGAAAAAAAAAAAACAACAAAGAAACCTTCACTTTCAAATTCCTCTTATGTGTGTTGATAGTAGCTGAGTGATTTATCTCTAATGTCTCTCTAAGTCACATGGGGTATGTGTGTGTGTGTGTGTGTGTGTGTGTGTGTGTGTGTGTGTGTATATAACCGTCCTAGAAAGGTTTAACTAATTCATCTGATCTTATCAAGTCACAGTTGTGTGTGTGTGTTGATAATGGCCTGTGATTGTCACAGCATGACTAAGGCAGCCAAGAGTCTATCATCAGATTCTTAATCTTTGTTCTCTCATGGGTGGCAGCTGGTCGGACCAAATAAGCTGATAAATAAAGCTGCATTTGAGCAACAGGTTGGCTGCAGTTCAGTCTCAGTCAGCAGAGATGCTTCAATGAATAGTTAATAATAAACTTGAGGAATGGATACTCTGCAAGCAGTGCTTTCTCTTGGGGTGTGTGTATGGTTTTGATTAAAATCCAACAAGTTCATGGCTTGTCGTTTAAATCAGATTTGGCCGATTAGCATCACGTTTTGCAGTGCCGGGTCTCGGCTGTTGGAAAATATTAGATGAATCTTATTTTGTGACAATCCCAAATTAAACTTTCAACTGGTGCTCCAATGTAGCTCTGTATTAATTGCATCAACATTCTCGATATTTCCTGCTAGTTCAAAATGTTTTTCTGTGGAAACGTTGTAGCAGTGAGATTTTCTTGAGCTGGAGTAACACCAAAGTAGTAACCCGTGCAGTATTTGTTTGGTTGTGTGAAGTGGAATGCAGACCTCAGGAGAATTACTCAGGGAAAAGTTGTGAGAATCATCTCAATTTGCCAAAGTGATCGGGTTAATCCATCACTCATTATCTACAGATAAGACACATTAGTGGGGTGAGGCTGCAAGTCTCTCCTTTCTCATGAGAATACAATGTTCTCCCAAACGAAGGCACCCAATAGAATAAAGCCATGCCCGACACTTTCTCTTCTTTATTAACCTAACCTTGCTGGCTGCTCCATCTGGGACAATGCAGCCCAATTAGTGGAAGCCGATGTCAGCTGAGCAGAGACTCAGAAAGCACTGGCCTCAGCTGATTTGGCTCATCTACAAGAGGCCCCATAGAGAGAGAGAGGAAGAAGAGAGCCTATCACGGTGATAGAGACCGCGTGAGTGAGAGAGTGAAGGAGGGTGAGCTTAAAGAAAAAAAAGAGGGAGAGAGATGAACCTTGAGGTGCTCATGACACAGTGTGCTACCAATAAGTGCTATTAAAATAGCTTCCGCTGCTGCTGCTGGGGCTTGGGGTTGCATGATGCGGGCTGCTGGTGGTAATGTGTGTGTGTGTGTGTGTGTGTGTGTGTGTGTGTGTGGCAGGGCTCCTCAGCATGTGAGGACCCCTCCTTCAGCTGAATAAGTCATCAGAGTTCCCATTGAGTCCTTCTCTGCTTCTAATAACCAAAAGGCCCTATATCACTGGAGGATGACAAAGCAAACAAATGGGCCCTAATTACCAGAAGTCGATAAAGAAATTATAAGTGAGTCATTAATGGTAATATTGTGTTATGAGATGATAGTTTATGGTGAAATTGTTCCAAAGGGCCCCTCTGTGTTTCTCTGAAGCTAAGACTTGGACCTGTCGGAAACTTGGCCCCGATCTCTAAATCCTCTCTGTCTGTCTCTGCTCTCTAACCTCAAGAGACACTTGAATATTAGGCGAATTATGTACCAGGTCCTCTGTGAATGTCAATTATAGATCTAGCAGTAAAATAAAGAAAAACCTGGAAGACATTCACACCCCGAGCTCCCTCCTTGTTTTGGTTATCCTGTTTTCTTCTGTTTCTCACCAACCTGCTGGCTAAGGACGGGTCGTTGGCTGGAGATGAGGGTGGGGGCGGAGCATGAGGACCCGTTGGAATTAGTTCTATCTCAAAGTCTCAGAGGAGGTAAGAAGATTGGGAAGAAGAAGAGGTGGATGGAAAAGAGGATGGAGCCCAGCCAGGGAGTGACTGAGGCTCTCCAGTGCTCTCCTCCTCTGCCTCCTTCCTGGTCTGTCAGGAAGCTCTGGAGTATCAACAATGGCAACATAGACCCTGCCTTGTAATTTGTGGTTCAATGAACCTTCACTGTAATGCCTATTGTTGCTGGCTGCACTGCAGCTAATGGAGTGCAATCATATTCTTTGTTCTCAGTCTCTATGTAGGTTAACAGATAACTAGAGCGTACTAAGTCCAAAAAGACAGCGTTTGCTATGACAGGCGGGGAGTGAGGGGTTGATGCAATTTTGTATCAGGTCATGTAATAAAACACAGAAGTGGACTGCTGTTTGGGAGTAATAGCATGATAACAGTGAACTCTTTTTCTTCTTTATATTTTATTAGTTGTTTACCACTGTGATGTAGATACACAAGTGTGTTCATGGGCAGGAGGGCAAACCTCATGACACACAAACAATTACACTAATATGAATGACAGCCACTGACATCTCAATGCAATTGTTTCAATAAGTTTCACTTCTGCTATTAACATCAGAATCTTAAAACAAGACAAACAGTACAGGTCACTGAGAAAAAAACTGACATTTAGTTGAAAGCAGAAAATTAACCTAAAAAACAAAACCTTGCATTTGTAATAAATTAGATAATATCATTCTTTTAGCAGATTCTTGATTTTTTGATTCATGTCCTTTGAGTACATTTGTATTTATATGGAATAGGTGGCTGCTTGTGTGCTTGACGCCGGCATGGCTGTTTATTAAAACAATTCCATAAGATCTCACTCCTGCTTGTTTTGGAGCTTTTGAATGTATAACTCTTCAACTCTTCTTCGGCCATGAGCGTGCGATGCATTCATCCTTTGATGAGGATGTGTGATATATGAACCTTGAGCAGAGATTTTCTTTTCAATAACTTTTCTGAGGTACAAGTAACTGTGAAGTAAAAAAAAAAATGTTTAAAATAGGAAAGTACTCCTCAACAAGAATTCATTTGTAACATGCATAACCCGTTAAAACCCCAGTTGTCTCCTTAGAATGGTTGGTTGCTGCATTGTCAGACAGACACTACAGAAAATATTCCTTCAGCAGTTCTTCTTGGCTTCTGTTTGTCACCTCCTGTGACCACGTTTCATTATCCAGGAACATGTGGCGTACGGTTTCCGCACTAGAAAGACAGTATTGGGTTTCGTGAAGGGTTTCCATGGCAGTGGGCGGAAATGAAATTAACTCAAATTTAATAAACAAAGGTCAGTGAGAAAATAAAGAATGAAGCGGTAGCAAGCATAGATAGAGAGAAAAAGCAGAAGAGTGGGATTAAGAAGAATAACAGTCACCTGTGTTTGGTTTGCTGCTGCCTGCGACGATGACCTCATCAAATGACACCTCTCTCGCCAGCACAGAGGATTTCATATTTTAGACACAGTGTAGATTACAGTACAATGGGCAGAGTTGTGGTTGTTAACAGGAGGTATGTGGCGGGTGGGAAAATAGATGTTGAGGTGTATTTTTTTAGAAATGTGTGCAGCCATAAAGTTTGATAAATCCTGGCGTGATCAAGTTGATCCATATCTCTTCGGTTCACTGCTTCCTCGTCAGCTGCAGGTGTCACAACAAAAACCTGCACCGAGAGGTCAAGTATTTTCTGAAGTATTTCATTAGATTAAGTTGAAGTGGCCTGTTGATAATTATAGTGAATTTTCTGGCCACGAATCTATCATCCTGTAGCTGAGAGTCAGGCTCCTGCCAAACTCAAATATAAAGGAATATCTACAGGAATCAATAACACTGGGGTAATATTAACAAATTACACAAACGCTACACTATTAGCAGAAAGCGCGGGCGTTCATCGGCCAGTGAGCTTAGAATAGTTGTAATGTTGGATGAAACCTGCAGGGCTGACACTAAAATATATCTTTTCACATAACACCTCACACACTGATAATCTGTTTGGCCTTTGAAATCCTCCTCCTCCTCCTCCTGCTTCTCCTTCCCGGCGGCTGTCCACAGGAATTATGTCTATAATGAGCGATTCTGCCTCTCAATTTTGTGTTAGTGCCAATAAGCAAGTAGTGCACCCTTTATGCAAGCCCGAGGGGCGGAAGTGAAGGTGCAGGGGTCCGCGTAGTGGATGGGTTTGTAGCACCAATTCTGTCTTTTAGAGATAATTTTTTCTATTCAAAAGCAACTGCAACTACTGAAATGTTGTTCATTTCGTATTTGGCAACTTTAAAATGTTTATATTGAACAAATCAGTAAATTGATAGACAGTGTAATTGTTTTCAAGCAAAAAAATATCTGATCTTGCAATACAATATTATCCATTTAGGCTAATTAAAACAATAATAACTTTAATAGTTATTTTATGTACTCACAGCACTTGGTTAAGTTTGAGGGAGAGATTGTTGTCTGGTTTAATACAGAAAAGTACTTAGATTCAACAAAGCATCTTTCTGAACTTAACCAAAAATGCTTTTGTTGGCAAACCAGACAGGCCTCTGGATGCAAACTCTCCTAATTATTGACTTTATTACTCCACCACATGGGCCCATAACTCCTGGCAAACTCTGCTGCTGTTAATGAATGTGGTACTTCATTCATTCATTCAAAAATATTGAGTTTAAATGTGGTACATTATATTTATTTGTTGTTACAGTCAAGTTGTATATTGTGTTGATCATTTTGTTAACTCTAATATTTTATTTTGCGTCGGCAGTGTGTGTCAGGCAGGTGTTATTTGTATATTTAATCTTAAAGTGAATCTCTTTACATTTCATCACCTCAGCCTCACAGCACTTTCATACGAGTCTTTGTTCAATTATCTGTACATATACCCAGTGATCTGCTGCTCTTTTATCACCCAGGGTGTATTTATTGTCTACTTACACGTAGCTGTATACTTTTAAAATCTGAGCTTTTTGCCCAGCCCATCTGAATAAATCTCATTTTAGATGAGGCGTGAGACATATAAAGGCATCTCTTCTTCTTTAATCTTCTGTGAGAAAGGCGCATCAATAAATCCTCAACATTTCCTCATTGTAGGCAGTGTATTCAAGAAAAGGCGTAACCTTCCTGTTTACTTTCCTTTCACAAGATAAAACTTATTTGTTCTTTCTTTTGCATGTTTAACACACTGCCATTATCTGAAAACAACAACCATTGTCTCTTGTAAGATTATTAAGCGCTGCAAAGTGTGCTTTCATTATAGCATGAAGTTTATTCTCAAGTGTGTCAGCCCGTTTGCTTGCTCTGTGAGCCTGAGTCCTCCCTCCTGTTTGCCTTCTACCCAGTGAGCTAAATTACAGCGGGGTTTTGGGTTTCGGGATCAGAGGTCTCTTTTCACTCCATCTCACTTCCCCCAACTGTATCCTTCCTGCCTGGGTCAGATGTGTCACATTTGGTTACAGAGAATATAGTACTGTGTTTTGCTTTCAACAGTTTCCTAGGAAAAAAAAAAAAAAAAGACAGCGAAGGCTACTGTTTTAACTTGTTACAGTGGCGCAGTGCATATGTAAATGCGTGTGTGTATCTCGTAATGGCCACATGCTCCAAGCGTGCATAACTGTATGTATCGTATTCCTATTGCGCTGAGCTGTAGGAACTGTGCCACATGAGTCTGTGCAATAAATGTGCTCTGATCCTAATTAAAAACATCTCCGCTCCATCGGTGTCAAAACAATCTGCATGGACCAGAGCCAAGCGCACGTGCACTGAACCCTGTCTGCTATAGCTGTACCAGGATGGCAGCACCTCTTATTTTACACTAATGATCGATCCCCAAAACTTTACAGGTTGTTGGCAGACTCTTATTCTTAAAAGCGCTTATAAAATATGCCCAGGCTGATGGATATGGTGATATTAAAGTCATAGTAATTATTACAAGTCACAACAAGTGACAAGTGAATCACTTTTTAATTTCCACAGCAGAAACTGACCAAAACTTCGATGATAATGAACATGCCTTTTAACTACTGGCCAGGCGTAAATACAGACTTTACCGCCATGTATTTATTACACTGCTGTACATTATGCCATTTTCTTGTGATACTCAGCTTTTGCCACAGGTTTTCAAATAAATCATTACCGCATATAAAATAAATGTTTCTACTCCGAAGGACATTAGATAGATCTGTCCTCCTGAACTGAATTAATTAATTGAGCAATCAACTGAAAATCTAGGCTCCTCCAATTCAAATGAACAAAACTGGCTGAATTAAAATAAAATATTCAGAGTTTCATAATTTTGCATTGAGAGGAGCCAGTCGTCAATCAATGCAAATCTAAAATACTTGTATTGATGAGGACTTAAACTATCAATTTGATGTAATCACCCATTTGTGATGATGTATTACTGTATATAAAAGCTTTAATTCCAATAATACCCACGTTTAATATTTATAGCTTTTGATAGGCGGACCTCCCCAAATAATGTACTGTCAGAGTCCACCATTATACCTTGATATTTCTCTTACTGTGTGCTTCAACTGAACTACAACCACAGATGGCAGCATGTTGAGCTGTCATCACGCATCCACATGGCTGTATGCATGAAAAGTGATTTACATTTACTGTTTAAAGGCCATTGAGACTGGACAGTGCACCTCTCACTGTTATGAAAGATGAACAGCTGAGCTGTAGGATCTGCCGAAATGACTGTGAGCTATAAACATGATGTATTTGATTTGCATTGCAGCATCATATTCCTGATGGTGTTGGGTTGCTCCTTGATGGCTGAGTCTGAGCTTAGGCAGCTTCCTTTTCCAGAGCCCAAAAAGATAACATGTTCCATAAAAAGCGTGCATATGCATGTGCACACTACACACATTGATCCTTTTGATCCTCTCCTTCTCTTTGAAATGTTTCATTATTGGCCTCTTTATCTCAACTTTCTGCAACTTCAATGCACTCACTTTCTATAACTAAAACTGTATTTATATTAAGCCCACGTTCAAGCCCTGTTTCTTTCAGTGATCAGAAGTATCGAGATGATCAGTGTAGAATCGTACACTAATGACTCATCATTAATCATATCCTGCCAGCATGTGCGGTAATAAACTGACATCATGCTGTCACTCCTGGTGTTCCCCAACGTATCATCCCTCCTCGGTCAGTAATGCGACGGAGTCCTCTTATTCATTAGTTCCATGTTCTTTATATCTTGACATCAGTTTTTCTGCCACAGCCTGGCAAAATCTTTGTTTCTTTGTGAGCTCATCTCTCATGCAACTCCATCTCTACTCTCTTCCAGCATACAGGCTGTGGCAGAAGCAATGCCTGCTGGCTTCCTCATTTGGGCCAAAGCATCCTGTGAGGACTTTAGTCCAGAACACGAGAGGGGAGAACTGGTGATTCCTCCTGCCCTCACACACTAAAAGCTACACACACACACACACTGAGAGGTTTAAAAGAAAAAAGAGGCACAGAACACTGAGGAATTCAGGATAAAAGTTTAAATTGTGCAGTTTAAAACTGGATGAGGTGAGACAATATAATGAAAGGAAAATGAAAAGGGACAATAAACGTGTCCACAAAGTGAAGGAGCTGTGTAGTTTCAGATTATAGCTTCCAACTTCCTACTCCTCCTCCTCTGGATAGGAAGCTATGTGACTTGGTGGCAAGAAGTCAAAATGTACAGTGCACACACACACACACATTGACCTCTTAGCTACTTCTCATCATTCCCCATGCTGCTGTCTGCGTAAGTCTGCCTTGAGGCCAGACATAGTAAAGCGCAATACGCACCAAAAGATGATTAGTGACCCCAGATTCTGATTTGCTCTTATGTGAAACAGTGTCATCTCTCTGATTGCATGCTTTGACAGCAGCCAGCCTCCAATGTCTGTTTACTCTGTTATTCTGTATACCGTAGCTGCATAATGTTCACTGCAACTTTTTCTTCATCGCGGACAGCTTCTTCTTCTTTTACATTCGTATGCTGCTTTAGTGTACAAGTTAGATGATTTTGTTTTTTGTTTCACTCCAACCTGATATTGGGCCAAACCTGCCCCCTGACAGTGTTAATAGTTGTTGGCAGGTTGCAAAGGTCTAAGGTCAGAAGCTTGAACGTATTCATAAATGAGAGGGGCTGGATGCGAGATGGCGACAGGAGGAAGAACAGTATCTTTTTACGGCACTGTCTGGTTGATTTCTCCTAACCGTTCCGTCTCACCACTCCTCATTTCCCTTTATTAGCTAGATCAACTCGCGTTTCAGATAATTAAAATCTAATTCAACTCCTCTCTCTTTTGTTCATGGATTATAAATTTTGGAGAAATTTGTCTCAGGTACACTCACTAATGACATCTGCAACAGGGAGGTCCAGTTTCCTAGGAAAAAGGAAAGGAGGAGGGTGGCCCATTTTGGAGGTGGTAACTTTAGTAATGAGGACTTGACAGGAATGTATGGGAGGTGTGTGAAGGTCAAGGTTTCCACTGTATACGGCCATAGTGCTGTACTAATGAGCCTACAATAAAATAGTGAGCAAGGCTTAAATTGCTTACTGCCTGGTGGTCTCTGTTGAAGCAGTTTCTTCCTCTGGTAATCATAGGCATGACCGAGTATTACAACATCACCTATGAAAACTGTTAGGATGGTAGCCAAAGGTACACTGTATCAGACCACAAAAAGCTGATGTGTAGATATCTGAATTTCTTTTTATTTTTCTGAGCACTAAGTTTTTTGTCCCTTGTTGAGAGGTCATCGGATTCCACAGAAATAATCAAGATTCCTATACTAGCCAAGCTGTCTGTTTTGATAGAGATCATGATTCGATCAAAAGCTCCAAACGACTACAGGCGAACAATGGTAACTTTTTGGTCAACACGCTTTGAGATGAACTCAGTCTCACTAAAGGGTCTAGCTGAAAGGAGGGAATTTGCAAAACTACCTGTATAGATAATTTCCATCATATTTAGACACTTCTGAGAAAAGTATTCATCCAGATTGGCGTACCTGAAGTCGTTTATTGGGGAGTGGAAGCCAGCGTTTACCATTAGAAATCAAGTGGCAACCTATCTCGCCCACAATCCAGGCTCTCTTAGCACCCTCAAACAGGTCAGTAACAAACACTTACGGCTTGGTGGGCGCCTTCTCCCACAGGGGCTCTTCTTCTATAGTCGGTGAAAAAGAGTGTTTTTAAAAAGCAGAAAAAAATGAAGGTAGGCCGACATGATGTGGTATGAAGATATCCAGTGTCTTCCTTTGTCTTTCTCAAATCCGCAGCGAGGAGGAAACTCTCTCTCTCTGCCTTCTCCTGCCCTAGAGAGGCACAGATGCTCATCTAATCTTTAATCATCAATCTTAAACACTGTTTATTTTTCTCAGCTCACAGCCACTTCAATCAGTGTTGTACTGCGTTCTGTTAAAATCGCGGGTTTTAAAATCTTTGAATTAGTATTGGAGCAGAGTGGTGCCTTAATTGCAGAAGGCGCCATGAGATTAGTATAGTCTGACCTCGGAAGTGAGTTAGCTCTGTCTCCTTGTCCTTTTCAGCTAACTTTGACCCATCCTGCTGCCAGCCTCGGGGCAGCACAAACGACCTGCCAGAAATTCGTGGGCAAAACACTGGATCTGCTAGTCCACGAAACCAAACTGTGAGGGTAAATAGACTGGAGGTGATGTTTGACTTTGGATGGGAAGGCCCTTGTTTTGATTTGGAGACCTGTCTTGAGTGTTTCCAATGCGCATCCTCTGTGAAAGCCCGGCGGGGTTTGCAGGATGCGTGAGGCTCTGGGCAGAGGAGGAGACAGGGTTGATTGCGTGTGGCTGGATGTAAAACAATAGAGAGCAAAACAGCCGAGAAAAGGTTATTACAGTTGGCTGACAACCAGTTTGATGTGAGGTGCTGCACCAGTTGCAAACACGTTGCAATTGATTACAGCTAATACTTGGGGAGGAGAGGGTGGAGGCGAGGAGCTCAGATAGTTCACACTGTGATTATCAGATCAGACACTGATGTGAAAAGCATCCAGCCCACTTGGCTGATAATCCGCCCTTGCTGTCAAAAACATTGCCATCAGTCAACACAATCTATTTGTATTCCCTCCTAGCCTTCAATAAAAAAGCATAGCGGCTCTCATAAGTATGACAGAATTTTTGGTCTTCCTGCTACGGGAACTGTAAATCCAGTTAGTTCCATCAGCATCATGCTCAGAAAGGATCTTTACTATCGTGCCACTACATCGATTCATGGGGTTCCTGAGCTCGGTGATACCAGCCTGCCAAGCGCTGTCATCAGGGTCATACAGATTTATAATGTGTAAAGCGTGCAACAGCATTCTGTCAACTCTCTGGCAAACACTATACTAACTATCCTGTTAGGTTGTATTATGTTATCACACAGCGGGCGTTGTTTGGAAATTTGCGCAGATGCTTGAGGCATATCGCTCCTAAAGCTGTCAGTCCCTCACGCTAAGACAGCTGCTCTTTAGTAGGTATTGTTCATGAGAGCTATACTGAGACAGCGAGCACAAGATCTTCATTACACACCCTAAAGGCCTTTCACGCTATAGCCCTGAATGGACCTGCCAATGTCATCCCCTCCACCTGGCATTTTTGGCATAGCTGACATACACACAACGCACTCTCGTCAGCCTCAGCTGGCTCTGCGGGCTCACTTTATTCCGCACTGTATGTCAACAATTTGTTTTCTCCCGCCAGGCAGATTGGAGATATTTTCCAGAGCAGCGCCACTTACTATCTGGAATTACTCACGCAAACATGAGCGGAGACACACACTTTGGGGCGATGGGTGCACAAATAAGACAGATGGGCAGAAGTCTATCCTTGCCTCCCTCACTCCCTCTCTCACCCAAATTTACGATTTTCCACCGAAACACGCCCCACGCACCTTCTCTAAACACACACACTCTGCTCACGCTTCCTCAGACAAAAGACCCTTGATTACTCAGCAAATGGATGCACCACTGATCACAGGCCAGCCCTTTTACAAACTGGCCTATTATGCGGTCTCAGCGTGGGGTGGAAGTGTTGCAGGGGCCTGAGGCAGTGTGCCTGTGGAGGGCTGAAGTACTCTGCTTGTATGTGTGTGTGTGAGTGTGTCTGTGCACTACGCACCCAAGGCTGAGAAGTGCTCCCATGCTGCGCAGTCTAACGACAGGGCAGGTCAGCCATTAAATGGGCACTAATGCGGGAAATTGGAGGCCATTAGGCCTTTCTTTGTTGCTGTGCCTCTGTGTGGCTAGTTAGACTCTTGAAAAAGGAAAGGCCTTATTAGCCCCCACATGAAGACAGAGAGTGAATATATGAGTAATAAACTCAGCATAGGCAGGCCAGCCTGCAGGAAGCCACCCAGATTAATAAGCGTTATTAATACAAATGTAATGAATGAATTTAGAATGGTGTTAATGTGTCACAGGTTCTCCAATCACAGTTGTGTTTTTAGTTCACGGAAAGTTGCAAAGGTTTGCAGGTTGTGCTGAAACACAAAACAGAACAAAAAGTTCATCTGTTCAGTGCATCTGTGTTTTATCTCCTCTAATGGACACACAGGCCACCACAACCAGCAGCTTTATGTCATTTCTATCGAGTGGCTTCCTGCCATTTTTAGAGCAGAAAAATGGTATGATTAAATACCAGTTTAGAGTCACAGATTGATCACATGACAATGAGGCACCTCAGAACACTAGACACTCTTAGGAAACTTCTTTACTTTCCAAATAGTTCTATTTGAAAACATTTGATATGAACTGGAAATGTGCTGTATGTGTATTGAAGGCCGAATCAGCCGAGGGAAATGATGCCTTCTAAATGACACTGCAGATACAGAAAAAGTTAGCAAAATTACAGAAAAATATAAAAAGTTTTCTTTTAAATATTAATGTTGTACCTGTTAACAAACAAATTTAAAAAACAAGGAAACATTATAACATACAGAAATAATTATGAATGGACATAACAGTAAAGAGATAATCAAGTGCAGATTAGAGAAATATCACCACAAGGTCACCAATCCTTACATAACCAAGGTACAGTCAATTATATTTAATGAAATGGAACTTAAATTATTTAACTCAGGAAATATTATAAGTCCTGGCAGCTGTCATCTCAGTAGAGCAAAAAAAAATTTGTTCTGTTTTTAAAATAAAGTCAGTTTCAGTCACGTTTTATATATTCAGTACATTACATTCTGTGTTTTTATTTCACACTCATAGTTTAAACACTGTGTTGGTGTATTTATAAGGGCTGTATAGATGTGATTGCCCTGCTCTGCTGGTACTTTGCAGTCTGTAAATCCGTTGCTTAACATTAACCTTAGCTCCACTGCTAATAGCTTCATGAGGGATCCCTGCTTTCACTGGGCGAGCAGTTCTCACAACTCTTTAATTGCGTCGTGAATAGTGGACGCATTTATCACCCACCAACAGAACATGCACGTAGGCCCTGTCTGCTGCTGGGAGTGCAATTTGCCAAATATGAGAAAACATCTGGAAGTGTTCGTTTATAGTGAAAAGGAAATAATAAACAGCTCGGCGATGAAAAGGGTCGAACAAGTGGGTAAGGCTGCTTGACTACCGTGGAATCTGTCACAAATCAGTCTCACCACATATTTAATCTGCCTTTGATAACCCTGCAGGACTGATGGAATATCTGTGCAACAGTCTCAATTATTACGTCTCCTCAGTCGGGCTTAGGATTTAACAAGCAACAGACAATCTCTTCCTCCCCATGTCCACTTCATCTCTTCTATACCCAGATTTTTCTCTTTTTTAATTCCTTATCTTTTCTCTGTTTTCCTGTTTCTTCTCCTCTCTTTCTCATCGTCTGCACAATGTATAAGACAAACTGCTTATAAAAAAATACGGCCGGGTGTAGAAACCTGGGATCCCAGAAGTTTAGTCAGGGTCATTAGAGACTGAGTGAAGAGGGCTAGAAGAGGCTCACAGAGGCCTGAAGTGCTGCGTAATTGGCTGCAATAAAGGGTAAGTGGCCTGACTGTCTCTGCAGTGGGCGCCTCATCCCTGCTTTGCTTTCCCTCTTCCCCTCCTGCACCCCTCCACTCCATCACCCCTAGAGTTTCTTGAAGTTTCCCAGGGTGCTCCCCAATACACCTGACCAGCTCACGCTCCGCTTGATTGTTAAAAACTCCCCAGTATCCTCCACATCCCATTGTACCTTCCTCCTCTTACGTTAGACTCGAGCTTTCCCTCTTTATATATAACCTTGCAGCACTGTGTTGGAACAAAAATGTAGAATGAAAAATAAAAAAAATAGGCTAAAGAAATGTTACAGAACGAGAAAGGGTGGTTTGTTTCATCAAAAAGTTGTTTTAGCGTTTTAGTTAGGCGTTTGGTTCTATTTTCAGTCGACTTTATCATAATATATTTATCATATTGCTGTTATAAAGTGGTATATAATTTTATGTCACAGTGGAGTTTTGGTTTTCCTGTTTATCATATTTGGTGTACAGATCTCTGTAAAAGCCTCTGAAAAGTTAGAAATTTACAGTCATGGTTTCTGGTTTTTCAAGCATGTCGCCAAGTTTATAGTGCTGTCAAATAAGTTGTTTTTCTCTTTTCTTGGGATTTTATATTACTATGATCAAAATAAGAAATGTACAGTGAAAACATGGTGCTTACCAGAAATTTCAGAATGAATAACTGATTGCATATTGAAGTAAAGGCAGGCATGGCTTCCCTGTGTCTAATTTACAGTTTAATGCATTGAGATATGTTCATCTTTTGTACTAAATTAAACATGTTGTGGCAACACTTTATGAAAAATAATTGCTTGTTTAAAAAGGTGCATTAGGTGGTAATGATGAAATAGTACATTTATATAAAACGAAACATCAGACACTAGGTTGATTAACTATCTATCATCTCAATCCACAAATGCCTTCAATTAGCTTTTCATTTGTTGGAAATTCACCATTATCATGCCAGTGTCTGGATCAGCAATTTTCGTCAAAACAAGCATTGTTCTAATTTATAGAGGTAATAAACGAGTTGAACACAGAGCCTGGAAACAGGGATGCAATTAAATTAATTGTTGCCCGCATTGGTTATAAGTTGATGCGTAACAGGGCTGATATTCCAGAACATCTTGGTAACTGGAATAAATATTTCTGTTATTTCACATCATTGCAGTGTTTTGGTTCAACAGAAAAGTTATTATAAGCTTTTTTTTTTTTTAAGTAGAAATTCTTCAATTGTTGGGAGAAAACAGTCAATTATCAGTGATGATTATTATTTCTTCATAGTGAAATCCGCGTCAATCACATTCTCCTCTTCGTGTGGTCTGACATCAGTCAAATATGAAGTAGCTACTATGGAATTGTATCTGGGATCGTGTTTTAAAAAATCAGTCCTCCAGAGAAAATATCAACAAGAATTAATCTGGCTTCAAAATGATTGTTTGTGATGTCTGCACTCAAGAGGAAATACCAGACATTAAAGGATATGTACCAGTGTTTGTCATTTTGTGGTGTTGAAATGTCATCAATACAGTAACATTTTTTCCGGCTGCTGTCTATTTTACACTCCAACATAGTTATATGTTTGAGCTCATTTACCGCCATTCAGTCTTGTGCAGTTTAAAAACAAACAGCATCATTTTATCATTCATCATCATGATTTTGTTTTAACTGATGCAGCAGTTACCTCTGCCTCATCAACAGGGTGATGTACTAATCTGTTACTCAAGAACTGTACTTAGTACAAATTGTACTTCCGCCTGACTGTTCCATTTCATCCCAATTTATCACTTCTACTCACCGCTATCAAGAAGCAAATGTTGTACTTTTACTCCACATTTATTCAACTATAGTTATTACTACAAATCAAGATCTCATGGTACTACAGGCTTGTGAAACACGATGCAGTGTTATAGAGTAAACATAGAATTCAAATAATTAAAATCAACTCCACCTCAACAGACTACAAATTTCCTCAAATTTGCCTTCATAGCATTGAGCCTGCGTTAATATGCGCACGCTCACGATTACTACATCAGGCGTTCACATGCTGGACCTCTGAAATAAGATCCGTTAGGGGTTTGCATTTGGCCACACATCTGATCTGTGTTTGGCGCGGCAAGCGAAAACCTCCCAAACTTTCAACATATGGGTCACATTTCCCCTTCGACCCGACCTTTAGACAGAGAGAGAGAGAGAGAGATAAGAGTGATGGAGAAAGAAGAGAGCAGCTGTCTGCAGGTTAGCAGGCCAAACGCTCACCCAGCACTACGCATCAGTGTGTTTGTGTGAGGAGAAAAGAATATAGGGAGAGCATCACATTGTGTTCAATGTTTTGGGTGGTGGCATTGCTGAAAGAAGTAGATCATATACTACTTTCAAACTTTTCTTTCTCTCTTTAAACCCTCCAACCACAAACACAAACAAAGGCAAAGACACTTTAATAGTTAGCATTTTCTCTCATGAAGGTTTAGGCTTGTCTAATTATTTTGGGGGAGAAACAATAGTTTTAAATGAAGCTGTTAGGTATATGAGCTCCCCATGTTTTGTTTGAAAGCCTGGACGAAAAAGCAAACTCTCCGGTCCTGCAAAGCGGGCGGCAGCAATGTTGAGTTTTTATTCTGTCCTGTTTGGGTGGCGCTGGAAGTGATGGCAGCAGGGGAGGCAGGACATCCTCTGGCATCTTGACTCTTTGTCAGAGCCTGTGACCTCCACAGACCTCCACAAAAAAGACAGGAAATTTCATGTGATGGGGAATTGTTGAAGGTGAATACAGTCATTTGTCACTGGATGTGGTTAGATATTCTATATAGTCTGATATTTTTTGAGTTTCTGTATAGTTATAAGGAGCTCTTTTTCCTTGTTTGTGTCTTTATAATCAGGGAAGTGAAGAATAGCAGCTAGAACAAATCCAGCATGGTTAAATTGAAATGGCGAGATCAGTTCACTCGAGTGTCTTTAGAACAAATCGAGGCTGTGACATTGCTCAGTGCAGACTTTCCGCCGTCTGATGGAAAGCAACCTCAACCTCCAGCTCTGTCGGTTGAATTTTTCCCTCCTAGTGCTTTGAGGAAGGCCGCCTCATGCTGCTATGAGACTGAGGTCAGTAGATGAGGCTGGGAACCACTCAAAGCCTAGTGTGCTTTCCAAAACACACTCCCAGGCCTCGCTGAGGCCCCAGCGTTTCCTGGGATGTGGGGAAGCAGCAACTTACCCGATAAACAAATCAGTTTTCCTGTTAAATTCTGCGGTTAGGTTAAAAGTTATGAACTCCAAATGCAGCTTTTGTGTCATTTCAAATAGTTGTAAATCCACGTACAGGAGGTGTTAGCGTTGGGTAAGCAACTGCACTGTCATTCAGTACACCTGTTTTAAAAGTATCAGTTCACACTTCTTTTACCATATAGAGGCGGTTACACAGGCGACCACTGACTCACTAATCAGCCTGAAGCGATTAACTAGGTTGACCGGTGAAACATTTGGATGTCCACAAGAATTTAGTTTTGTTACGAATGAATTAGCAGAATAAAGTTACCACAATTACATTTTAATAGTGCCACCTCTCTCTTTTCTCTGCAATGTTGTAGTTATTCTAATTCTAATGTAATTTCTTGTTCTCTGAACAACAGACGTAAATCATAGAAACGTTCAAGCATGAGTGCACACTTTAAAATGGTTGTGTGTGTTTTGGTGTGAATTCTTTGTTTGCGTGCTGGAAGTGTGAGCTGATTGCTGGCAAAATAAACTGCAACTCTAACACATGTCTCTCCTGAAGAGGCACAAACCCTAGTCCTGCTAGTTATGAGCAGGTGTTGAGTGTTATGTTTATAATAATAATAACAATATTATTAATGACATGTGTGTGTGTGTGTGTGCGGTAGTGGTCTCTTGCCATTATTGCTTTATTATCTAACAGTCCTCCTGAAAAATACATGGAGTATCTCAGCAGCAACAAGGAAGCAGGTGTTCCTCTGGATAATGTCTTACAGTGTCTCTTATTGTTATATAGGGAAAAATAAACACTCTTCTGATTTTCTGGGATGTATAAAATAACAGTGCTATGTGCATTTACTGATTAGGAAGAAAAAAGAGAAAAAAATTGCCTCTTATTTGGTTCTCTTCTCATTTGAGAGTGATGGACTAGTTTCAACAAATGCTTTCATTGCAGTCTTCAGCGTTAGAAGGGACCAGAATAGTCTCACGGTTAGCCTTAATATGTTTATCTGTGGTCAGTTTTAATTTACTTCCTCTAGAGAAAAGCAGGCAGCAGCTTGCTGCCCCAGTGATATAAGTCGTGATGCGATTTTAATTCCTGCTGAACTGGACAGAAGCTGGTACCATTCAAATAAACAGATACCATCGACAAGCTTTCTTAACAATGAAATTTGATTTGGGTTTCGATCCAAGAATAGAGTTCAGTGTCCGCGGGGGTTTTGAACATTGACATCATAATGTTATCTTTAAACACAAGTTGATTATTGACGATATGAAAAAAAAACAAAAGGAAACAGGTAACTCCACGCTGAATGGATAACACTGCAGGATGTCTGAATGACAGCGGGTGGTTTATAGCATACAGGAAACCTGATAAGCAGCCAGACAAATCACATATGCGTCTTACAAATCTTCAATTGTTTTTAAATCAAATACGCCTTAATTTGGGCAGGCTGTGATGATGTAATTTTAAACAACCTGTGCATACGAAACGCAGAATTGAATAACAATAATAACACAGTTTCCTAAGTTTCCTTCACTGTAGACAGTGTAAAGGGTGATGTGAACAAGCTTGCCATCATGCCTAGTGTGGTGAGTTTGAATAAAATTTCTCCTCGTCTCCATTATCTGAGATAATATCCTGCCTTTAAACACAATGTATTCTACACCTTTACATCAGTCATGTAATGTCTCTACAATACAGCATGCCTTCCAGGCCAACAGCGTTATTCTCACAGGGGCCACGTAGTCGGTGGGCCAGAATTCCCTTAAGTTTGGGTGTGAAACAGTCTTTGTGATGTCTTCAGATGTGTCACTGCTGATAAAATTATGCACTGATCCTCCTAGCTTGCCTCTATACAGTGATCCTTGTTACCTGCAGGCAAGCTCACAGATAAACTTTCACCAGCTATGGCCGAACGAGGGCCAGCCAGGCCTGGACCCCAGGCTAATAGCTAAACTCAACTTACACTGACACAGATCATTTGAGAGCTGTCTAAGCGGGGAAATTTCATCCATTGTGTTATCTTGTGATCGCTTTGGCTAAAATGACTCATCATTTTAGGCACAGAAAAAGAAAGAAAAGAATCTTTTATCGTTTATCCCTATTACTATATCTCAGAATCTGTTGCAGAGACACTGCGCTGTAGTTGTGGCTATCGCAGAGGCTTTGAGGTTTTCAGCAAGCAGGAAGCAAAGAATCAGCTCTGTTGTCTGAGAGGCTAATATGGAGTCATGCTGGGTGTAAATCTAGCTTAAGACTACAGTAAACATAAGATCTGTGTCACTTCAAGGGAGAAATAGGTGTCAGTCCAGTCAGGTGAGTCGACAGGAGCAAAGGTGATTGTTTTAACCCAATTTTTTTAAGTGAAGTGTCACAAAATCTTATTTCCACAGTACAATATCAAGTAAATATCATCATCTGGTGGTCTCATGGTAAAAAAAACCTATCTGATGCAGGGAGGGAGACTAAGCAGGGAGACATATCACTAATTAAACCCCTGCTGGGACAGCTGGGAAAGCCAAGTCACTGCTGATAAGGCACAGAGATTCCAGCGTGTGTGTGTGTGTGTGTTAGAAAAGATATTGTAGTTGGTCCTTGGAGTGGAGAGAAGGACTCTCGGGGGTCCCAAAACAGACGCACACACATCTAGAAAACACACACCAAGAAACTCTCACAGTAAACACACAGAACACACTTTCTCTCTCTCTCTCTCACACACACACATCAGTAAGAAGCCAGGTTGAGGGATGCGGGGGGGGGTTAAGAGCTGCCCTTATGATGGGCAGATGATGAAAAGAGCTGTGTGATGAGGTGGTGCAGAAAAACATGGAGAGATGAACTAATCAGGGGACCCAAGTTGGACCCAGATAACCCCCATTTCCATACGTAAGCGCTGCCTTTTACCTTTGAACAGTATGCACCCACACACAGTAGAGCCACAAACTGTATCAGAAGCGTTGCTGTTAATAATGCATGAATGTGTCTGTGGTGCTGGTGGAGGACCAGTGTCTCGGACGGCAGGCCTTAATGAAGTTGGGCATGTCTGCCTCACTCCGCTGCCAGAGAGTCATGAATAAACATCAGCCGGCTAATTAAACTCAGCCCTGGCAACTGTACTCATCAGTAAACAAGAGGCAGTGAGGGGTCTCGCACATGCTCAGAGGGATTTGCAGGGTGTGGAGGAATGGTAATACCAGGCCTTCACTTTCTGTTTAGTACAGTATGGACTCTGGAGAGCTGGAGGGGACCTTGAGGAGAAGTAAAGAAGGAGCAGAGAAGCATTTGAGTAAGAGACGAGAAAAAGACAGCCGGAGAGAGGTTAAGAAAGAAAAAGACGAGGAAATGATGCAGTCAGACCTCATTATCTGAAAAGTTCAAACTCTCTTACCCTCACTCGGTATCTATGGTGGTTCTGCATCAAGTCAGATGGCAAATCCTTTAAAATGGTATGTTAGTATCAATAGTTTAACCACCACTAAACATTAGCGCATAGAGGGGACTAAATAAAACAAGAGGGAGCCATAGCAGTAGTTCTGCTTAACAGTTATTAGACACACACTAACCAACAAACTTTAAAAAAAATATGTGTGTTAAAGTGTCTGTTAAAGTGTAAACTGCAAATGAATGCAGACTCAGTAAAACGTGGTAATCATTTACCAACTATCAGATCAGTTTGTTGTCGATAACAAATTCTGCTGTAACTTATTTCAAACCGATTTGAACTTTTTGTGACCTGCTTTGTTTCCTCTGTAGCCTGTAACTGCAACCTTCGTGCCCGAAGGTGTCGTTTCAACATGGAGCTGTACAAGCTGCCGGGGAGGAAGAAAGCGGAGGGAGTCTCTTCTTCGCACGGCGAATTGCGCCACTGCCACTACTGCAGAGAGGGCTACTACAGAACAATAACCCATCTCACACAGGAAAGCCTGAAAAGGTACAGTGCTCTGTTGTTTTTTCTTCCTATCCACAGATGGAATAAAGAATTACTTTTCAAAGTTATACACATATATATAAGTATTTACTGGACATAGACCGACATACATAGTGATACTCGCATACTTGATAACAGCCATCACTGGAATTATTTAGGTGTGAAATGAAACAGTTTTAGATGAATCACAGGAAGTGGGGGGGGCTTTACGTTCCTGAACCCTCTGTCAGTAGAGATGAGTTGGGGGTCTGTTGGGATTGTGGAGGTCTCGGTGGTAAGAGGTGGGCTGGACTAGGTGTTCCCTCATCGACACTGAGTTATTTGGCTTCATTCGGGTGGGTTAAGGAATGACAGGACAAGCAAAACAAACAGAGCAGAGGTGCGAAGTGATCCCCGGCGCAGGTCGGAGATGAATGAGAACCTGGGGAAGATCGTTGGAGAGGGCCGCAGAGAAAAGGAGAGCACAAAAAGCAAAAGTCAGGTTCAGGGGGTGGGGAGGCAAAAGGGTGAAAAATGGGAGGGAGTGATGATGGGTACGAGGAAGCGAGGATGACAGGAGGAACACACCCCCACGCAGGTGTGCTCGCTGCTCTGTGCTGGGATGAATCGCCTGCCATCAGCCCTCACCGTGGCTAATAAGGGTCAAAGAAAGAGAGGGGTGGGGGGAGGGGTTTAGGAATGGGGAGGTGGGTTGGGGGGGTCGAAAAGAGAGGGTATGTTTTCTCACCTCTCATGTTGCTGCAGGGAAAGATAACAAGAGCTGAATCCCTGCGCAAACAAGCCTGGAGACACCTCAGAAGTTGCTCCGTATGAGATGCAGCGTGCACATAACACAGAAACACAGGAGTACCTGAACGACGGTTTCAGAGCTCCCACTTCCAAAGGCAGCGCATGAGGAAATATTAGCTGCTACTGCTGACAGTTTAAGCCCGAGTTTTCTCATATCAGTCAGCAGGGAGTAAATAAATAAACCGACCGATCAGTCAGTTTGACAGAAGGCATGTCTGAAGAGTAAAACATCTGCAACAAAAAATCTGAAGTCGGCTGAGACGAGAAAACAATCCATTAACCAACACTTTCATACACCAAAATTTTTTTCCATGATGGCATACTTTAGCGCAGCTGTAATAAAAACATTTGTCAAACTAATGCAAAAAAACTTCCCACATGTTGCACTTAGTCTCATTAAATTCCCGACATCCAGTGACCATTTCAAGCACGTTTCATTCTCTGCATGCGCACAAATTCATAACAAAGCTCTCTGACAAATGCATCCACGTATTTCACCCCTCCAGCCGCTCATGAGTGATATTCCTAAACTGACATTAACACCTTCCGTGGCTTTGGGCCCATTCTCCTGTCGAGCAGGAATGCAAACAGACATTCATCACGTCGGGAACCTTTTGTACCATTAACCCTCATCCTCTAGTGTGTCTACCAGGCAAGCTAATTGTGGAGATTTAACCTCGTTTTTTTATTGTTTTTACATCCCTTCTCATGTGTCCAAGACTTGATTCTTTCAGCATCCCATAACTCACTTTCATGGGGGGTTTGTTTCGGGAAAGTTAGATGCCTCAAGGTCCTGCTGTGCATTTCTCCACACAATTAAGACATTTATTTACCTGCACTTGCTGACAAAAGATCCAGTTTACAACATACAGTCGACTAAATATTAATGAAGAGCATAAAAGCATAATTGCTAATGAGGAAGCTCTGCACCAAAATACAGCAAAAAAGTGGTTTTTATCCCATTTTTATATTTATATCCAAGATAATTAAATCATTTTAGAATTTTACTGTATTATTTATCACTATACCACAATTTTCTCCAGTGCATTACACGTTTTAAACGAAGCTTTTGCATTTTCAATCAGCAAACAAATGATGAATCCAGCTGATTTCTGATGATTACAGACTGTGTTTTATAACTTTTTTACTGTGTACACTGGTAAGTCTCTCAGTGTTAGTCGCCGAGAGACCTTGGAAGCAAGCAGGCAACATTTGGGTTGGCAGAACAGAATAAATGCATGGATGGTTCCCATGTTCTGAAGCAGATGAACTAAATTAAAGCAAAAGAGAAAAAAAACATGAGCGAAAACCTCAGTTCATGTAATGATAAAATGTTTTTTCTGCCATAACGAGAAAACAGCCTGTCTGCAGTAAAGAAAAATCAGTCTCCACTGATGTGGAAATCTGCTCTCATACGATGATGGTGACTAATCTGATGTTAGGAAACTTTGGATAAATGAGTCATGAAGTAAACGTCAAAACAGCGAGTCAAAGGCTGTGAAAAATGCACCTGGTATGGACCTCTGGCATCTGGAGTAAACTGATCATGTATAGTACATGTGCATCTGGATATGTGGGCGCTGGCTCTATATTTTATGTGTGTGTAAGCCTTTTTTGATAACCAGCGCTACTGATTTGGAGCCTTACAGGAAATCGGGCCTCCTCCATCTTCATCTGTCCTGTGTGCATGGATTCTGTCTCTGTGCAGGCTGGTTTTCTCATCTCTTTCTGACTCTGCCTGGTGCTCTTGGTCTCGCTGCTAAATGTGATATGTACATACAACATTCAGCCACTTTTGAGTGTATTCAGACGATTGCCTGTGTTTCAGTTCTACAAAGACTGTAAGAAATAACAGAATCAAACTTGAATTAACTGTTCTTTTTACAAGTCATTAGTTGCCTTGTGTTTTTCAGGACTCAAAAGGCTACAATGTTAATTGATTAAGTTATTTTCAGGAAAAAATATTCCTTATTCCCAGCCTCATAAATGTGAAGATTTGCTGCTTTTCCCTGTTTTAAATTCATGTTAATTTAATAACTTTGTGTTTTGGACTGTTGGTTAGACAAAATAAGCAATTTGACTATGTCTCCATGGGCTCTGAAAAGATTGCAATGGTCATTTTTCACCAGTTTTGACATCGTATAATCCAAATGATCAATCAAATAAATAATCACCAGATTGATCAATAATGACAATAATAATTAGTTGCAGCCTTAATTATTATTCTGATCAACATTAATGTCATTCTCATTACTCAACATTAGCACATGACACATATGCACAATTTCAGTGTCATGCAGTGATTTAGTAAAAAAAAAAAAGTCTTGTGTTCCTTTAGCTCCATAAACCCTGAATAGAATCTCATAACAATCAGATGATATGATCTACAATAATATTATTGTTATATGATAATCACAGTCCCATAGGCTCACGGCAGGAGTGCAGTCATGTCATACGCTCATTACATCAGAGTCTCCAAACTTCTAAACACTAAATCATCTCACCCACGCAAGAGACTCGCTTCTGACTCCTTCCCATTCTCTGCTGCCTCTCAACAAGCTGAAGTATAAACACATTCCATCATCATTTATAACATTGTCAGCTCACCCAAACGGTTTTGTTCAATTTAATCTATGAAATTTGCCAGAGTTTATGCACCTCCCACCTCTCCCAGCCCGGTGTAATTAACACTGTCCAAAGCTCTACTGAGGTATTCAGTTACATCAAAACAGACTTACAATAAAGGATTTGTGGTAATTACCCCAAGCTGACAAATGATACGAAGCATGACCCGTTTCTTTTGCCAATTAAAACATTTTTGCAAACTATATTTGGAAAGTTACAGATGAAGACTTTAAGGATGTGTGTCATTGTATTACATGCTCTCTCTCTCTCTCTCTCTCTCTCTCTCTCTCTCTCTCTCTCTCTCTGTTAATGAACTGTAATGAAAAGTTACCACACACAGCTTTTTCCCTACATCAAACACCTTTATGTGCTGTCAGAGTCTTGCCCCTGCCAAATTCTCTCAGGTTTACCACATCATAACTCAAGATAATTCAATGAAACTCATACTGCAGAACTAATTTCTGTCCACTCCTCAAGCAGCATGAGCACTGCACCGAAGTGACAGCAATTAAAGAGGTTTGGTTATTTATTGGGACTCAAAGAGAGAGCGCCTTTTTTTTCGCTGTGTGGCTTTTGGATGAGAACGAGCGGCATAGGAGCGCAGGCAGGGGTCGGGGAGCACAAGAGTTTGGCCTTTTATATGCGAAATACAATCCTCCCTGAAAGCAGCTCATTTCCATAGGAGGCCATTACGAGTAAAAGAGTGCAGCGGCTTATCCACTGCAGAGTGAGCCCTACCCGGTGGCTACATTTACAGGCCAAAATGTATAACTTCACCCCTCATTGAGTAAGAGTGTAAACACAGAATACGTTTCAAGCAGCTCTTGCTTGTATATGTAACGGAATAAAACACACTGAGTGTATTTGACATAGAACTGCGTGAGTTTAACTTGAAGAAGTGGTAGTGAGATTTAAAGAAGACAGAGAGATAGAGCACTCTAGGTGGTCTTTGAACACGTCTGACATATAACTGAGATAACAAATGTCACTCTTCAGTGATAACTACATAGAGTTTAATCAGCTGTGTGTTATCTTTGTTTGCCAAGCTGGTACTGATTTTAAAAGCCTGCCCAGTAAAGTTAAACATCCTCGAGAGCCTACGACAATAAGAACTACACAAAAGGTCTTCGCCAAATAATGAGCACTGCTCTTGATTAGTCCTCCTCAGAGGACCATCTAAACTTAATAAAATCAAGCTCGAGCAGATTGGCATTGGTTCTGTGACTGATGGATTGAATTCAGGCCTTCACATTCAGATCTGAACTTCAACCATCATATAATTACATCGGTCAGTGGGATGATGAGGAACATATTTTGCATACAGAGGAAAATTAGGCTTTGATTGAGGGATGGTCTGTTTCAATCAGAATAACATGCTAAAAATCTTCCTCCTCTCTCCCTGGCATATGTCTTCCATTGACACAGTAGGTTTTTTTTTTTTTTTTTTTTATTGACCACACATAAAATGCTTGGGATTTGAAAAATATTGTTTTTCATGACTTCACTTTTTAGCTCGGGATTCCCAGAGGGTGTGCTGATATGGGCGTGTTTTCAATTAGAACGACACACATGTGCAGCGTTGTGCATCGCACATCATTCACAAAATAAGCTCACGTCCAATGTTTCAGGCGTTCTCGGAGGCCAAAAAGCACGACTGTTCGGGGCCATTGCAGCCCATTATTCTGATCAATAAAACACTACACAGCACAACAAGCGAGACACACCCTCTATTAGATAAACACGTCATTTAGAAAGCTGTTTATGTATGGGGCAACAACCCAATAACTCTCTTTCTCTTTCTCTCTCTTTCTGCTCTCCAAAGATACTTGTGGAGGAGCAGAAACCTAATTATAATAGAACACAGACTCGAGTAGCCTGGCTTCACTCCAGGGCCAACTTCTTATTGGCACAGAGTGCACAAACCAAATGGGGAGGGTGGCGGATTTCAGACTTCAAACACCAGCTTTATGGTAAACGATTGGCAAAATTCTCACATTGTGCAATCTCAGACTCAAGCCCCGACCTCCTGCCTTTAAAAAAGCCTTCCACCCTCCCTTTCCAAGAGCTTTCCAAGAGCTTCTCAGTGTACAAACATGACAATTCTACAGGACTAATACTTTAGATTCAGATCTATGTTGTTGGGAAAAGACCACAAGCTCCCTTATATACACACATCTACACTCGTTATCATAAACCTCTGTCAGTTTTCCCTGCTGGACGTGTTGAGACAGAGAGGGCCTCTTGCTCTCTTGTCCCCATATCTCTCTGAGCCATCTGGAGTAGCCATGAAGCAGAGCACACAGCCACTTAACTGTTAAGTGGACACACACTTAAACCAGAAACTCTTGCTCACATCCCCAAGTAAACCGGCACTTTAGCGGTTAGCAGGTGGGTCACCCAGCCAGAGAGTCGATCAATTTGTCATCTGACTGAGCGGAGAGCTGGTCAGTTGGTGAGGAGGACCAAATGTGGAGGAGGAGAGGGAGGCAGAGTGTTTCCCACCTGTAGACCATGTGCTGTGCACCTTGATTTACTGGCAGGCTTGAGGCTCTGAGCTGTGGTTACGGGCAGATGCTCTTAAAAATATAACCCGAGCTTTCTGAAACTCCAAACCAGAAATGCACTTTGCCCTCCTGCGGCTCAAACTCCCCTGACATACTACTAAATTTACAGGCCTGAAGACGTGCTGGACTGGCCTCCACGCTGTTTATTGGGCTTCCTGAGACTGTGCAGGCTTGTGTGTATGTGCGTGTGTGTATGTGTGTGCTCACTGTTCCTCCCACTGAGCTAGACACAACTAAACAATGAAATCAAGTGACAGATTGGTCTGATAAGGGTGCTAATAGGTACACACACTTTTAAGGAGGCTTTCTGAGTCTGATAAGAAGGGACAAGTAGCAGCAAAAGTACTCACTCTCTCTCTCTCTCTCACACACACACACACACCAACGAGAGATAAGAGCAGCAACAGAAGCTGAATCACAGGAAACAGGCAATAGAGATAAAAGCGAGAGCGAGTGTGATAGAGAGGGCGAGAAGAGGTGGCCCCGCTGAAACGCACAGCCTCCTACAAAATTACGGACTTAACCCGGAGGATAGAGCGGTCTCATACCACTTCACTTGTCAAAATATCTCACAAAACAACAACTGTGTTTTTTCTAAAAGTCGGAGGTCAACCATAAAGAGAACAGATACCGTATTACATTACCACTTTACAGCAGTCTTTTCCCTGAGGCCCGCTGTAATCCCAGAGAGCTCATCTCTCATACAGCCTGATTGAATAACAACCATATCAACACTCTAGGTCAAAGTAAAGATAAAGAACACATTGCATTATAACATTATAAATGAAATTCGCCCAGAAACAATCACATAACATCTGTTCCAGCAGTCACATTCTATTATTTGTCCCCTTCAGTTAACATATTGTAGAAACCTGTGGTTTTGATTGTTTGCATAAAGCTTCAGTATTAATTAAAAATTGTTTTGGTTTTTAGACATATTAATGATTCATTTCAGTGCAATGGGCTGAATTGAACAGATTGTTTTGAAGTTGTAATTTTGCACCGTGGGCTGAGCAGTCTGTGTGGTTAAAAACAAAACAGGCCAAACCACTAAATACCCCCAAAAACCTCAAAGTACATAATTCAGCTATACGCCTTTGAAGGCTTTCAGAGTGACAAGTGACACAACGCAGGAAAAAATCTTTAGGGAGGGGCATCGAATGAACAGAGCCGACCCAACCCTGGGGCTGAGAGTCAGCATCACTGGTTTTCCGTAGGAAATAAACAGAAAATATAATGACACTTACGGGATGAGGAATATAGTGGTGAGAGTTTGGAAACAAACTGCGTTTTTTTGGCTTTTTCGAGCAAAGACATGGAAATGGTGATGGATTATGAAGACTGCTCTGGTCTGGATTAGACTGTCAGGACTTACTGTAAGGACTTTGTGGAAGATTATTAATTCAACCATGTCTCTTCGCCAGAGTCACTACTACTATTTATATCCCCAAAAACAGATGAAAAGAAACAACTCTCAGACAACTATTATTCAACACCGATTTCAAACCTGACATGGGTTTGGCTGTGAAATAAGTTAAGGCTTGGATTGGGGGGGGGGGCAAGCAATTGGAAAATGATTACATTCCTGAAGCATATGTGTTCGATAGACCCCCCAGTTTGGGAGGAAGTGTGACAGACGTTTTGGGCTCACATTCAAAGCTCGGCATTAATCAGAAACAGCCAATTAGGATTATCCTCCATTATTTTTATCATTTGGTAAACATGCACAACCCCTCTCTCTTTTTACCTCACACACACACAGCTGCAGTCCCACAGTGTGCTCAAATACTGGCACACACACACACCAAGGCCAAACAGCCACATTTATGTGCAAAGGCGCCTGCAAACTCTCACACACATTTGTGATTCAAGACTATGCTGATATTGTATCTTAGCAGCTTTTAATTATGGGAGACGTGATGGCTACATGCTAATTTGCTAATTAGCAAACAATGCCAAAATGTCAACAAATGTCTGTAGACTTAGATGATGTGCTGCTCTTGCCGTGGCACAACATTTGCTGCAAAATGAGAGCTGTGGTGTTGAACTTGAGTAAGATTTGTCTGTCTGTGCACGCCTCCACCTGCCTCTCACCACCCTATTATTGTTGCCACCGCTGCTGTCGTTGCTGCTGTGTACCCACCTGCACTCTCTATAGATAGTATATGTTTGTATCTCCTCACATGTGCGTTTGTGTGTGTGTGTGTGTGTGCGCGTGTGATCACTCACTGTGCCTCTCTTTCTTCCTCTGTTTCCTCACAGCATGTGATTGCCATCCCGTGGGTGCTGCTGGCAAAACCTGTAACCAAACCACAGGACAATGTCCCTGTAAAGACGGCGTGACTGGTATCACGTGCAACCGCTGTGCTAAAGGCTACCAGCAGAGCCGCTCGCCCATTGCCCCCTGCATAAGTATGTGGAACCAGTCTTTACCATATCTGCCTCACTGTAGGACAATATGACCTGGCCTCAGGTCTACTGCACACATTTGAAAGGAAGGGGCACACCTGACACTACAATCTGTGATGATACACACACATATGCATATTCAAATCACACTCAGTTAAGCCAACACATAATACAGAACACCAGACACCAAAACACACACTGTAACAGCAGACATGTCTCATCCTTTTCCTCAGACAAGTGCTTAGTGTCCGACTGTCGGTTTTCTGACCAGTAAATCTGCTAGCTTAAATAAACACACCATTAAAGCGAACCTCAGGGTTATGGCAGCACAGCCCTCCCGGCTTGCTGGTCTCCATAAATCTGAGTAAAAAACCCAAAGCTGTTAACACCAGCATCTCCAAGCTCCAAAGGGTCTTAGATAAAAGTGCAGGAAGATTTGGGCTGACTTAAAAAATCTATGTTGTTCTCAGTATCCACTGACCATTTATAAACCAAAATATGCCCTTGGTATTAAAGCTGAAAAAGTATAGTACTGCCTAAGGTAAGGCCTGTACTTAAAGATTTAAAGATTTAGCTAGCCCGATAGCTAATGACAATCCGTGGACATTTATTGGCTCTTTTGTTTCAAACATGTTTTAATTGGGGCTCTTGCCATTATAAAAAGATACTAGGAATTAGGAATGGCAATGAGGAATAAATCTCTACGTGGATATGTAAGGCTTAAGATCAATAAACAAATAAATTAAAAAACTCATCAGATATCTTTGATTCTTGGGAATGTTGTATCAAAGTTAAGGTGTCAAACATGCAGTGATCCCTGTAAGATGGAAAAAGTCCTATGTCATCTAGTTTAATCTTTAACAGCCCTCTGTTAGATTCACAGACAGCGCTCGCCAAGTTTCATTTTAATAGGGAGTCATATTATATCTTTGACTTCGTGTATAGCTTCCAGTGCTGTCAGCCATAAATCTACACAGGTCAATTATTAGAACCAGGCTCATTATTTAAACTGGCACGTGTGGTGACTGAATACTGATGGAAGATTGCCGATCAACAGCGGCATCAGCAAAGGGACCTCTGGGCTTCAGGCGCCATTGTTTTCGGCGGCGATTGTTTTTCTTGTCATTATACAGACCAATTCGTCATGGGAGAAGGCCTCATTATGTCCACAAGTCAACAACAGGCGTGCACATCATTACGCAGATTCTGATTTATGGTGCACAATAGACATAAATGTTGTGTGCGTTCATGAAAGTAGGAAGCAGCTGAGAAAATCAGATTTTACTCCATCAAAAGACTTGATTCTTTCTTTCTTCCCTCATACACAAACTCTTCACCTTTGCACAGCTGAAACCACCACCGTTGTGCACCTCTTCCCCTGGTGTGTCGACCTTTTTCTTTGCATGTGTCTTTGATACATCTCTGTGGTTTTGCCTTTTGTCCTTGTATCCCCCCTTACCTCGCTGCTCTGTACAAACTTTTTTCTTTTTTTTTTTTTTTGATGAACCCCTTCTCTCCCTCCTGCCCACAATAACAAAAAAGGCATTATGTGTGTTTTATACCTTCTGTTGCCATCCTGCTCCTTTGGAGATAAGAGGGCCATTCGTCATGCATGGTTTCTCTGATTGTCAACTTCCTACCCACTAGTGAATACAACAGAGTATGAAGGAGGGCTGACAGAATCAAGTCTTTGGACATCCGAACTGCCAACAGCTCTGTTGTAGTTTAACACTGCAGCAGGGTGCAAGGGAGGAGGATGTAACAGAGAAATAACAACTGAATAATGAAGGATACATTGAACATGATTAGCTACACTTATTATGAATCAAATTAACAATAATCAGACCAGTGTTTTGGAAGTTAAATTTCATTACGGTATAGGTCAGGATCCAGCTGGGACTCTAGTTCCTGGTGGTGAAAGAGTAAGCAGGTAGATAATGGGAGATTTTCAATTAAAAGTAAATGAATAAAAAATGGCCTCTATCAGACAGATGATGGGAAATGATGCGCAACAAAGGTCCTCGTCTGAAAGCGGTATTTAATGGCCGGTGCCTGAATCCTCAGACCACCTCACTCAATTGGTTTGTACACTACAGGAAGAAAGTTTATTCACAGCTGAAAACTTGTCACCTTTCATCAAAATTCTATATTAAAAGGAAAATATGATGATGATCCAAAAGCAGGACCCTGCCCCATGTTTGTAATGAAACTTGTTTCAGTTGCTGTTTAACTGAGCTTCAGTGATGTATCATTGTCCAAACTGAGCTTAATAACTACTGTAACAAATGATTGCAATGCACTTTTCAAGGCTTTCTTAACATATTATGCCTTTACTTGTAACTATAAAGAGCTGACACAAACAAACTCTATGTCAGTTTAGTCATTTTGCAGCCTACCATTAACCATAACAACTGTGTTTTTACACTAAAAGCTTGTCTGTTGAAAAAAAAAACCACAGGGCTTTGAGCAACTCATGGCCCCGACACTGACATGTGTGAATATGTTTTATCTTAATCCCTTCTTATTAAATGTTTAAATATTGTACCAACATGCAAGCATGCAAAGACAAAAACACATGTACTGTCAGATGCAGATAATGATGAATCTTTCTTTGTGTTTATATTTTCTCTGGGAGAAGAGATTCCAGTTGCGCCTCCCACAACCCCATCCAGCAGCACGGAGGAGCCATCAGGTGAGTGCAGTTGAGAGCTTGATCTATATGCTGCTACACATCCACACAAACACATGAGGCCTTTGGGGAAGGATGATGTGAATATTGTGGAAATATATAAATGGATATGGGATTTACCAACAGCTCTGTGCCTCACTGCCGTATTTTTCCACAAGTGTAAAAAAAAAAAAAACAGAGACTGCAGGATAAATTGGATCCCTCTTGCCTTCCCCCTCCTTATTAGGGGTTCATGAATATTAAATCCATTAGAAGCAACGCTGGGATGTGCCTCCTTTAATCTCTCACACTTTCACAATTAATCAGTCTAACTGCGGCACAGTGGGGTGTTGGTCTGGTGTACAGTACTGGGGGCTGGCAGTTTGTTTGATTTGATGATTTTTTTTCATCTCTCCAAACTCCCTCCTTCCCAGCCTGATGCAGTGAAGTGAGTGAAGGATTGATTTAGGTAACCGGATCTTGTAGTCTAACGTAGTGTAGGATTCAATTTTTTTTTCATCCGCTCACCAGGTGATTCCTGTTTGAAATTATGCTGTTGAATTTCTGGTGATGTGTAAGAGGTTGTGGTTGATATTTTTTAGTTTAATTATACAGGATTTACAGTCTTTTTGTCTTTTTTGTTTACAGTCTTATCTCTTTTGTTTACAGTCTTTTTAGTCTTTTTGTTGAAAACTGTGATAAGACTAAGTTGAAATGGTAAGAGATTTGTAATATTGGTAATTTGATATATGATTGAATATTATAACTGATAAACTCCCTCATTTACTCAAATACAGTTGCACAATTCATGGCATAAATTCTACAAATGCGAAACACAAATACGTGTATTTTATTTTTACACCACTAAACACACATTCCTGTGCAGACCCATTTGGAATAAGTTCAGTGTTTTGTCCTCATGGTGGAAAAAGTTGAGTCATCTGGCTCGCAGCATGTTTGCTCTGTCTCACCCGTGAAGTTGCGGAAGGCCCCAGGTATACGCATTCATGTGTATGCAAGCGCATGTTCCAGAAGCTCCCGCAGCTGTTGTTAGGCCCTCCGAGGTCCCCAGCCTTCCCCCGGACAGCTTCGATTGACAGCGCAGCCAGGATATCGCCGGTCTCCTTCACCCCCCCAGCTCTCCTCCACTTTTTTTTTTCCTTTCCCTTTCAGTCTCTTTTCGCTCTCCTCCACCTCCTTCGTCTCCCTCTGTTTCACGCTTTGTCTTCACATAACACTGTGGGTGGTGCCGAGCTAGAATATCTGGAGTTTCTCCGGGCCCCCTTGTCAGGAATCTGTCCACTTTTGGAGTGAAGGAAATTTTCTTCACCTCATTGAGGGATTACTGGATAAGTGAGAGAGGAACCCCTATTACTTTATCAAGTTAAATAACTGCACTAAGTTGATCTGAGTATTTATTGCTTTTCTGTTTTAACATTTCAACAGTGAGAAGTAAAAAAAATGCTCTATGGATATTTGTGTTCTCTGATATGAAACCTATACCCATACCTCCCCCCTCCATCTTTGCCTGTAGCTACATCTTGTTGCAAAAAATCTTCTTCTCATAATCCCATTGATTAAACCATGTCATCGAACAAATGTAAACACAACCTGAAGGAGACCATGCAACGAGTCGGACTATAAAGCTACAGATAATCTAATCATGGCTGAGAGTCCTGGGAATCCCCTCTCAAATGTATAATGGGCAGTCCGGAGAGTTTGAAATCAAGCAGATTGTAAGGTGGAGCACCTTGATGGACATCCTGCGTTACTCATGTCAGAATCGTGAGTAGCTGAGGGTCCCGCTGGACCACCTGGGCTCGAGGCCCAGAGGATGCATACATTACCCTCTGAGCCTCCTCAGAAGGTCGCAGAGCAAACGTACCTCTGCTCGGCCTGGTATTCAAAGAGCTATGATATCACTGAATATGTGATGGCAAACAGATGTGGTGATTGTATCAGAGCATTAAACAATATTTTCTAGATCACTCTGCCATTAGTTCCTGCAGCAAATACATTTCAGTTATTAAATAATTATTATTATAATCATTATTAATAGCAGTAGCAGCCGTTACAGTAGTAGTACAGCTTTTTACATTTCTGTTTTGGAGTACTTTGTAGCTTTACACAAAAGGTAAACACACAAAGCAATACAGAAATAAATAATTACACAAAATTATTAGCATATATATTTTGTTCATAAGTGTTACATTTTATATGGACACATTTTTGATACAAGAAGAAGAAGAAAAAGAATGGAGACTGCAGGTTTTGGATCAGATTTTACACAAGGGAAAGAGAAGGAAGAATAGCTGGGAAACTAGATGAAGAAAGAGGGTGAAGAGGAAGAAAAACAAGGGGACCACCACAGGACAGAAAAAACGCGAGGAAGAGTAGAGAGAAGAGGAGGTAGATTGTCGGGGAGAGGACATGAGTGTGGAGGAAAAACAAGAGGATGCAGGTGCTCAAGAAATGGATTCAAGACTCAATTAAGAAATGATGAAAGTAAATTTAGAAATAACTGTGAGAAAGGGAAAATGGGTGTGTGCTTTTGAGTGCGTACGTGATAATAGAGAGTGTTGGGCTGACAGCTGTGAGGCAGGTGTCTTGTTGCGCCTCAGTCAAACAAGGGGGGGGTACTTTTATGTAGGGGGTGGGGGCATGAATGGAGGGTGTGAGGGAAAATGGAGTGGATATTAATTTGTCTCCTGCAGCAGGGGCTCTCCCCCTTTCGACCACACGGAGGGCTTGGAATGCATGGAGAATACCTCCGATGGTGTGGCCCAGACAAAACACACATTGTGCTGGTAGGTCACGGATGGTGTGAGTCGCCACTCCCACGGGTCGTGACAGAGACGTCTGCGCAGCAACGAAATGTGGAGGAGATTAACCGCTGATGACCTGCGATGGCCGCCCCGGGCCCGGTCGGGATACACAGGATGTGAGAGTAACTAATGATGATGAAGAGAGGGAGAACTGGAGTGACTATGATGAGGCTTGTAAGGGTAGCAAGGTTCAGTCATATATGAGTGTGTGTGTTGTCTGAGGCTGGAAGTGATCACAATCTGTGGCGGACCCCTCCTTAGATTTTTTGGACATGAGTCTTGCTTCACACACCCTGTTCTGTACTTGCTGACTGCACCGCACTTTACAGTCATGTCAGCGTGGGATCCTGTTACGTTGCTTAATTTTATGAGAGAGTAAGAGGAGAAGTAATGGTAATAGACATATTTCTCAATAAGCAGGGCCAAAAATAGAACGGCACACTATCAAATTCTCATTATCAGTATAAAACTTGTGCATGGAATTTATGTCTTAATGACATGACAAACCTTGGCAGGGTTAGTTCCTCTTTCCGTGTCTGAGCTTTGGGTGATACCCAACAGGAGTCCCCGCTGACTCATCTGAAAGTCATCAGTTACAGTAACAGAGACTCTCATCTCATTGGACCTGATTGCACGCCACCCAAAAGTAAAATCTCAAATCAGGTCAAGAAATCTAACAGTGTCCTCACTGTCTGTTTTCTGATGAAAACAAACTATCTACTCTGACAATACAATGAGAGAAGAAGTGGGGTGGGGTGGGGGTTCCTTTTCTTTCTTTCCTCCTTTCTCTCTCTGTCTTTTGTTGGACGGGATCCAAACTCACGGCTCTGGTGTGAGCAGTGGAGAAGCAGAGCGGGGCAGCACACTGGGCTCCATAATCTAATTACATGCTTTATTTGCTGCAATTTGTTTCTCAATCAGTGTGGTTGAGGGAGAAAGCCCTCCTCCCGAGCCATCATTTACACCTCCTTGTCTCACTGCCCCCCCTGCCTCTGTGACACTCTCTTGTATCGAGACACATCCAAAGTGTGTCCAGATCTAGCTGATATACACTGGCGTTCACACCCGGCTTCAGCTCAAGAGACCACTTCAGATCAGGTTTCACTTGCCTGGGTACATTTGATTTTTATCTACATGGAAACTGTGAGAGCCACTGGACGGAAATAACAAAATACATATTTGTATTTGGCCATACTGCTGTGGTGGTTGTTTTGAAACTCGGACCATCAACACTTCTTCATAGTTGTGGAATCAGCTGATGAGGGGTGTATTTTGTTCACACTGTACCGCACTGTGTTTGCAACCAGATGACTCCTTCAGAGAATCTGAATGTTCTGACCCCAGTGTGTCCTCAATACAATTCAGCCAAGTATCTTAAAGGATTTATTTCTTCTGCTGACATCTGATCAATTTGCCCACGATTATTCCAGCACCAAGCGTCAACAGGACCAACTATACATCTGGCCTGCAAGAGGACCAGAGGCTCTGAGCAGGAGCTGAAAATAGCTTTGTTAAAACATCACAAGGGGCTGTGTTTGCTTCAGGTACCAGTGAGACGATGAATTATGTTCCAGGAAGTCCAGCCGGTGATCAATGTTTTTAAAGGTTTAATAGACACTAAAACACTGCACAACTCTTTAAAACACTCTGAGATAAGATTTTACTTCTCTTTAAAGTCATCACAGCAGCAACTCTTTTATCTTTTGTCACACTAATTGCAAGGTCACCAGTAGAAAAACGGCAAAGTAATCCACAAGGAATTTGCCTTTGCACGTATTTGATTCATCAACACATCACAGCAAAATTTGAGCTTTTTTTTTCCCTCTGTGTTGGCATTCCTACTGTGTCACCAGATTGCACCTCTGTTTATTTAAATGTCACTTATTCAAATCAACGGTGGCTAAAGTCAGTCTGAACGTGTCTTAAGGACTTGTATGTCACAGACCATTTTGTCATAAACTAAGGTTTGCTTGATGTGCCTTGCAGAAATGTGCCCCTCTTTTCTCTTTTGCTTAAATCATATGATAAACTTGTTGGTTCTAGAGAAATGTTGAGTTCTTTTCAGGAACAAGGACAGGGCCATCATCTGATTTTAGATTTTTAGATTTTTCTGCTTTTTTAATTAATTAATGTACCAGTTACCTACACCCCTACTGATATTTAGGGTCAGTAAACAAATCTGCAGTGTGTATACACAAGTTTGTGTACAGCACTGTCTACCACTATTTTTATATTTCGGGCAAGTTTTACCATGTACTACTGTGCGTACTACCCATCTAACACTGGCAGCTGAAGTTAACCCAGGCCTAGTTTGACTTCCACCTACGGGCATAGTAAAGTTGTACAGTACTGTACCCTGTTGTGGGGCAGCTTTAGTAAGAAACATCCCAAATGAAAACGATTAGCTTAAAGGGTTGTACAGCACTTTGATAGAAGGGGCAAAGGTCCACCTCTCAGTTACGCACTTCTTAGCGCTCTGAAAGGCAGGAAACAAAGCGCTGTAGTAACTACATGTACTCAGAACACCCAAAGCACATTTTAGCTCAGTGCTACAGGACTGCTCCCACTTCCCCTGCTTGTAACGTACACACAAAGGGAACATTTGTCCTCGCGGTAGGGGACTGCCTGGCCCTAAAAGAGGGTCTCGGGGTGCTCTCAGCGGGGCCCAGAGCTGCGTCTCAGGGGTACACTAATGGGGAACGAAGGGCTATCAAAGGGAAGTATCATGATGGCATCAAGGGGGGTTATGAGAAAACAAAGCTTCCTTTCCACAGCTCCCCTCTCGATCATTTACATGGTAATCAGGTGCAGCTCATATAGACTCCTCTGTTTCATTTACTTTGGCTATTTTTGTTACTCTTTCTATTTACTACCACCAGCTTCAGCTTTGTGGCCTTGCTAACCATCTTTTTTTTCTGCTGATTTGGGGGTTTTACTCAAAGTCCTGGCCCTCCTCCTCTTCTTCCAACCCCCCTGATAAACTTCACTCCTGTCTTCTTTTTTTTTTTTTGTCAACCTCTCCACCCCTTCGCTCTCTACCAGTATCCATTCTCCCGCCTCCTTCTCTTCTTTTGGGTGCATTTTTTCTCGTCCTGGAGTTCCCCAGGCAACCTCATTCAGCCGGAGTATAAAGGAGAGTAAAGGCATGGAGCAAAGATCTGCTCACAACAATGCAGTTTGTTCATATTCAGGCTGCCTGAAAGCTCCAATCCTTCTTCCACCACCCCATCACTCTCCTCCAGTACCACTCGCTGTCCATCCATCTCTTCCTACCTCCTTCCTACCTTCTTTTCTTTTACTATACTCATTTCAGCTGAAGTGTAAACCAAATCAGTACACTGGATCCAATTTATGCCAGCTGGGAGAGGGCTAAAGGAGCAGAGGAAAAGGGAAAAATAACTTTTTTCCCCCTCATGATATGGCCTCACATCACATTATTCTGGCCCTCACTGTAAGTGGCTGGCAGTGTGACAGCACAGCATGGGGCAATCACTAAAGTTATGTACTCCCTGGATTGCAGGGGGCCAGAAAAGTGTGAGTGGGGGGCAATATACTGTTGCCTCCTTCGCCTTATGGTAATCTGTCATAAAAGTGATGGCTTTCGCATATCATCATGGATCGTTTTGGCCAATGAACAGTTATAATCTGCAGTGCACATGTGTGGTCACCGCTCGACAGTAATGGCAATTCACTTCTAGAAATTCTAAAAAATTAAAAACACAGCAGCAACGGAGATACATGTCACGGTTGTCAACATGTTCTTGACTTAAAGAACTTGCATGTGTTTTACACCTTGCATCATGCTTTTTCATATGTTGCATACAAAGCTGTTGGTGGCATTGTTTCTGTCCACACAGCACGTCTGCAGTATGAGTCATCTTTTGAATCAGGTTGGATACTCAAGTATTCATACATTGAATATGTACAAACGTTAATATAAATAAACCTTAAGCTAAGCTACCTCAAAGAGTGTGTAGATATGTATATAGAAGTATGTATGAGCTTCGATTAGGGTGACCCTTCTGCCTGTGTGAGGTATTTATTTGTTCACCATGTCAAGAGTGGACGTGCCCCCCCCCCCCCCAAAAAAAGGGGTCCTCTGCCTTCATGGATGGCTAATTTTCCCTTCCTGACCTCCCTTTGTGTGGCATTGACCCACTTCACACCCCCCACCTTCTATTCCCTCAAATAGCTGCCAGCCCCCCACCCACCCATAAATGCAAAAGCTTGACATGGTCCTCTGCAGGGGCCTTGAAGTGATCCCAGGGTTATTTTTTTCAGGAGGTCGGGAGGCTGAAGTGGCAAGCGAGGTGAGATTTGGAGAGGGGTGGGGGGGGGGGGGGTTGATGTGGGTGGAGGATGGTCTGCACAGGCCTGACTCATTCCCACAGTCTGACAGGGCAGTGAGAGGGTAGATGGCAGTGGTAATTTGTACTTCTCCCAAACCCCTGCTGGTACCATCAGCTCCGTTCAGACGTCCCCACCATCACCCAGAGGTTGTAGACATGGGCGGAAGGTAAAGGGCCTCCACCATAATCCATTATCGTCCCATTAGGTAACACAATCAGACCGGACATATGTGCGTTAACCAATCAGCCATAAGAACACTATCATCATTATTGTTCTCTAAAGCTGCTATCCAGAGGATCCAAAAGGCAGATGTGTTTTTGCTGATATATATATATATATATATATATATATATATATATATATATATATATTCTATTATCAAAGCTGACTTGCAAATGAACAAAAATGCAGAAGAAAAAAAACCCCACAATCTTGTCCTATCCCAAAAATGTATGAGATGATAGACGTAGAAATAAGGTGAAAAGGTTTAAGCAGCTGTGTTCCAGATTTGGAAAATTTGTTACATACATGTAAATGAAGGTCCAGCTGAGGAATGTATTGCACTCCAATCTAGTGGAAAGTCTTAAGTTCACTGTGGATTTGTTTTGTAAATGTTGCATTAACTAAACTCATCTATAGTGAGTCATTTTAACTTATTCATCAAAAAAGAAGTAAAATTCATACAGTAAATTCGTTTTTTTTGTTAGGTATGTGACTTTTAGTAAATTAGTAAAATTTAATCTATTCTTGCATAATAATAACTATTATAATTAATTACTTTATTAGTTTCACAATTTACAGAAAACAAAATGTCAAAACAAATGACATTTTAAGGGTTTTTTTTTGTTTAGTTTATTTATTCTGAGGTTTGTTTCTGGTTCATTACTTTTATAATAAATGTTGCAGTATCTTTTATGTCTTTATTTCTTTGACAAAATTCTGATCCTTATTTTTATTCAAATGAATACAAACAAATCAAATCAGCCATGCACGTTATGCCTTTGAAACTTACATGAGGTTGCAAGCCTATGTTTTTTTTTATGTTCTGAAAATCGAGCTTAGTGTGAGATTTTAGCTCCCTGAATGACTTATTAACGAATGCTAAAATGTTGAATTCACAAAACTGTTTTCCCCACGACTAAAACAACAGACTGCAATCATGTTACTACATAATTCATTCGCTGTTTGTTCTCTCCCTGTAGCCTCCTAACTGTATTTTTTCCCTTCTTATTCTTGCAGACTGTGACTCTTATTGTAGGGCATCTAAAGGCAAACTGAAAATCAACATGAAGAAGTACTGCAAGAAAGATTATGGTGAGTCAACGGACAACACACAGCCCATTTAGTGACTTGGATTAATGGTTACTTCTAAAGGAAAGCTTAAAAACATGTGCCCTGATGGAAGAAACACAGTTTACTTTTTTAGCACTTTGCTCCAGATAGAGAGCAAATTTGTCATTCTGCAGAAACAAATTTTTCTTTCCTCCTCTTGGATGAGCATATGTTTACTCCTTTTGTGCTGTGTCCTGCCCATGTTGCTGAGGAGCTGCTATAGTTTACAGGGGAGGCATTTTACTGATGGCTTACTCCAGCTTTCTGAGGACAGAGACAAAGAATCAAACAGAAGACAGCAGATCTTAAAAGAGGAAGAGAGGAGCAGACAAACAGAAGGAGAGAAAGGACAGGAGAAAGAATTAGGCTGAGGTGTGTGTTTGTGTTTGTGTGAAAGGTTGTCTCTGAGCAGGCATTTAAAGACCTGCGCGGATAAAGCAAAGGCGGTGTGACGGACAGTGGGTGCTCTCTAAGAGATCCTCATTAAGCCCCCCCCCCCACGACCGATGTGTTTCTCGCTGCATTCCTGTGAGCGTCCGTCCGCCACGCCATTCAAGGTGTGGATAAGACGTATGACCTCTCCCCTCTTCCCCTCCCTCTGTCCCCTCCCCTGATTGAAGTCAGGCTGCTGAACCGGTCAACCAAGCAGCGGCATCCTGCAGCATACCTCAGCGGCTTGACGGACAGGCCCGGGGCTTTGTTCTGCTGGGGATTTGGGGGAGTTAGAGGGTCAGCTTATAGACACCTCCTCTTCCACCAATGCCCACCTTGCTGCTGATGTCGTGAGAAGAAACATATGTAGGCTGTGTTCATTTCTTTAGTTTGGCCCAAAAAGCTGACAATGTTATTAACCTTTTGAATTCAAGCTCAGATTTTTTAAAATCTAAAATCTACAGCTATAGAAACAAAGAGTCATTTTTATCAGTTGAACATTTATGTCAGCAGCTATGAAACACCTGAAATGATAACAGCTGGCAGAATCCATTCAAGGGTGGAGAGGTGTAGAGGTAAAAAGAGACATCAGGATTTCCTGCTGGAGAAAACATCACTCAACATGTTGCTGAGTACCCTCATGCATGTACATCTCCCAAGAGCTTTCCAACCGATTCGGCATTTGTGCGCGCATGTGTGTGCGCGTGTGTATGTGTGAAGTGTAGAGAATCTGCTGGTACTGATGTTTGAGATAAGACAGAGCTAAAGACAAATGGAAGTTCCCCTTTTGCACTGATGTTTTTTGGGTGTAGGTATATATATTTTTATGTAGGGGACAGAGTTCAAGGCAGAGTATCAGGGAGAGTGAACAGTGGAAGCTCTTGAAACGTGAGATGGTACAAACTTTGGATTTCAGTGGAATTTAATTATACAAAACTGTTAGCAACTGCTTACAGAAACACATTTAATGTATTAAGATATAGCAGAACAACAATTCAGTAGCACTGCTCTCAAAAGAAACAGAATACATTTTAAATACATACCTTCTAGCTACTATGTTTTTCACTTCAAACTGTTAAAGCAGTAAATATTTTTTTATAATCACTTTATTGTAAAAACATTTAATTCAATCCATCTGTCCACCATTAGTTTTAAGTGCTACATCATCCACTGTGTAATCCACTTTCTCCTCGCCTTGCCTTTCACCAGGGGGGCTTTGTGCTGGCGATGTACATGAGAACCACTAAGCTTCTTGTCATATCCATCCATAGTTTGCAACAGCTCATGATTCATAACAGACCAGAACAAGATGCCTGTACAGTGTTTACCACACGCAAGCTTAGCGACGCTGATCAAAAAGTCAAAAACAATGTAAATCTGCAGGATAACTTGAGAGAGACATAGCTTTGGACTGTTTTGAAAAGATCAGCAGGGGAGCTGGGCTCCACGCTGCCCCGGGACACGGCGCTACAAGCTTTTGCGGTCGATATACAGAGGCGCATATAAAGAATCACAGGAGGGAGCAGGGTGCAGGGAGGGGGGTGGAAATGTCTGATCTCTGAAAAATGCCAGGGATAGCTACTCAGGCATTTCAGTGTCCACAGTACACACAGTGATTGTTGTCCAAACACAACAGAGAGTGCAGCACCTGGTGAAAACTGGTAGTCACAAGGTGCTGCAGAGGCCAGTACCAGGTCATAACATTTCAGCCAACTGCCATTTAGGCACTCATGCCATGAGGCATCAGGGGGGCATAAAACTGTTGTGAAAATGATCCAATAAGACTAAGAGAGAAGTAGGCAATAAAATTTGTGACAGTATCAGAGTACATGACAGCTCAATACAACTCATAATTCATGTAGCTAACGTAATTTATGAGGCACATGGGAAAAAACATTTTGTTTAGTGAAAAAATTAAAAGGAAGACAGAAAGGGGGAAAAGAAGCTTTCACTGGTAGGTCACAAAAAGCTAACACAAAAGCACACACAAACAAAATTAGAGACCAATATTCAGTTTAACACTGATTAATGAAAGACAAAAGCTGTTTGAGGCTGCTTTAAAGGAAGAGAGAGAGTCTAAATACAGTCCTATTGACTTTAAATAAACAGCTTTAGCAAAATATACTTATTCATTTTCTGGCTGAGAGTTATATGAGAAGATCAATACAGCTCTCATATCGGTCCCTTCGATATGAAACTGTAGCAGGAGACGGTTAGTAAGCATAGCGCAAAGGCTACAAACAAGGGTAAACAGCTAGTCTGCCTCTGTCCAAAGGTTGCAGAATCCACCTAACTGCGCCTCTGAAGCTTACTAATGAACACACTGTACCTTGCTTGTTTAATCCGTTGTGAAGTTGTGAATTTACTGACTATTTGGGCAGAAGCAGTGACTTCCTGGAGTCTATGCTAGATGCTTGGTAACCAACAAAACCTTACTGCACCCAGCAATGGACAAGTCCAGAATATTACTCCCTGAAAAACCACAGTATCATTTTTACACCTCAGTTTTTGTACAGATTAAAGATACAAGACAGATTTTGAGCCAGATTAGCTGTTTGCATTTGTGTTGAGTCTTTATGTAAAAGCTAAGATTTCAGCATGAAAGTGGATTTAAGCATATTAGCCAAAATATCAAATACCAAAGGAGCACTGGGAAGTACAATTATACTGAGATGTGTTTTCAGTTTTCCAAGTCAGGAGGTTACTATGCTGCATTTTAGCTGAAAAAAAAAAGTGATCCAAATTGTATGGTTCCAAACCCGCTCAGAATACAGGATATAACCTTAATTCTGCCATGATGTCCAGCTCCATTAGCTCTACACTGAAGGTGAAACCACTGACCCTGGAACAAGACGGTTCATTTTATGAAAGCTGTCCCATAAGCACAGGAGAACTATAATGGAGCTTAATAGAGATCTGGTCAATATAATACATATTGATACGTGCTGGGGACAAGGATCCATGAGAGGCTTTAATCTTTACTCTTTCTTTCCCTTCGTCTCTCTCCCTCTGAGGACCATACCAGTCCATTCATCATGTGATATCACTCAGTGTCTTTCCAGCTAACGTCTCTAATAGCTCTACCCTGCCTCCTAATCACATTACAAATCACACTGCTCTGTCAGTAGTAATGGACATAATGCACGTGCAGCTGTATATCATAGCTGGACCCTAGACCAGCCTTTTCCACTGAGGATAAAAAACAGTATTTATGCCACAAGAGGGTCCATTTATGGACTTAAGGTACCATTCTGTACATACTGTATAGTACATAGGTACCCATTTTCTGTGATCTCATCAGTTTTCTAATTTCTCTATTCATTAGGCCACTTGCTGTTCGTAATGCCTGTTGATTTGTCAGTGTTATCAGTAGCTGATATTAACTTGATGACAATGAACAATGATGATGACTGAGCCAGTGCTGACACCCACACCAAGTTCAATTCTCTGTAAAGCATCCCTATTGTATATTCTGCATATTTCATGTCCTGTAAAAATCTCAATGTATGAACTGTTAAAGCCTGTTAAAGCCTTAGAATATCAAAAGAATAACTCATTTGTGTTTTAAGTTTAACAGACAGAAGTAAACACATATAAAACGAAAAGAAAAGTGTTTACAAGAATTGAAGTGAGTTTGATTCAGAGGTTCTGGGATATTAGCCAGTCCTCTCAGAAGGTGTCAGCCCTCTGGATACTATGACATGACCCCCCCCCAATCCCCACCCCCCCCCCCCCCCCCCCCCCCCCCGCTCTCTGTTCCCCCAGCAGCGTGGGCACTTAGAGCACTCACTGCGAGCCTCTCTCCACACCATGCTTTATGTGATTTTAGCTGCCAACTTTTTGCTCGTGGTGTGCTGATGTTTGAATAATGGCCACAGTTGGAAAAAAAAAGGGCGAGTGTGCTTGGAAGAAAAAAAGGAGCCCCTTTCCTTCCATCGTGACAGAGATCTTTGAATGTGGTGGTTACTCCTCAAGGAGAGGCTGATGCAGCAAATTGAGGCAAAAAGCAGGTTGTCATTAAAAGAATAAAAATAGCTGCATATCTTCATGTAGGAGAGCAGTGGTTAGTTGTCCCACTGTATCTTATTTAAAAACCTCAATAAATATCCAGTAACGGAGGAAATTCAGTGGAGTAGAAATTGTTATTAGGGAAAACTGGCTCAGGAATACAGTTGTCTGTATTACCATGGTAAGGCATGGAAATATAGTTGAAATAAGACCTGGACCACATAATACTGTGGGCAAACACTATGTGTTTAGAGGTTTTTGGGGTAGTAAGCTTTAATGCTGAGATGCTATAGATATAGATATAAGAAATCTCACATGAAGTGATTTTGTGTCATCTCTTTTGCTCCCCCCGCCCTCACTCTGCAGCCGTCCAGGTGCACATCCTGAAGGCAGACAAGGCCGGCGAGTGGTGGAAATTCACCGTCAACATCATCTCGGTCTACAAGCAGGGTGAGAGTCGCATCCGCCGTGGGGACCAGTTCCTGTGGGTCCGCGCCAAAGACGTGGCCTGCAAGTGCCCCAAGATCAAGCCCGGGAAGAAGTACCTGCTGCTGGGGAACGACGAGGACTCCCCCAGCCAGAGTGGAGTGGTGGCTGACAAAGGTAGCCTGGTTATCCAGTGGAGGGACACGTGGGCCCGCAGGCTCAGGAAGTTCCAGCAGCGGGAGAAGAAAGGCAAGTGCAAGAAGCCATAGGCAGAGAGGATGCCGGAGAGGAAAAGGAATTCAAGAGAAAATCTGAGCGGGTGATTAAAAAAAAAAAAAAAAAAGAAAGGAAAAAAAAGAGAGAGACGGACAGAGGACCACAGACAGAGAAGAGACTGTTTATGTCGCTGCTTTTTTGTGTAGAAGCATGAAGAGAATTATTTAGGATGATTTGTCTTTTCTAGTGAACTTTTGTTGAAGGAGCTCACCTTGCAGATTTGGTTTTATGGTTTATTTTACTTTGAGATTTGCCTCTCTTGTGGATTTGCCGAATTTGCACCTATTACCAGTATATAAAGTTATTTGTGTTCATTTTCTTTATCTCAGTATGGAAACATAATATTTTATTGTTTTTAATTTTATGGACATTTTCTGCTGGTGCAAAAACAACAGAAAAAGCCCCCACTTAATAACCACTGCAACTTTGCCTCTGCATGGTTTTCTTAATGTATCCTTAGCTAAGAAGCAAGCTTGTTTCATCAAAAGTCTTCACTGAGCTAACTGAGGCAGAAATATTTCTCAGAACTGTGCCATAAAGACGACTGTTTCTAAGCCACAGAAATGGATAGTGCATTTCACTGTCAATTCAATTCCCCTGTTGTACAAATTCAGGTACGTCTGCAACTCTGTTGCCCTACATTTTCAGCTGTCAAGATTTTGTCAAGACAAATTTAGAATATGCAGGCAACAGAAAAAAAGGATAAAACACAGTATTGACTAAAGCATATTTGACCAAACTAATCTGGAGCATATTTTTACTTCCCTATCTGGTCGTTCTGTATTTGTACAAACCTGCATGTGAACGCTTCTGATTTGCGACTGTAATGTTCAGTTCTCTAACTGGTGCTGCTGATGGTACTAATGTTTAAATTACACTTTTTTTGGGAGGACAGAATGCATTTAAAATAACTGATTTCACCTTCAGTACTTACAGTAACTGTGACTTTGTTTTTTGTTTTTTTTAATTGTTTCACAAGTCCAGCAGAGTTGCACACAGATGTTAAACAGCTGACTTATAAAAGGACAGGAGGCCAGCCACATTGATTGTTATAAAAATGCTATTGAAACATCACAGAATCATGAGCTGTTCATGGGTAGATCAGATAGAAATACATAATAATGTAATGAATCTTATTAAGTGGCTACAAAATAATATGCCAAATGTTTTATTTTTTCATTTAAATTAATTTCATCGACATTTTTGTGACAATATCATACTTGTTCTACCACACAGTGATTAGAGCTGTGAATGTTACCCCAGGTAAGTCATTGTGCAAAGTGGATGCAACATTAGAATTGTGCAGGTGAAAGTGCTGCACACTCTCAGTGCTGACAATACTGATAGAAGAAGTGCATATAGTATGTCACAAGTGCAACAATGCAGATGTTTGCATGATTTGTCTCTTTAAAAATGTGCACAGTGTGTCAACATGTATCTTTAAAAGGCAAAGTTAGAAAAATGTCCTTGTAATCGACCTCTGCCCAGGTAATGTGGATGACTGACACCAAATGTGAAAAGGTATACTTTTATGTGGAGCATAAAAAAAGTTATTCACTGTTCAATGAGAAAGAGCATAATAAGAAAACAATTTTCTTACCTCACATGGTGCAGAACGTGACCCTAATACAAAACAGAAAAATGAAAACTTGAGCGCAAACTGCACCTTGAAAAGTGCTCAACAATTACTTTAAAGTGTTTCTGAAATCCACCTCACACTGGCTCGTATTCATGGAGAGTAATTCCTACAGTGCTATGAGATTGTAGATAACTACCTTTACAGCCCTCGCATTCTTTCGCAAACACAATGCATGACTGTACATTCACTAAAAGGACACTCTGCGACCAGTCAGAAACTGCAGTCTCTTATTGACCTGTCACGTTAATTCTCTTCACTTCTACACTTGCACAGGGAGGAATGGGGTGAATTGCAATCACTTGACGCTGCTTGATTCAGACCACATTGCTCATTTATTTGTGTGCAGTTCAGTTTGGATTTCTCCAAGGAATGCATGGTTTAATAAAAAGAAAAAGAAAAAAAAAAACACACTGCTCAGGTTTGTAAAAAGCCCACATCTGATGTATCTGATGTGTCATAAAACTGGGGTTCCTTTCAGTCCATCCCAAAACTCAGCCAGCAATGCTTTTGATGTTGCTGGTATTTGTTGCTTTACAAAACTCACATTTACTATAACACCTTTTAAAATGTTCCACAGCACAACTAACTGTAAAAAAAAAAGTGTTTCAAGATCATTTAAAGACACATGGTTTTAATCTAATGGACTTCCTTTGTTTTAAATGGTAATAATTTTTGATTCCTCTATCTCAGAGGCGTACTCATTTGTCCTGGAATTTTCTGAGTGGACTGAAATGCCTCCTAGATGATGACAAATTAGAAGGGCTTTTTAAACCCTGAGAAATCAAAATCACCTGGGCTACGCTGAAAGATACAAAGTACAGATGACCAAGTTGCTGAAGAACTCCTCAGTATTTACATTTAGGTTTTGATGGATTTTGTCTTTTTTTTTTTTTTTTTTTTTTTTACTGTACAATCAATAAAAATGATTGTGATTTCAGTCTAACGTGATGCTATGTGCTGGTGGCTTGTCCAGTGCCGATGACGAGGACGCACTCATACACATACAGTATATTTACATGTTGCTACCTTTCATTGTTAATCCTACAACATAACGTTACATGGCAATGTTTTTTTCTGTTTGGCACAGTGTAATCTATAATCACACCTCTCTAGTCTCTGAAGCCTCATGCTGTAAATTTTACATCCGTCTCCTGAGCAATGGTTTGACAAGCTTCCTGATGAAATGCTACACACGTACCTGTCAAAGCATTGCTTTGTGTTCATACTATGAATTGTAAATGTTGTTTAGTTGTCACCATTGCAAAGACTTTTTGCAGTGTTGTTTTACAATGCGTACTAATATATTATGGTTATTATATATGAATATATTTAATGACACAAGACATTGTGGATTTTATTGTCTTTATCAACTTTTTTTTTTTTTTTTTTTTTTTTACTTGTGGTTGTTTAGATCGTTGCTATTAAAGAAGGAAATAATAACTACTGAACACACCAACCTGGTAGAACTAAATTCAGATTTTCAGTTGAAATAAACTCTTGTTACATTGAAAAATCATTTGCCTCTGTTGCTTTAAATGATTATTTTTATTTATTTAGTTTTTGAGTTCTTACCACAATAAATAATAGTCAGCTGGTCTCCATTTTCTGGTTGTCATGTATAACATTATACATGCACTGGACAAAGCAATATTATGCAGATTTCATAATGGAAATATGGAAGTGGTACTAGTGTGTTGAACCTCTGTGAAAGGTCCACCCCAGCTAAATATCATGTTACAAAACACTGTTATCCTCCAAAGTGAGCCCTGGGCATAAACGCAGACAGACAGGAGACCAGGGACTATTAACTGGAAATGTCATTTATTAGAAATTACAAGCCGCATTGATTTACAAGGAAGGAAAACAGCCATGTTAGTAACACAGCCGAGCTGTTTGTTTTGGCCGAGAGCTACTCTATAAACATTGTAAAATCCCAAGACAAATGATAACATTACAGCTGCTACAGTAATGCATGGGTAAATATGAGTGAGTGTGAATATTGCAAAGCTTGCAAAATAACTGTATTGAGTGTGAGCCTCGGCCCAGACCACAGACAGACTTATGGAAGAAAAGCCTCTGCTACCTGTGGGAGGTCCTACTGTTGGGTCAACATTCACCACAGTCTAGGCTAAAAATATATTTTTTAAATGCTTACAAACCAAATAATCCAAATAATTAACTGATGAATTGTTGATTTAATGAGCCAGACACTTGAGCAACTATTAAGAAGGACAATTTACACCCAAGCAATATATTCTACAGCAGGGGTACCCATGCTCTTCATCCAAGCAACAACTTACTGTATAAAAAAATGTGCTGTGCTGCTAAAGTCTTTATTTCACATTGCCTTGGTTGGGCACTCACCAGTCACCAGTGACCTTTGTCTTAACTCGAAGAGCAAGAATAAGAAAATAACACCTGATAAGAGACAGTGTTAAAATGAGTGTGTGTCTGTACATCTGTGCAATGTGTATGCAAAGGTTTTAAACTGGTATTCTGCACCCAACTGTAGTAGGCAGTAGTCGTCCAGCACGGGTCCACGATCACTGCTGTCCTCTTCACCTACACAGGCCACACAGCGACCACGATGATGGCTATAAGAAGCAGCACGATCACCACCAGCATCCCTGAAGGAGGGAAAAAGAAGAAAAAACAGGAGATCAGATGGCAAAGGCCAAACCAGTTGTGCCAACTTATTCATCTGTATCATACACTACTAAAAACACATACATACACTGTTGCACATGTTCATTTCCTTACTATCAATATGGTCACTGTAGTTTATTTTGAAGTGATCCTACAAACAACGTCTCTGTAAATAGTCACTAGAGGACCAAATGTGTATTAATCCACAGCTGAAAATAGTGCCTGACAAATGCACTATTTACTCCTGTTTGAGTAACATTTGCTACAGGTTACAGTGCCCAGCTGGTTCAGCAAATTATTTTAGCCTTTTACCAAAAAAACTGAACTATACATTTGTGGCCTCTTTTTAAACCCTCAAGTTGCCAGTGAGGGTGAACATAAGATCACTGCAGAACATTTATGCAGAAATAAAAGAAAAAAAGATACTGGCTTGTGCGCAGGATAATAAATAAATAACCTTTCAGGACCTCAGTGGCTTCATAGAAAAAAACATGCCATTTACAGTCTCAGAGGAAGACTACACATTCTAAGTGCTTAAACAGTAAATGAGGTTGGTACTTCATCATAAAATATTTCCCTTATTTTTTCTTTGCTATACCCCTTTGTCATAAAACCTTTGCAGTTCAGTGAATTCCCTCTAACTTTAATGTTGAAAATATAAATGTCAAGCAGCCGAGGACCTCCAAACCTGATTTGAGACAGACTCCAAAAGAAGGAGGGGAATGCAGCAGACACCGGGGAATACACTTGGAAGAGGTAAGAAGCCTACATACCTCACTACTAATTTTCAAAGTCCTTGATCTAACTCAAGTCCCAAGTGCTTATGCCCTCGCAGCATATCACCATTCGTCTCTTGATGACTTAATGCACTTTACATTCAACAGCCACAAAGGCTTTATTGCCACAGATCGCACACTGTGATAGGCATATGTTTCTGATTCTGCCTTGAGTGGATAATCATTGTTTTTCACTGATACTATGGAAGCAGAGAAAAATGTGCAAAAGCTCACTCACACTTCATCAAAGTACTTTACCCCCAGGACCTGAAAATATTAGAGTTTTTATTATACTCACCACCCAGAAAAAAAAACTGTTGTAAATGTACTACAGGTGGAATTTTCAACCTTAGTATAAAGACATACATCAGATTAGCAAATCTGAGTCCAAGTAGTTAAACTCAACTTTCATCAAATACCTGTAGATTACTTTGTTGTTTGCTATTATTTAAATGACAGAACTTTGTTTATGAAAAACATTTTGACATGCCCTAGTAAGAAAAGCACAAGTGTAAATAATAAAATTAATTGTGGCTGAAATGCAGTTAGCTGTTTCAGTTTCAGCATCCTGGTATTGTGCATGCTGATTCATTGTCACATCGTCAAACTAAGGGCTGGTTTATACTTGTGCGTAGGATCGCCACTGGGCCTACACCATAGCCTACACAAATGGCCTATGCCATTGTGAGTATTTATACTCGTGCGATGGTGTGTCTGTGCCGCTCTGCAATTAAACCATCAACCCTCCTTTTGGTAGTGTAATTGCAGAACGGGTTTCTATGTCACTGTGTTGACTTTCTTTGTGTACTTCAAACAATGGTGACTGAAACTGAGCAGATCATGTTGGGTTTGGAGGTTGTAAATGCTGAACAGTTACTTTTACTGAAATTACTGCAACACAGAAAAGCATGAAGGCATCAGGGGACACCACTGAACTGACTGAGGCAGGAGGAGTATTGGAGTTTGCATTGCCACAACGTGGGGATGGGGGGTGGTTACATTTCTAGGAAGGTGCATGTCAGGCTACAGTATAGGCACAGCGTAGCTGTGGACCCTAGGCCATGGCCTACGCTTTGAGGAGATATTAAAGAGAAGTGATGGTGGGTGGCTTACAGTATATCATGCACATCATAAACACTTGAATGCCTTGAGGATGTGGTGGTTCTCTGTATATTATATATACTGTATGTATTCTATGGCCTATACCACAAACCATATCACACACATTAGATATGGAAAACTTTCTCCAAGGACACTTACTCTCCCTATTTCCCCTATTCTTCTCCCTCTATAATGGCACAGGAGTGAAGATTTCAAACAACTGCATCTCTGGCCGGTCGACGGTCCCCTCACTGACTCAAGTTGTCCATTGTTATTTAGCATGTGGCTGGTATTTCCCCCAGCCTTTCACTCTGGGTTTACATTTCTCTCATTCTTTGGCTCTCTCCTCATGAGTTCCCCTCCGTGGCCTAATTGGTTGTCTTTCCCACAGGGAGAGAGACAGGGCGAGATATAAGCCATGCTGAACTAATTGCTTGCGGTGGTACTGGTGGTCTGATGAAATGTTAGGCTGATGCTGGTTTCTTTGCCAGGGGTATGGCTGTTAGGGGTCCAGATGTCTTTGCACCTCTTCGGCTCATTGTGCCGCTCTTGTCATCTATCTCTTTAATTCAGTTTTTTAAATTATTTATTTCTGATTGTCTGTCTATCTGCATATAGTTTGTGATCAAAGTGTGTTTTAATCCTGTTTGAGAGGAAGGTGTTCACACACAGGTCCACAGGACATGCATGTGAAGGCCATCACTGATCTAGATAGGACCTCTCCTCCTGATAACTTACATATGTGTAATATAAATGTCAAAGCAGAGACACATGCACAAACAGTTTTTGTGATGGCTCTTTGAAAGCCTCATGCTTAAAGCAAATACACACACACATTTCCAGCAATTATCTTTGTTTGGGCGTAAACGATACTGAAGAAACACCCACTCCACATTAGATTCAGACATCAGAATTTAATTCAGCCTGGTCCAACATCTGTCTGCAACTCCATCTGACAACACCATAGCAACAATGGCAATAAAGGCTGAGCTGTATAACATATGCATATGTTACTATGGACTAAGGCTCTCACACCCTCTAATGTCATATAACAGCCAGTCATGAAGCCACATTTAACACCCGCTATGACCCTCAACCTCCTGTTCTCTTTGGACCGTCCCTGTCTGCCTCAGTAACTAAACAAGCTACTCCTGACCCTAAGGAGGCCTCCAGAGACTAATGACAATAATGGCGTTTGCTTGCCAAATAGATTAGGGTTCTGCTGTGACACTGATGCTGAGGGGGATAGTTGGTGTCTGCAGACAGACTGACCACCCAGGAGCTTCGGAGGCCAGAGTCTGGGTTCATCCCATCTTGGCAATTTTCAGACACATCAGTAAGACAAATCACAGAGAAAAGGAATAATTGGTGAGAACCTTGGGCAGACAGAGACAACCCCCTGAACCTCTCTCGCTGCTTCCGTCATGCCCCCTGCTTATGGTTCAAAGACCATTTTTTGACCACAAAAGGCAGCGATTGACCTCCAAAGAAAAAGGGACAAAAATGTTAACAAGGTTAATATGAAGCTCATCATTTTTTCTCACAGCACAAGTGAGGAGGAAAAAAGGTCCTTTTAATGGTTTTTGCCTTTGAGTATTAGTTAAGATAGAAATATTAATATATCTATCTATTAATTATTACTAATACAGCAACATCACCAGAGTCAGCAGGATTCATCCTTTGGAACTGTAAGATAAGTGAAAAACTTTGACCGAATCTTGGTGTGAGAGGAAAAGTCAGGGGATCACCAAACTCATTAGGGTTCATTCCCTGGGGACCATGAATGTCTATATCAAATTTCATGGCAATCCATCCATCTAGCAGTTGTTGAGATATTTCATTCTGGACCAAACTGGTGGACAGACTAACCAACCTCGCCACCCATGACTTAACATTCTTGTTTGTTACTTTGCTGGTATGCCAAAAAATTACCTTGCTTGTAGATGAACCCATATGCTGCATGGTGTAATCTTGTGGTGTGAGCATTATAACTAGGACAAAATTGTTGTAACTCAAACCCTGGCGAAAATGAGGTGTAAAAAAGTGTCTAAAATATTTATGATTTCTTGAGGCAGGTTTAATTTAACTTGCCACTCAGTAAGAGGAATCCAAGATGTGGAAATATCATTAGCAGGATGTATTATTTTGAACAAGGCTTTCATCAACCACGTGAAACATTTTTCATTGCCATTTCTGGTTTCCAACAGTGCCCAGTGTGTCTGGGCAATGAGAGAAATAAGAACTGGGGCAATTGCATGATCAAAGTAGAGAGAGTTTTAAAAGGTAGACTTCCCTGTTGAGCAAAATTAGCCAAATTACAATTAGAGACTCAGTGCAGCTACTTGCCCCACATGCTCTTCTTCTAACACTGTCAAATGCTTCCCTTCACCCACAGCGTCTTTAGATGTCCCCTCTAGCCCAAACAGTACAAACCTACTTGAGATGCGAACCACCTGCAGGATTCATGGGGTTGTAGAAGTGGCCCTCTACAAACTGAGGATTAGCTCTGTTGAGAAGGGCTACCCTGCACTGATATTGCCTGATGGTGGTGGCTAAGCTCTGGGGAACTCACACTACTCTTCAAGAGACCCTTTGGTCCTATAGACTAATCAGCTGCCACACTAATCCAACCAAACTCAAAGCCTCTACTCCTCAATTCCCACCAATGTCAGCTAAAACAAGTGGTAATGACTGTGAATCAGGCTCATCTGGTTTTAGTGACAGCAAGGGATTATTGCTACCACTGCCAAAGAAGACAAACATCTCAAATGTTTCTGTGTTAAATTTTGTTTCTACACAAAGCAGCTATTCAGTAACTTAAAATATAAAAGTAAACAGTCTAAAATGAGTAAAATTATGATTTAAATCAGTAAATATTTGATTAAAGAACAGGTCAAGAAGATAAAAAATCTGATCAAGTATTTCCATGAAAACTTTTTAAATAATAGGTGCTATGGAGACAGTGCAGCACTCAAAAAGTCCTAAAGTCCAGCCTATAAATTTGTTTTTGAAGGCAAATATATATTTATTTTTTGATTTTGTATGTGTTTTTTTCCCCATTGCTATCTTTTTGTAAAGCCATTCGTAACTATTTTTGAGTATAAAATAATGAGGTATTTTCAGCATTTCCAAGATGAAATACCTCAAGTCTAAATCTTGTGTACATTTAAAAGATAGATGTCTCAACAAGCCTGTGCTGTACTTGAATCCAGTATGATTCAACACAACAGATGTTTCACAACACTACAGGCACCAGTCATGCACAGTATGCCACAGGATTCATGCTCGATCGATACGCCAGTCCTTCCCTTTTGGTGAGATGACCCATCCTATAGCTCAGCTTACTCCTCTCCAACTTTCCACTGCTCATTGGAGATCTCTGGTGCATGGATTCACACAAAACTGCTTTGCCCCTAACTCAATAGTGCAAATGACTGATGGTTAATATTGATAATCCTACAGTGAAGAACATTTTTCAAATTTCTGGAAATGTTTCCAGCTTTTAGCACAACTTTGGTCAGTAAAAACTAAGATGCCTCTTTTACAATGTGGCAGCCACCAGTAGTTATGTTAAGTATGCTCTCGGCTGTCAAAGGCTGACGTTCCTAACTTTACAAGGACTCGGCTGAGACATAACACCAAATGCCGGCTTTGGATGAGAGGTGGTTTCAAAAATAAATAAAGCCTTAAAGCTAAGGAATTATAAACACGCTGCCATGGAGAAAGAGGAAAAGCCCTCCAAACAATTTGTGGCATGTAGTATTTTCAATTCTTTCTCTGCTTGACACAAAGACGAGTGTCAAACAACTGGGGAGATGAACAGGGGGATGACAGAGAGGAATGGAAAAAAGAAAGAGAGCATTGAGGTGAGAGTGAAGAAGACCATAGGGGAATTTTCCATTGTGTGCGTCTCTGGGACACACACACACTCTCAGACACATAAATGCCAACACACACATGCATACATAAGAACATACTTTGCAGATACAGCTGCACAAATTTGAACACTTCAAATATGAACTATACACACTTAGATACATGTGATGCATATGTACAGGTACACACAGCATTGCATAAATGCTTGCAAACAGATACACACACATGCCCCATGAATATTCTTCAGCCTGGAACTGAGGAGAGGGAGGAGGGAGGTGCAGTGGCAAAAGAACAAGTTAAACAAAAAGAAAGAAAGAAAGAAAGAGTCTTGATTCTAACACAATATGAGCTCTGGGATCTACAAACAAACTCACGCTCGGGCACCATGGGGACACGACCAACAGAACGAAGCATTCTGGGGGCTGACCTTCCTACTGCCTGCGCTGCTTCTGTCCAAGACTGCCTGTTAAATGGGTCTCCTAGCACAACAATACAGACTTCGCCATAGCAATGGTATCTGGCCATTCACTGGGCAGACTGGCTCATGCTCCCACATTCCACAGGTTGGCTTTAGCCAGCTACCACACCTTTCATGGCAGTCATTTTCCCTCTGAGAAGCAATACTCACTGAGGGGGAAAAAAAAGTCTTTTTGTAAATAACAAAACAAAAGTTAAACAAACTGAAGCACATCTGTGGTAATGGTGAGGGAGGGCCACACACTCACAAAGCCTTTCAGGGACTCAACTCACCAAAATCTGGAGCTGAGACAACAGAGGTTGATGACTTGAGGCCTGATTTGCAACCCTCAGAAGACATTCGAGGAGACCCCCTTTAAAAGCCAAGTATGCTATGTTAGCAGGCGTGACAGACAGAGCCAGTCCACCCACCATTCACCATCCACATGCTCTGTGCTAAGAGGGCTTGTCCCCATCAGCATAATTTTTTCTGGTCCATTAAGCCCCATTCTTTCTGGAGATGAAGGCCAAGGCAGCAATAGCTCCAACATTTCTGAATGGTAAAGATGATAACTTTCTATTGCTTGAAATGAGATGACAACATGACAGGCCCTGTATGTCAAATTACATCACAGTCTAAGTGAAGTGCTGTTCTTTTTGTCCAACTCTGTGTCTCACACCAGCCTGATGTGCTCCAGATTATAGCTTTTACAGAAACCTGCTCTGTGACCAGCAGAGAGGAAAAAACAAACACCTGATGCTTGGTAATCATTGATATAAAATTCAAGGGCACAGATCAGATAACAGGCCTGCTTTGGTCCATGATACTAAACCAAGATGCTCCATAATAAAGGAAAACAAGGCAGGCTCACCACAGGAGGCTGACTTTGTCTCCACCAGCTTCACCCTTCGTGTCTCATTACGAATCCTGTCGTCCGTCTTGTCCACGAGATGAGCAAGGTCATCAATGATTTCTGAGGGACAAAGAAAGAGAAAAAAGAGAGGGAACAAAAGGTCAATAAAGTTAATTTCTGCTTTGTGTTACGCTGCTTTTTGCTGTTATTAAGACTTCATGGTGTTTTTTTTCCCATTCATTTTATTACATAAAAGACCTCCCAATATGTTTTGTGTAATAAATGAAATTACCCTAAATTATAAAGTGACAGAACTTTTGCAGAACTTGACATCAGAGCAGTCAACAACTTCAAAAGGCAGAGGCAGCCAACGCACAGACATGAGTGGTAGTGATGGAGGCAGTGGGTTGTGTGAAAGCGCTCCTCGCCCTTTCAAATGGTTTCACTACTTCCTGAATCCATTCTGGATTTAATCAGGTCCTTATTGTTCATGTGTTTTAAAGACGCAGGCTCAGGCTTTGGGGACTATGCCTGAGCGTCCAAAAGAAAGAGAGCGTGTGGTTTTGTGTGTGTGTGTGTGTGTTTGGCACTGTGGCTTGGGTCCTCCTGAAGGAGTTCCTGACTTGAAGGTCATCCAGATGGAAGTCTGTGTGATTTGTTAGAGCTAGCCACTGTGTTGACATGGCATTTCCAGAGGTCTGGCCCAACAACAAAAACAGATAAGTGCTGAAAGATTTCCAAATTCTTGATTTGCTAAGGTTAGGCATTGGAATGTGATATTGAGTAGAGATAATACTAACTTGGAATTGTGGTTTTGAGTCAAAAGCCAGTCACAAATTGCAAATGGCAACCCATGAGTGAATCTTGAATGGGCTTAAACAATATTAACTTATTATATACTAACTCTCTCTTGATCCCAGCTGCGTAGGTATACTAAACACAACCTTTAACAGACAATATCTTCTTTTCCTGCTAGGGCAATCCGTATCTCTCATCATGACATATGAGCAAAAATATTCAAAACATCGCTCATTACTCATGCTTTTAAATTTAGGAAATGTACTGCAACACAGAACTCAAATTGGCTGTTTCATCTTAAACGTGTGTGTCTGGAGATCTAGATTTGTGGCCGTTTTCTAATCCAACAGCGATGATAGTAGCTTTCTCAAATTTAAAAAAAAAACCACAAAAAGTGGCTGAACAATAAAGAAGCTAGTAAAACAGAAACCAAGGCTGAGCCGAGGACCAGGGAAACTCTTTACAGACTCCTATCAGCCTCTGATATATCGAGGTTTTACAGGAATTGGAAGCTAGACACATCCACAGCTCAGCGCCAAGTTAAACAGACTGTCCTGTCCAGGGAAGGAACAACCTTTTATTGCTTTTACTGTATGGTAAAATAGCTCAGTCTGTATGATCTAAGATTTTTTTGTTCTCAAAAAACTGTGTTATGTGACCAAATTCCCACAGGTGAGGGTCATCTGCAGCACCATCTGCACTGTTTTCAGCTCTTGTTGCCTTAAAATTGGATTGGTGAGAAAACGTGTTTCCTCAACTAGGAGCCATCACTGCTTGACAAGACAGACTGTGTTTCTGACATCAGATAATTAAATTGCACAAATAATTTGAGGAAAGAAAGTAAAGCTTGTCAGTTCGGAGGGCTGGGGTGTGATGGGGCAAGGACAAGGTGATGGGAGACGTGAGAGCACCGTATGTACAGTGTCCCCGGAGACTCCCACATCATCATCTAAGCATCAGGCAACAATTTAGAAGGGAAGGAACTCTTCCTTTACTGGCAGGGAAGGGGTGTAGACACTGTACCATTTGTGCCGCGTGCCACTCCAACTAGTCATAAAGGATGTTTTTGGTTTGCTGGTGCCAAGTTTCTTGATTCAGTTCTGGCCCTGCAATAACATCTCAGTTCACTGATGGATTCCCAACCATGCCAAGATGCCGCAGTGCTAGGACATGACCTTTAACTACAGCTGCAATGAAACGCTGAATTAATTTTTTGGAACGGTAGCCTTACAAGGTACTGCCTTTTCACGTCTACAGTCCTTCACTTTACCCTGTTATCAAGTCAAGTTTCTAACAACATAATTCTCAATTTCCTATTGTAACTTTTGCTTCCATGTATGACAGCTGCTGGCCCTTGCCTTGGATCTGCCAAACCACAAAGAAGGCCCTGTTTCAGGCAAGGATTGTTTATTTAAAATGCTATTACACTGGATAACCCCTCAAAGCTACAGTGTGGGAGAGCATGGCACGTGTGCAAACACACACAAACATTTTTTCCTGTTTGCCAGTTGCTTTAAGATGCATTATGTTATGCTTATTTTGCCTCCAATGGACAATGGACAATACATGCCCTCCCTGCAAATCTTAATTTACAAGTATCTTTGATTTTTTGGAAATGAAAGGAAATGAGAGTTCTTATTAATTTTATGGCCTTCATTATAAAATCATTGTGGTGACTGACAGCATTAATCTTTGGAGCTCCAGGTTTCTTAAAGTCAGTGGTTAGTGACAGTAACTCATTTTAATAAATCTGCAGCTTATTAAGCACATTCTTCTCCGTATGATTTTAACAAAACAAACTGACAGGAATGTAGTATACTTTCTTTTTTAGAGAGTAGAGAGAGACAGAGAGTATAAGCTACAGACACAACTCCTAAGCATATCACTTCATTAACAAGGAGTTATGTTAGTGCTGTAATAACATAAAAATCACAATCAAAAAACTATGTCTGAAGCACTCCCTCCCTACTTCCATAACTTCACAGAAAGTAAAGACATGTCCAGGATATAAACAGAGAAACTTATAAATAAAATAAAGTCTCCTCAGAGCTCTGTCTGTCTTGTCTGTGGACAGTGACTGAATATATATCAGCATCCTAATAAGCCAAGTTTTTTGGCTGGGGAGGAAGTCGACTGTGCCCTCTCCTAATTATATCTTACTGCATGTACAACACATGGCCATTAGCAAGCTCTCTTTGGACCCAGGGGCTCGTTACCATAGTCTTTGTTGTCTTCTTTTCACAACAAACAAAAAACAACGATTGAAAATTTGCGAGTGGGTAGTTTTGTGAATGGTCATTATGAAAACGGGAATACTTACTTGGTAACCAAGAGGCAGAGCTATCAATATATCAAAGATGTAATTGTTGACAGCCAATTTTGCACCTCTAAACAAGACTATGCAATCCTCTTTCACTTGAACTACAGATGTCACAAATACTGTAGCTTCCTTTTTATGTAGCTTAGTGAAGACACTCTCTCCCTCCCTAACCATATGTCCAAGATAAAGTCAGAAAATGGAAGGTAAAATATCTTGGATAATGTAGCATGTAACCTCAATTACCCTAGTTTGTGTATAATATTGAATACATTTTAAAACACTGTAAATCTTATTTTATACTGACTCTGCTAGTATGTCAGTGAGCAGTTTGTAAGAACACAAAGAGGATTTAAGTAAGCAGGCAACTGAAATTATAAATATAAGACTGTATGGACACAATTTGCATGCAAATTCCATTTTATCTTCATTGCACATCACCTTTACAAAAATACTAAGGTAACAGCTACTACTGGGCACATGATCCTGTTTTGGAATATAAATATTTAAGCTGAAAGAGACATCCATGTCACAACATCTCTATTCTGTTTCTCTGCAACCAGCAGTGCCTTTTATTCACACCGAAAACAATGTAAAACCTGGCCCTTCTGTGTAGAGGCACAAGGACCCTGGAGCACACACACACCAATAGGAGACAGATGTTGCTCTCGTATGACGTCACCTGCTCACTCACGCTGCTGACTTTCTGCGTAATCTCAGCACCATTTCATCTCTGCTCCAATACTTTGCAGCTTCTAATAAACAGCCTCCCTCTGTGGCCGTCCCGCTCTCGGGGGGCTAACTAGTTAACAAGTCTGTTTCCATCCTCGCCGTCAGCGTCATCTGGAACCACGGACAGACACCTACTATCCTCGGGATTGGCTGCCGCTAGTCTGGACTAAATGATTGCTATGTGGCCAAGGCACGAAATGGAAGAAAATACTGAATGGATTTTTTGTTTTAAGTCACTTGCAGTTTAAGGATACCATTAGTCCAGGGTGTACACAGACAGATGTAGCGATCCCACTTTTCATATTTCTGGGTGTTTACAGCATCCCCACCCATCAGCCTCTTAGCTGGACAGAAGGTGTCACACAGACACAATAATCCCTCCAGCTGCTGTCTCTTCTTGGCTCAGTTCTTTTAATGCACTGTATTCTTTTCAAGAAGCTAGAGTTCAATTTTGGCCATGACCCAAAGCTCATGACTACACGTGAAAGTTGGAACGTAGATCAACCAGTAAACCAAGAGCTTCACCTTCAGGCTCAGATCCCACCTCACTACAACAATCCAGTACAATGTCCGTATTGCTGCTGTGGTGCCAGTCCACCTGTTGAGCTCATGCTCCATTTTTACCTTACTTATTGACAATAGCTCAAGATACCGCAACCTCTTTACATGGGATAGTGACTCACTTCCAACCCAAAGGGAGCAACAGACCGTTTTCCAGTTGAGTACCAAGGTCTGACTTGGAGGTGTTGACCCTCATTCCCTCTGCTTCACATTCAGCACATTCAGTATGCCCTGAGGGTCACGATCTGAAGAAGCCAGCAGAACCACGTTACCTGCCTCAAGCAGAGATGCAATCCTAACGTTGCCATACCTTCACTCAGCTTTGCCTTGAGATTCTGTCCATAAAAATCGCAAACAGATTCTATGACAAGGCGCAGCCCGATGTCCACTGACAGCATACCTTACTTCCTACAGAGGATGAAACCACAGCTCTCACTCCAGGTATACAGGAACTAAATGAGTCATAATAACAGCTGTGGTTGTCCATACTCCTAAGTCATAAGGTCCATCCACAGAGCAGAATTCATAATAGTGATAATCAACCTCACTGAACAATTGGTGGACTGTCTGATTCAATTTAAAAAACAACAAAACAATCCAGATCCAAGGTCATTAAAGAACTACAGAGCTGTGATACATTGTCCAGACCTGCAAATGCAAGTGAAGGACAAAGATAATGGAAAAAACTAATTTTCAGGTGAAAGCACGGACAACAAGCAGACCCACATAACACTTGTGAATATATACTGCTCATTGGGTTTTAATTAGTGTTCACTGAATACAGAGGAGACAGTTGTGGAGAGTGAGAGACATACAGAGAAACAAAGAACAAATCAGAGAGAGCAATACAGTGCTTGTGTGCGAGTACACATTAAAGGTTGAGGTTCAGGGATTCGGAAATGTAGCATCCTGTGTGGAATTTCCTCTGGTCTCATCTTTTAGGATGTGATTCTGCCAGAATCCAGAGCAACGTAGCACTGCACTGCTTGGGAATATACAATCAAGACCGTTAGGGATCCTCACCAATTCCTTTACAGATATTTACACCACTTTGAGTAAGTGCAACTGAAGCAAGAGCCCAACAAACATCCATTTCAAAGCAAATCATCACATGATATCGTAAAGCCCGAGTCAGATGGCAAATATGACACTAGGGATGTTTGGGAGCTGGTCTCTATTTTAATAATTAAATTCCCGCATCCCAGATCTATATCTGCCTCAAGCCTCTGATTTGCTGACTCATATTTGCAGAGGCTATAGCAGTGGTGGTTTTGGTTTGAGTGTGTGCATGTGGTGGAGGCACTACCATAAACAGTGACACCCCAGCGTGGCTCCAGGATGTGCTGTATTAACTCTGTGTGTTATTGTAGGACTCATTCCCAGAGCGGGCATAGCGCACAGAGAAAATGCTTGTTTTCTCTCACCGATTTAAATGCAATCTGACTCAGTGGGGCTAATTCTGTTGTGCTTATTCAGGAGATGATTTCTCCTGAGGATATGGAGAAAGAGGAAAGTAAAGACAGGCAGTTTTTTCCCCTCAAGCCTCCTCTTGTATCCCTCTTGTTGTAGTGCACGGAAGGGGGGGTGGGCTGACCACAACTGTTACCAATTGGCCCTGGTGTGACTGACTGTGTATAGAGGGTAGTGCTCCGTTGCCAACCAAAACACACACATCTCTGGATGTAACTAGAACTTCACTTGGCACACACAGAGGCACTCAGCATGATGATACAACTCAGGGCAATTATGGTATTTACAAGAAGTTGCATAGTCTTGGAAGAGTTTCTTTCAACTTATTTCATTTTTTTCTTCTACTCTGGGCTGCTTATTGTAAACAAACTCACCCCGAGGGTCTGTGGGAAGTGAGGATTAGGGGGAGTTTCAGTCAAAACCTCAGAGTTTTACCAGTTTTTAAACCGAGTGCAAAAACCTACAAATCATTTGAACATCTGCCCAAAAAAAAAAAAAGAACTAAAATGAAGACAAAAAAAGAAATGTGCAATTTCTGTCTATGGAAGAGAAGCCTCAGTATAGAAATAATCCTAAAAATGTGTTTAACCAATCTGACATGCTGGGAGTGAGGACACATAAACACAGCCACTTTCTTCTCCCAACAATCCTCTAACATGACAATAAAAATGTCAGTTTATTTATTCATAAGAAACTTTCTATTATTGTTTAAATATTCACTCTGGTGATGGATAGTTAATTACTTGGTTTCTGCTGTGGTGTCCAACACCAACAGTTCAGGAAAAGCCCCCATATTTTTCAGCTAAGGGCCAACCAGTGTGATACAGTGATACATTTCTGTGAAACACAATAAGAATATGATGCACAAAACTGCCCACTTAAATGAACAAGATGGGAAATGAGCCTCAATAATATTACTGCTGTGGAAAACCATATAGGCTACAACGAACACATTATACATGTAATAAAAATATTATTAAAAAAATAGACACATGTTTTTGCCTGTCTACATCAAATCCCCTAGAAATGGAAGAGGTAATATCCTAAAATCAGAATAGACAAGCAGCGCATATGCTGTCACAAAATTCATTGATCGTGCTTTATGTGAATAATGGTATGGACCTTGCACTGTAGGTAAATTTATCTCATGGAGTATGCCTTCTTAGCATCCACCCTGTTTTATGTGTGTATTTAGTATGCACATGTGCTAGTGAAGTTTGTGAGGACATCGCCATACACGTAAATTTACCCTCCCAACATCTGGCCTTCTGAAGTGCCCAGCCACATGTGTACAGATTAGTCTCACTGCTGGACATCACCCCCCCCCCCCCCCCCCAAGTCCCAATGAATCTCAGAGTCCCCCTGAATGGACTGACAGACTCCCCCCCAGTCAACATGTTGGGGGTAAAATATCCTTTATTGCATCATTGCACATTTTCTCCATCTAGGGTAGTGGCTAGCTGAGTGATGATAAATTTCTTGTTTTACATAGCTTATGCCATGGCCACACTTGCCAATGATCAAAACATAGTGTTGTTATTCATATTGTGTGGCAATATGCTCTTTCAATGAAAACTTTGTGTTGGCACTGTCTTTGTCAGCGTTGGAATAAACGTAACTTTGCTACTCCAGCAGGAGAGGTCGTAGCCTACTGACAGCTGCGAGAAGTAGCCTTCCACCTCTGAATATTCATTAAGAGCAGTGCTGATGCGTTACATCAGGGCCATGCAGTTACTTGGATAGCTGACTGCACGCTCCAGTGAATCAGAATCAAGTATTTTCACCAATAAGGCAAATACACATGATGAACTCAAAAACAGAGCTCCTCAAACATGTAGTGCAAAGTCTTGCCACACAATGCAATGACAGAGCAAACTGTTTTTCATACAGTCCTGAGGTGAGAACTTGTTCTTGGCTTCCATCACAGAAACTGACAAATTACAAAAAAACTGAATCTGAAGAGGCCTTCCAAGGGGTCCAAGTATACCAAAAAACTGGAACAGTAGTGACTGACCACTTTGACTAGCATTACATATGTGGCCTCCGCATTTCCAGCCTTAATCCCAACCATTTGTGCGCCAATTTGAAACTCAAACCGGCTGTGTGTCCACAGACAGTTTCACCTCTCTAACCCTGCTACGTTTCCCCCAAGATCTATCATCGCACATGATGGACACCTAAAAGAATGACCAACTGATGAATGACTTTCTCAAAGTTGAACCTCCATTTGAAAAGAACACACTTCAAAGACAAGCACATAAATTGAGTAAAACCTCCACACTATAGTTCAGCTTTAGCACGTACAGAGCATTGGGTTTGTACTCATGAGACTCCAAGAAGAAGGTCCATGTGAATTATGGGAATGCTGTCCACCAAAGTTCTGCGGGAGTAGTACACTGGGTTTCTCCCAAACAGACATGAATACATGCATGCAGATGCATGTTTTATTGTGAGGCATGCTTTTGAAGGTCCATAGCCCAACAGCATGAGATTCAAACATGGTCCTGGCACTCTCAAGAGACAGATGCTCAACAGTGACAATTCCTAAACATTTTACGTATATAACAAGTTTATCCTTATTCTTTTATCTGACATGATGCTAATATTCTATTACTGCCACTGGAAATGTAGACGTGTAGCAAAATTTGTTCTTTCGACATTTCTTTTCTATATTCCCTCCTTCCTATAGCTGCCCATTCTATAATGCTCCAATGCATCGGTGGGCTCGGACAGAATAATTCAATTTATCCTTGACCAGAGGAAATCTGGGCCTTTTCAGAAGCATTGCATGGCTAGAATGCCAATGAAGCTTTGTTAAACAACCTGGGTACTTCAAGTCTGCAAAGACTGGAAATGATCAGCACTGTGCACATAAACAAGAAAACAAGTGAGTCACGCTGTCATCCTATGATACCGGCTGAACGAAAACAAAACCTCATCATCAGAATAAGACATGACTGTTAGGCATGTGCTGCCCGTAATCGGGTTTAGCAATTATGAGCTCGGGCTGTTCAAAACAGCTGGAAACCAGCAATATAATGCGCACAATTAATTACGATCAAACATTTAATGTCATCCGCAGACAAATAAAAACAAAATCTTGAAAAAAGAAAGGGGAAAATGAACTTATACCACTTTATCCCCTTTTCAGACTGAATGCAGCTGTTTCTGTGTGGGGCTGCCAGATTCACCAGCATCCGTCATCCTATATGGCCAAGCATCGCTGAACATTCAACGCAATGAAGATGAATCGAAGTTAACAGTGCGTTACAAGCAATTAATACAAAAGTGATCGGCTCTGTTATTTTAGGATTAATGAAAACAAGGGTTTGAAAATGTAAAAAAATACAGCATAAAGACCAACAGCAATGAGGAGAAGTCTGATCATTACTGGGCTTTCTGCCATTACCCCTCTTATGGCCAGGTGCCACCGAACAATGTGTGCGTGATGAGCATGAGGGTGCCAGCAGCAGCAGCAGCAACAGCAGTGTGAGGCAGGGACCACCCTGTCACTGGCACAGCACCTCCAAAACCAGCCGCTGTTACACTTCATCACTACCATCACACTTCATTAGCAAGGACACCCAGGAGGGGGGGTGACATATTAAGATGGTAGGAACTAATGAAAAAAATGAAACAGAATAAGTTTAAGTGGATGAGATGGATTGGACATGAGAACAGCCAGGTACCTGCTGGATTCAAGCGCAGTTATCAGTGAATGTACTGTACAATCTGGTTACTGTGCTGTCATTTACCTGATAGCACTGTACATTAATACCCATACAAAGTCTATAAAAAGTACTTTTAGACATTCATGTGATAAGAAAAGACAAGACAAAAGAAAAATTATTCTGGTACTTGCCTTTTTACATCAGTTCATTTCATGAGTTCTGGTTTTATTGTGTTATCATTTTACCTTCAACAGGACTTCTCTAAAACAAACTAGTAGATTTCCACAGCAAATTAACCACTGGTATACCATTATTTAGTCAGTGTAATCATTAGAATGTCAATTGTTTCACTGTGAATGTTTTTTCTTGTTGAAATGAAATAAAAAATATTGTTGGAAAAAGAAGAATGACAATTGTGTTTGTGGTTTTTTAAGGGTTTGCATTTGTTTGATAAACTACATAATAACTTAAATGTTTTGTCAATTACACTTTTGTAATGCAAGTCAGACTTCCATAACAAATGGACAAAAATGTTACAATATTAGCTCCTACAGTCCATAAAGTGGGCTTTCTGGTGGTAATGATTGTTTGAACATTGCAATTATCCAAAACTTTTACTGCCATTTGTACCTAAGCATCATCAGGCATATTTCTATAGTGTTACATATTAGTTTTCTCGATTATGACCGAGGTGTAAACAGGTTTTTAAAAAGACAAAAAAAGAGAAAGACCAAGAACTTCTCACCAACTGAACAACTCTGTTTTAATTGAAATGATGTGAGTCTAATAACTCAACATCCCCCGTGGTGAGTGGAGCTTCCCGGCAATACGCTGGCTGGCCTGCCAACTGACTGACTGACTGAGGAGTTATGGAGGGACTTTGATCTTCAAGCCAGACGCTTTTTCACTCATAACGCACTCACACGCATTTGAGACACGTATGCGCTCACGCACAGACGCTGACACAAACACACATGCGTACACACTGTGGTCTAAGAGCACCATACAGACAGGCAAACCCCAAAATAGAGGAAGGCGTGCACACATACTTGCGCACAAGCACACACACACTTCCCGGATGTGACACGCTTCCGACAAGCATTTGCGTCCCAGACTGAAGAGGATTCATGTCCGCAGTGTTAAGTCACAGTGCTGCTCAGAGGGCGAACAGGAGCAGTAACAAACACAGAGCTGTATCACCCCTGATAGAGATGTTTTATTGTGGAAAAGAGAGTCCAGGGCCAAATGGTATTTATCTGCTGAAGATCAGTGGGGATGCGGAACATGAAACATCACCATGTGTTGTTCAGCCTGAATTCTCAGATAAGGTGGGATCAAATCTGGACTTTGGATCATGCACTGTGCATGAGTGTCCGTTTGAGAACTCTTTCAATATGGATAAGTTCAAAGTCCTAATTAGTAGTGCCTTTGATAGAGAGGTCTATCAGTAGCTTGAAAACAATAAGAAGTAGATTATAGAACGATAACAAGCGGGTCAAACCAAACTCCTTAAGCTCACTTCAAACAAAATTCAAAGTATTATGATGTCTTTGAACATCATTACATTCAGTCACGGCAGTATAGTTTTATGGAGATATCAAACTGTTGTTTAGAAGCCCCACAAGATTGCAACACACTCGCAGCTGAACAGCAACAAGTAATGTTATTGTTCTTATGTAACACAGTTATTCTTACACTGCAAGTGTGTGTGAAGGAAATAGTGATGGGAGTGAACATGGCAATACAAGCTCTACCCCCCTAAGTGCTTTACATTACATATGCATCCCGCAACCTGGTGCCGATATTTTCTATATTTTCTCTTCCCAGTACAAGACCTATGATACGCATTAATACACTGGTGCCTGTGACAGACAGATGTTGGAACACTTGGTGTACCATGGTGGCACATGAGATGCAAATAATTGCTAAAAATCTTAGTGAGTATGTGGTGGATTTAGGGTAACTGCACTCCACACACATGGAGACCAGAATAAATGTTTGGCCAATAGCACGGCTGAAACAACTTCCCATCCTGAGAGGAAACAGCCCCCCACATAGCTTGTGGACAGCTAGGAGTGGTGCAGGGCACTAAGCAAACAGCTAAAATATGATGCAGAGACCACATGCTCCACTGTGGGCCACATGCACTGAAAAACATAGCTGGATGCACAGACGCTTAGACACAGAGAGTAAAACCACACGCATACGCACAAGACCCACAAATGAATGACACACATTGACAATACAGTACAAGTCTCATGTACTGTAGTTATTAAATCTGACAGTGCACCACTGCAGCCATTTAAACAGCTGCACCTTCAGCTGTTGTGTAATTACCCAGCTCCTCCAGCTGATGAGCGAAAAGGAGGAGGTGCTGATTACTGGAGGAAAGAAAGAAAAAACCTCCTCAAAAGGAATTAAACAAATTTACAAATCCTGAGCGAGATCCTGTGACTCCCTCTTCATCCGCCCTAAACTTGGATCATTCCACCACCACAACACATCTAACCCACAGAAGAGAAAGCACAAAGCCATGAATCATTTCACTCAGTAGGTGTAAACACAGTTTCACCGAGGACCATTAACCGGTGTGCCGCCAGTGCCTCTACTGCCCACTAGTGGGTTCATGTGTGGACTGCATGAGGGAGCAGAGAGAGATGTAGCTCTTGATTTTAATGTGTGATTCTTCCAATTTGAATTGAATTTAAAAGTTTGTGAAAGACCATGACTCATGTGTTTACTACAGTAACAGTAACAACTTTTAGTATCAATTTTCTAATCATTACAAGTGGACTATATTAGATGCAAAAATAAATCTCTTGCATTACATGCTCAGGTATGCTGCTAAAGAATTCATAGCGTGAATGGATACGCTGTATGCCTAGAGATTGTCACTTTATGCAGATTAAATTGGAAGACAAACAAAAATAGCACAATATTAAGAAAATTCCCACAAAATATATTTACAAAATATATATTTTTAAAAACAATATCAGTCTCATCTCTGTGTAATTCCTAAATAAAATGTACATGTTCTGTGTGTGTGTGTGTGTGTTATCCTGTTGAGTCTGGACAGTAAAGGTCTATGCCCACACTAAAGCACTCACAGCAGAGCCTGTCTCAAATGTGTAACAATAGCAACTTGGAAACAAAACGGCAGACTTGTATTAGGCCAAGAGTGAAACAGATGAGAATGATTAGATAACAGATCAAAAGCCTTTTTTAGGGGCACATGTTTGTTCAAGCGGCACAGATCTGTGCAGTGCTTATGACACATAAAACAACATTTTACACAAAACAAGAGGCCAGTAAAGGGCCTCTTGTTTTGTTATTTGTGAAGCAAACCTTGGGTTGAAACCATTTTTTTCTTCCTTTTGTCTGATCCTCAGTTTAGTCTGTAGATTGTGTCTGATTGCACACATGCAGGGTTATCAGGTAACAGACTAAATGGATGGGGCACTAAGTATTTCCTACTTGAAAGGTGTCACATTTTTTACAGCATGATTAAAGACTTGTAACAGTTTCCATTGGGATAAACATCACAGTATCACTTTGAAGGTTAGATGGGTTAGGTTAAGCTTAAAGACCCACTTCTGTCTAATACCTCTTCAGCGCAATAACAATGTACATGTTATGTCTACAGTTACCTGTGCAAATATTTTAGTTCAAAACCACAGTAAAAACACAACACACAATATATAAAAGTTGAGTGAACAGTTACCACAAAAGAAGCTCTTTAGAAGTGTAATATGATATCATCTTGTGCTGAGCACAAACCAAAAACTTTGTGGCTAATAAACAAACACAAATGCATGTGTGTAGGTAAACACAGACTGCACAAGCTGTTGAAGTTTTTCCTGACAATTACAACAATTGTTATTTACAGCCTTCTCTGACACACTTTGTTATCTGGATGTTGAAAACTGCTCTATAAATAAATACTATTTCCCTCTAGCTCTGTCCATTCCTGTCTTTGCAACTCAATTAAGTCTTTAATTGACTTCCTTATAAGACAGTTGAGTGAATTTGCTTACATCATTTCTTTACTCTCCTTCTCAGTCTCTCCCTCATCCTCCTTCCATCTCGCTCCCTCACTCACAGCAACAAATCTTACACTCCCTAACCTTATTGCCTTTGCACATTGCATCTGTAAGATTAGCCCACCCTGCTCTCTGCCACACTCCGTGAGTGTGTGTGTGTGTGTGTGTGTGTGTCAGTGTGTTTGTGTCTGCGTGTGTGTGAGGTCCTGCACTGACGTCTACCTCGAACCCCGTCCCGTCTCAAACTGGCCAGTGGCCTCTGAGCTCCTCATGCAGATATAAATATGGCCTGTGTGCCAATCACAACCTGACAACATGTGCTGGACATGTGGTGTACACTTTCAGTACAGACACAGTGATCTCACACTCAGACGAGGTACTTACACTCTCAAATATACAACCTCATCTCAGTGCACATAAGCACACACAGGTCTGTGTGTGTGTGTGTGTGTAGGCTGCTAAAGAACAGATGTATGTGCACTTGCGCACACACATAAACACATAAAAATGCCCAGCAGATGAAGGTGCAATCTTCCCCTTGTGCTTAAATGGGAACCACGTGCTGGCTTTGGGTTGAGGCAGACTTAGTAAAGTAAGTCCTTCCACTCATTATTCGGGATGACCCATGCTACCCTGAGGCCGAGGGGAACGCGAGGCAGCTCTCCGCTCATCGGCCCTTTGAACGTGGCCTCCAAACCGGAGCGGTTGGCAATTAAATAAACAGAGGGAGAGATTTGTTCCCGCTGTCACTTGCGTTAGCCAAAAGGAACCTGCCGGGCCAAGCTTGAGTCAGACTAAGGTACCATTAAATGGCAGGGAATCCTTCGGCCGGAGCCAAAGGAACTGGCAGCTTAAATTGCAGAGGTTCCCAACCACCAGTACCACCAACACATACGGCTAATGTGCTTCCCCTGGACAATCTGCCCGCAAAAGCTCTCCAGGGAAAAATTACAGCACAGTATCAACATCAGTTTGCCGTTAAATTGTACACATACCACACACACTAGGCAATTCTCCCAAAAAAGCCATACCGGTGGCTTGGCTGTGCAAACAAAATGTAGTCAAATCATAACATCCTGCTTTTGAGCAGGTAATCCAGTGATCTAATGCTGAACAGTGGACGATGTAATATCCGTTTAACGGCTAATACTTCATATTCTTCATATGACTGATGTATTTCTACACAATCGCACAGTGACGACCACGTGATATGAAAGCTTTTGCTTCCATGTTTGCCAAATGGTTCCTATGAGGACAATAGTAACAGTGCAGCAGTAATGTAACCAGGCAAGTTACGTAAAAGGCTACTTTCAGTGACTACATCTGTATGGAATATCAATCATTTTTCTGTGGAAAAGTTGCGTAACAAAACTAAAGGATTATTTCATATATGACATAAAATTAGCACAAACATCTGTAATTGCTTATAATAACTATTAAGGTAATGTTTTCAACACAGAGTCCAAATAACTCTGTGTCGCTAATGTTCTTACACTGTTCTATTATATATTCTATATAATGATCTGACTGAACTGATGTATCACACTGAACAAAGTTAAAGACCAGAGCATGGAGCACATGTATTAACTCCTGTTAAATATTTCTTTTTATGTTTCATGACCCCCAAACAAGTTTACTGTTATGCTGGTGCTGGTTAAATGATTTGTTGGTCTGCAGTACCTGACAGCACTGACTTCCTTTGATCTATATTTAAAAGTACATAAATGGCCTATTAAATGTCCATATAAATTATTCAAATCACTGCAGTATTAACAATACCTTCTTGCATCTCCAGTAAAAGTATGATGTACATGTTGTAAATATTTTCTGCTTTACCTGACCCAAATACATGGTATGCTATACTCAAATAAATCATTGAACCTAAGCCGCTTAAATCATGAATTTTGGCCTAGTCAAATAGCTGAGTTACGGATGGTTAATTGGATGAACAGAAGATAGATACATATAAGAGATACAAGATTAATGTAATAGATAATAATAGAATGTATTGTAGAATCTGTGGTCATACAGCATCACAGTAAAACCCATAATGCCAGTTAAACCCCTTTAATGTTTACTAAGACAGCATAAAAAAGACTGATTGCTCAAAGACACAGTAATAAGACCAAACCCTTCGAAGAACACACACAGTCTAAAGTGTTTGTTTCCAAGTGTTGTGTCATTTTGCTTTCAAGACAGCGATGGGAAAGAACCGGTGAAATCATACCTCCCTAGATTTTTTTTTCCTTCCTTATTAGCGTGTGTGTTTTCAGGGATAATGCACAATTGATAGTTTGTGAAAAACCTTGCCACTGCCAGCATGGTGGCCGTGCGTGTTGTGGAGGATGGATGGCGTAGGGAGTGAAAGGGAAACAACCTCGCCCAGTGTCTACACAGGCCCATCAGTGGACATCTGGATGTGATCCGGGTGTACAGATGAGCTGAGCAGGACTGACCACACCTCACTCCTGCATCACATTGTATACCGTGCTTCTCTAGGTGCCTGTCTCCATCATATACAAAATGAATGTCTGCAATACATGAATGTACGCCTGTGTGTGTGTGTGTGTAGATGCAAGAAAGACAGTGAAAGTAAGAGCATAAGAGAATTTCAAGGTTTAAAGTGTGTTTGACAAATCTCTCACCTACGTTAGCACCTTTAAAACATAAAATGAGTTGTCACTGCACAGCTGGAAATAAAGACAGCTTGTCACATCCTCTCACATTTCAGCAGACAGATGCAACAACAACAACTGAGTCAGATGGATGGGGCACAGCATTCAGCAGCTGGGGTCTTTTTAGAATTATGTAGTTCCCTACTTCTCTATACAGAGGAGCAAGATGCAGTAACCGTTTCAAATATGGCATATGCATATTTTCAGACAATCTCTCCTGGAAGGCATTCATAGTGTTGAACACCCAAAAAGTAACACAAATAGTTGTGTAACAAATGAAAAAAGGGAGCATGAGAAAGAAGTTCAACACCTGTGTCAGTCTCTCCACATCTCCTTCAGAATCACATTCAAAGCTACCTGGAGCCTCCCACCTTGAAAATTAGATGCCAAAGGCATTTTGATAATTAAACACTTGTCTATCGCTATCATTTGTCTAATTTATTTGCTGAAAGAAATATGTCAGCAAAATAACTGCATTCAAAAAATTTTTTTTTCGAGGAGCGCGTTGGCACCAATGTGCTAAACGGGCAATACTTGAGTCGACCAGACTTAAACAAAAGATTTCTCCTTAGCCATTTCAAGCTAAAATCACCCCAAAGAAACATTAGCTTCCACAAAGATGCAGAGTCAGGATCATTTGATCCACAGAGCTGTGGGGTGGATGGTTCTTAATGTACTATAATATCCCTTACACAACAGGACAGAAAGACAGAAATGAGTCACCATGGTCCATGAAATAGTGATAAACTTTGGTGCATTATTCTCAAACGCAATGACATGAGGTGCATTCCAGTGCAGCTCTATCTTCTGCATATTTTCAACACAGCTTGCTTTAATCTGTCATCTACTGAGCAATACAAGTATTTACAAAAAAATACCACTTTGTGCATATTGTTGGTCCATTAAATTCAATTCAATACATATGACAGAATAGATGCAAACTGCTTATGAGAATATACTTCCTGTTTTGATAGAAGACAGTTGGAAGAATCCTCGCTGTTGTTTTGCTTTTCAGTACACTGAGGTTTGGCATCAATAATATGGCATAGAAGTTGTTTGGCCACAACATCAAAGCTTTATTATCCATTATCACCTGTTGATAAGTCACTCGTTAAATGTGCCCTGAAAATTTCTGTTGTGATTTAAGTCTTTGCTGAGTACAGTTCACAGGAGTATGGAATGGCTAACCTTGGCAACATAAAACATGTGTTTTATTGTAACACTGACAGGTGACAATGCTAAATCAGACCAAAAAGTCACACAGGGTGTCTCCACCATCATTTTCCTCTAACACTGCCACACATCAGTTCTCTAGTCTAGTCTGGGAATTTCTGCCACTGGCTTTTTAATGTGGGGCCTTTCCTGCTAACAACTGTCACCGGCACACATTTGTTCCAGATGGATCAAGATAAATCAAAGCCATGAGCTGGCAACAAAGGCTGCAGCTTGTAGATCAGAAATCATGATGGAGGGAAACCTCAGAGGGCAAAAGCCTCCTATGTGTTAGATTATATTAAAAATACATGACATAAGAAGGAGATGAGTCTTATTCCTCTTCTCAAGAAACTAAAAAGATTTAAAGTAACCATTTATTGTGTATATTAGTAAAACATAACATTAATCTAAAATATGAATCTACAGATTAAAACCTTATATCTATCTTTCATGACCTATGTTTATAGTCTTGATTGAGATAGGGGTCTTAATGCATGTAGCATTAAATGCCAGGTATGACTATTTTCCTCCATTGTCACTGAATAACATCTCTTTTAAATAAGAAGTGAGTGTGTGATGGAAAATCAGCCACTGGCACTGAGCCACTCAGTCAGAATAACCACATAAGGAAACATTCAGACAACCTCTTTATGTATGGATTATTCATGCAGTACTCTACAAAAGACTCCCAAAGACTTTCACATTCAGATCGGCCACAGATTATGGTGCCATTACATGATCATTAAGAAATTCTACACAAGTGAAAGTCAGTGAAATCACTTAAGAACCAGTGCTACACATTTCTCTGACCAGAAAAGACACATAAAACCAAACAGGGACATAGTACAGCAGGTTGCTTTCAAGACAGCAAAGAAAACTTAAGTCTAAACCCACGCTTTCTGAGTGAGAGGAAGGGCATCAATCCACTGTGGGAAACAAAAGACAACGTGATTGATGGAATGTCTTAGGATGTTTTTCTTTAGTGTCCAAAAATGTTAATTTCCTTACTGCGCCCAAACTGGATTATTTATCACTTGGTGGTGGCTGATGTGACCCAAGTCCCTTGTGTCATTGTCAGTCCCCTTTTCTCCACAACTCTATCAGTGTGACACCAACAGGGCTTAGACAGAGATGGATGCCAAGAGGGATAGATAGAGAAATAAGAGCACAAGACCTCATGATTGATTGTACCCTGGTTAGGGTGCCTGGCACAGGAGGTCAGCACGGTGACTATGACATATTTGTTTGGCTACCTTTTGCGATTTCATCCCACGGCCATTGTCAGCAGCGTCTTTTTGGAATATGTGTTTTAACCTTTGTAAATCTGTAGTGGCTGTAGTTTGTAGGGGCAGAATGTAAAAGAATCAGATTCAAACTCTAATTCATACATTACTTATATCACTGTCTGAAAGCTCCTCTGTCTGGCAAAATCCCATAAGTATTTAGTATTTAACTTATTAAGTTGTTCCCATTCCCATCTCCTCAGAAAATATGAACTGAACGAATGGTTTTATAATATTGGTATCAGTGAGTAGTTACCAGGAAGTGGCCAAATATGGGCTATAATAAAATAGAAAACATGGCATACACACCAGGACTCTGAGTAAAAGGATGAAGTGAGTCAGAGACAGTATCAAGTTAATGTTCATATTTGCTTGTGGGATTTTCATAAGATGGATATGTTTTGGCTTTTGAACTCTTAGGTGGAAGAGACTGTGGATGCAACTGTAATTTGTAATATTGGGATTTATTTTATTTTATAAAACTATGTATTGACAAAATGAAACAACAACATAAATATTCCCTAGTTGGAATCCAACTTGTCATAAAATACACATAAAAGATGAAGAAATCTGGCATATGTATTTTAACTGCAGGATTAAGACAAAAAAATACACTGCAGTTATTCTACATCACATTTCAAGAGCAGCCTAAAGTTGGCATTGTCTCCAAAGAGAATGCAACCAGAAGAATGAGACCAAAGAACATTATAGTGTGGGTGTCCAACATTATCCCTCCATCATTTATAATTCTCAATAATTCACAAAGTCAAACATCAGTCAGCCAATCTGGTGGTCACACAAGACCATGCTCTCTCATTCCTCTGATGACAACACTCTTTTGAGCATCACATCACAACTCTGGAAAACACTACTCACTACTACCGGCCTCGTTTTCAAACGGAGCGAATCAAACAAACAATAAATCAATCTACAACTGTAACCACACTGACTTTCTGCCGAGTGTCATCATTAGTATAGTTTATTTGCTCGCAGAGCTGTTTCTAAAAGCAGAAGCAGGCGGCATGGCTGTGCTCTCTGGGGTAGCAGCTGATGTCACTGTGCTGCAGCAGTAAGTGCCCCTCTCCTCTCACTCTGCTGTTTATTTGGAAGTCATTAGTGCTGCCCAACTTGGCCCCTGCTGACGCAGAATCAAATCAGTGATCTAATTATTAGCGAGAAATGAAGTCCATCGTAGGAGCAAGGCCTACTCTGTTTTCTCAGCGGCTGGCTTATTAACAGAGAAAGAGCACTTGGCAACTAACACACATTTACCTTAAGAATAATCAGACTGGGTGACAAAGTGCTTTAAAAACACTCTCATTACCAAAAGGTCACAAACTGACTCAATGCTACAATCATGTGCTCTATTAATGGGTGCATGAATGACACCATAAATCCCTAAATGGGAAGTGCAAAAATAATGGAAACAACGCATAAAAAAGTAATCACAATTAGAGAGATAGGCAGTAAAATCAGTCAAGTAACAGCATTTGCTTTGTACTTTTTTGTGACAGATGCTCCCATTGGCAGTGCCAGGGCAGTAGCAAACATTTTGAGTTAATTAAAAAGAAGATGACTAACAGGTTCCTTTTGTTTATGTGGGTTACACAGAGGAATTAAAATTACACCAAGAGAAGGAAAACAATGCAGTTAAGTGTTCATAGATGTTTTATGCTGATACTACTTAGCAATATGTGTGTATGTATGATCCTCTGACAATCATAACAAATGAAATGGAACAAAATATCAGGCTGCAAATGACAAATGCAAAATTGCTTGCATACGGTCATGCAGTAAGAGGCAAAGCCTGTGGCCACAGAATTGTTACTGTATTACATTCTCATATATGTACTGTGAATTTTCTGGAAACAACTTCCAAGAATTCAGGATTTACAGTATATGATGGCATTCCAAAGGGACAGTAGTTATTAGTATTTTGTTCTGTATTTACAGTTTGGTATTTACAAATTTAGAGTTTTGTCAACTTATAGTACAAGTCAACTCCATGCTATATTATGCTGGATAGTAAAGGCAAAGTTTGTTAGATAGGAAAAGACTATACAACACAAGATTCAACCTGGACCAAGCTGCCACTATGTCACGCAAAAAAAGACATCCACTTTTTCTTATCTTTTTGTCTCAGATAAAACCAGAGCACACATGTTGTGAGACCTGTTGCAGCGCCTGAAAGAAAATATCTTAGATCTAAAATTAGTTCCAGACCCTCACTTCAATCCAAATGAAGGTCTGTTTCTCTCTGGTGCCGGATATACACATTTTGTGGCTATAACTGTGTTTTCAGTGAAGATGGGAGAAAAACCAAGCAGCCCAAGGTATTTTTACCAAAGAGGAAGAGGAAAAAAAAGCCGGGTCAGGACATAGAAAGGCCGTGGTTGTGATAGTTAATGTGAGAACACATCTGCTAGAGCTGTGAGAGGGCTATTAAAATCAAGTCTGGATGTGGAGACAAATATATGGAGCAAATGGCAGTGACCTGATTCACTTGTGTGGTGAACTCTAAGGGAGCAGATTTAGTTAAGCTAGAAACTCCTGTTGAACTCCAAACATGCAGAGGAATCATAGTTTATTCATTTGATTGGTCTAGCCTAAGTAAACAGCACCTGATTCAATACACCGCTATATCTTCATATGGTATTGTGTCTCCATGTCTGTCTGTAGCACACGGTTTTCAATCGCACATACTGATACACCAGCAAATGTGAGAGCAGCAGCTTTTACAGCACGTGGCATATGTCACAGCGTAAGTATTTCACCACCAGTCAAATTCAACTCAGAAGAAGCTCCTAAAAATCTGTGACAGCCTCACACTCTTGCCGCTCCTTTAAAAAGACGCAGTTTTAACAAGCTGGCCGCCGTCTGTCACTCACAAGTACAAGACACTGACATGGACTGATGTCATCCAGGCCACACTCTGAGAAATATCAACACTCGTAAAGTGAAATTAATGTTGATCTTTCTCGGTGGGAAGGGAGACAACTGCAGATTCAAGTCATTTCAGTTGGTATGTGCCGGACTATTTTCGGCAACATTTAATGTGGAAATGAAAACATACAAATCTCTGGTAAAATCATGTAAGAAATATGAAAAAACCTGATGACAGCACATCATCAAACTAATTTTAACACACTAACAACCATGATTGAATTTCTCCTTTTGTTATGACTGGCATGTAAGATGGGAAAATCTTCAGTGTGCAATGGATTAATGTTATGTGCCATAAAGCAGAGACCGAAATTGAGGTAATCGTCCCGCTCACTCCTTTCTATTCCATTTTGATCCGGTTGAGGTTGAGAGGGGAGTAACTGGGGGCTTTGGGTTCGTCTCTAAACCTCTGAAAAGGGTCATCTTCCTTGCTGACCTCAGCCGGAATTGTTTCCCGAAAAAGGAAATGACTGCAACCTCCACTGCACTTGGGTCATGAGCTAGACTTGAGCAACCGAACTACAAAGAGCTTAAACTATTTATAGGAAAACACTGCTACAGTACAGTGATCAGGGGAAAAAGGAACCCTACAAGACGGAAAGACAGTCGGACGCCAAGGATACGCACCAACTGTCAAGATCAACACGGAGCCTTGTCTTTTGCCTGCTTGATAAGTTAAATCCATTTTCGCTGCCTCTTTGAAAACATTAAACTATCCTCTTACTTTTTACATTGTCGATTTTGACATTTAATACAAGTAAGAAATACAGTACCTACAAAGCTGTCTGGAGCAATAATCCAAGTAATTTAAGTACAAGCATAGAAAAAAACATTCCAGTATCTTTTTTTATTTTTTGAATGTATAAAACATTGATTAATTGAGCCTTAATGTCTCATAAGAGAGAGTACCGGAACGTGGCATGCTTAGAATACAGTTTTTATCTATGCAGAGTTAATGCTATAATAACAAGGATATAGACTTATAACTATATCCTACTGTAACTCAGAATATAAAAGCTACATTCCATGCATACTGGATTAACTACAGAAGAGAGCTTGACTGAAGGCTGGGTGTTTAGAGCAGCAGAGCCTGAACAGGACAGTAAGAGCACAAGACTCTCAAAAAACACACCTGAATTATATCACACAAAAGTTGTTATTTATCACACCATTTTGTTATTTGAGTATTTGTTATTCACAATAGTAACCAAAAAGTAAAGTAAACAGCTTGCTTTCCATTTTCATTTTTGAGTGTAGGCAAAGCTAGACGCTCTCCTCTATCAAAACTTGTGTGTTACTCCAAAGAACCCTAAATCAGTCTTAGGGAACTTGGATACTACACCAGCTGTCTCTAGATCAATTCTTTTTTTTAAGTATCTACACATGTCACATATCCCTATTTTCTACCTTTTTAAACACTAAGGATCCAATATCTCTCCCGTAACTCAACATGAGAGGGTACAGAAGAGATACAGAGGGGGAAGACAGTAGAGGAAAGAAATGGGAAAGAGGTTATAAAATAAAGGACTGCTGGAGAGAGGCAAAAGAGAACAGGGAGTGAGATGAGAGATGGATGAGCAGCAAAGGTCCCACAAAGGGAATAAAACACAGGGAGGTAAAGAAACGCAGTGGAAGGCCAGAGCCCTGTAGGCCTTGTGAATCATTGCCTGGTGTCAGCGGGCCTTATGAACCTCAAGCTTACCCGTAAATTGTGGAGAGAGATCCAGGAGAGACTGTGAGGACCTTAGACCTGGTCTGTGAGGAGATTAATTGTCTACAATTTATCAACTATCTGCATGACCCAATGGACTGGTTACATTGCACACACCACCATTACCTTCTGTAAGAAACTATAGCCTGTATATATGGGTATATATCACTAAAACATTATCTCATTGGTTACCATACCAAGACATGCTTGGGGGAAAAAAAACAGGTGGAAAAGTGCAGGCCTGCAGGCCTCTACAAATTTGCACGGTTTGGGTTTCAACACATGGAGCCGATTACAAAACCAACAGGTGGCAGAGATATTTTGGGTCATTACAGAAATAAAGAGTTCCCATCAACTTTATACTTAAGAGTCATGTGGGGTCTAAACATAGGAGTAGTGACAGGCAATTGTTTCCAGGGCCAGAATGATTTGGCCTCCTTGCTTACTTGCAGTGGAGCTGGTCTAATTCTCAGTTGCAGTTCTCCCATCACCCACTCAGATTCATATTATTGGAAACACTGACATCAAGCTGAAAAAACGAGAAGAAAAACACGCCAGTCGGAGCATTCAGGCAATGATCCGTCTCTAGTTCAATACGGTAACAGGAGAGCGGGCTAAAACAATCAGCTTTCCTTTCTTTCTCTTCCCTTCTCCCATCGGTGTCAACCAAAATCAGCCAAACATCTGCCGTTCCTTCCCAGCAGAAGGGAGGGTCGTTTGTGTCTGTGCCGAGATCACTCGGTTATACAACCTCTGGACTTGTTTTGGTACGACTACTCAGACAGGATATTACAGGATAGCACAACACTGTATTTTCCCGACTAGAAACTTGTCAACAGGGTAGAAACAGACAATAACACAAATCAAGATGAGGTCAAATTAAGGGCATTCAAATCCAATCAGTTTAACTTGACTGTTGACAATTTTGTTTATAAAGTCTAACAATCCCTCTCTTGAGATTTAGCCTTTATCAACTTGTTCCACTTTAACTCTTCAACTCAGAGCAGCAGATGTAACTGGCCCAATAATTACTGAGGCCCCTGAGCTGTGTATTCTGAGTCTAAGTTGGCTAGCCATGGAGAGAGAAACATCAAGTCTAGAGTCTACCCACTCCTGCTAAAGTGTCTGTGACAAAGACACCAGTCCCCTAATCACAGTGTCACTCAGCCTCACCACTTCTTTATTACCGTTGTGGGGTAAATTACCCATTTTCCTCTTTTATCGACCTGCAGTTTCTGAAGTGTTTCTTTCCCTGCTTGTCAGAGGAGAGGCTTGCTAATGAGACTAATGCATGTTCTGGGCTCACTGTCGGTGTAAACATTAGAGATAACCCTTACGATTTAAAAAAAAAAAACAACAAAAAAAGATAGGAATACATACCTACATCCTCTCTCCTCTGTAAAGTAACACTCTCAGGCTTAGACCTATTAACTGCTATAATCTTCTGAGAGCAATGCATTAAAGGATCTAATTGTTCACCGGCTGACAGATGATCGTATCCATGCCTTATGTCTCAAGTACCGGCGGTCTGAGCAGAAAAACAGTCTGGAATGATGCACTCCGTTCTGTGTAGCACGTTCTACCTGTGATGGAAGCTATTTATGGACTGATGAGAGGCATTTAGCCAGAAATAACTCAAAAGCGCTATTAGCTCTGAGCAGATCTGTTTCCAGAGCACAAAACCCATACAGTTTTTTTACTTCTTTTTCCAATGTATTTTAGTAGAATGAAGAGAGAAGTCACTTTGCCTTGTGGGATGTATGACAGAGGATAACTGGGTAGACATGGTCATGACATGAATGCAAGGTCACTTGATCTAATGATGGTGGCTTGAGGGCGTGTAATAAACTGTGTCAGTGCTGCGGTGGTGTGAGGGAGTATCACTGCCCAGCAAGTTACATGAGGCAAGTCGTTCCATTGCAGAACAAGTATGTCTGATTGCTTTCACACTCCCGTGTGTAATGTGTCTGGAATCTTTTTGACGAATATGTACAGACGCACAAGCACATTAAACTTTACCGTTCTGTTCATCCAGCTCATTGCCAATCTCCTGGCCCATTATCTTCTGCCGGCTGATGACAGCTGCTAGTGCATCCAAGCCTGCATCCTGGGCTGAGAAGAGACGGGAAAGAGATTTTAAATATTGCACATTTGAATAGGAGACAGAGAAAAACATTGTGCAATGCCAGGAAACAAGACAAAATACTCGAGGAAAATAGTCAATGTGACAATGAATAGACTTAACTTGCACAAGAAATTTGTGAGTTAACGGGGGGGGGGTTACAACAAACAAAGTAATGCTCCAATCCTTTTCTAAAAAGTCAACTGTAAGAAGGGAGCAATTACAGTATACTGTACTGGTGATATAATGAGGTAACTATTTGGGTAATAGGAATGACAGGCTGTTGGGGTCCAGCTCAGCTCACAGTGCCACATGTGAGTCATTCAGTACTTTACCCCACTCAGCCTTACTCCTGTTATTATAACTGCGGCAGGCCAAGGTGCAGAAGAAAAACAGTGAAGCCAGAGAGAAGAGGAGAGGAGAGGAGAGAACAGAAGAGAGAAGTAAAGAAAAGAAAGGATTTGGCCTCTGTAGGTTTCCAAGTTTGACACACTCTCCACCACAGGAATTTTTTATGACCGCAGGTTCAGGCACTCACCATTACCCAACTCCACCAGAAATCCCACAGGGGACTAGAAATCTCCATGTGGTTTGGTTTCACTGTCTTAACAGGAATCTCTGATCCCAAATTGACAATAACCAGAGCCGTAATGGAGACATAGCAATGAAGTGTCACATGGAGTCAGGTGAAATAACGTCTGGGTGTTCAAGTCACGTCAGAGCCAAGAAACAGGAAAAAGTAGGCATGGGCTTACAATATATCTTTTAGATGGTCATCTTTTATACATTAGGATAGATCAGCATGACCAATACAGTTCAGTTTATGTCCAGTGTAGAGTAGTCTATATATATATATACATATATATATATATATATATATATATATCTCAGTTGTACCTTCTCCCCATGTCACTATTGTGTTTACTGTTTCTGGCAGGAAATGCCTTCATCTGTGCCTTAGATAGACAAAAGATAATTTATATTAAGGGAGTCTATATAAACTTATGATGGTGTTGTCATACTGTATATGTTGGTGAGGTACATATAAGGGCAAATATGAATCAAAAAATGATTCCAGTGATGTAGGATAATGTTAAAATTATGGATGTTGTTGATTTGGTCTTGATGTGTTGAAGAGATGGAACAATAGAACATACTATCAGAAGATTTCAGAAAGAAGCAGTTTATCTGAAAATATGACCAATATTGGCTGTTAGTCCACCATACCTTCAATGATTTGTTGTTGCTGCTGTTTGATCTCCCCAAAGGTCAGCCCTCTGGTCTCCTCTGATTCGTTGACAAGCCAGGGGTTGGCCGCAACGCTTCCACTCAGTCCTGCCCCGCCAGCCATCAACGTTGACCTATGAAAAATCATCATAACAATACTTAGTTTCCACAGTTTTTTATGCAGCTCTTCAAGTTTTTTTTTTAAACAGACTGTCATGAAAAATAAAAAAACATTTCAAGATCATAAAACTACTACTGCTAGCCGCTGTTTAAATATCAAAGACAAATCACCCAACAGTGCACTACAACTGAAAGTAGTTTTCAAAAGTGCTCTTTTTGTCTATCAATCACCATTCTAGTGCACAAGTATAAAACACTCATCATGCATCAGTGAGCGCCAGCTATATAAGTAAACACAGTCAATATGCCTGGTTGGGATAGGGGTACAATACACACAACTCTTAAAGGAAACACATCTGTACAGAGTGTGTTCCCTTTTCCAATACTGCACTCTTTAGAACATTTTATAACAACAAAACCCTTCAGATCACATGAAAAAAGTATTTATTTGCTCATTTTGTCTTTTAAGTTTTTTGAATGATTGAAAAATACCAGGTTAGCTTGTGCAGTGTGTAAACAGTGCATGTTAATCTGTCACAGGACTGTGGTCTGCTGGGGAGTGTTTGCTCTGAGAAAGTGACAGACCAGAGAACTCTCTGCTGTGCTGTGCAGTGCTAAACACTTCTGTGTGGTTTAAAAACTATTCTTCTCCTAATAGTTTAAAGCTGTGTTTCAGACCCCCCACCCCCTACTCCAACCCGACTGTCTTGCGGTGATGGGTTCAGGGTCTCTGTGTGAGGCTGGATTTAACCGTGTCTGCTGAGAACAAGTCGTCTGCTGGTCAAGCACAGGAAAAGTGACCTGAGCCAAATGCAGGCTTATCAGTGACTATGGAAATAAAACTGTAATAAACTATTTTTTTTAACTATTTATTAAGTGTTTGCTGTGGTTTTGATGTCCAGTTAGCATAACTTAGTCTCTCATTGGTACACTTAAACCCAACCTTTCAAATTCAAAAGTGAAAATTTTTGAATGTTCTTCTTTTAGTTGGTTAATCTCTTTTTTTCTCAAGCAATGCACAACACTGCTTTAATCTCACCCCAATTCATGCATCTCACAGTGTGATGACTGCTTCAAGCTGCTTTTGAAGTGGCCAGTAAAGCATTGTGAGACCATTCACAAAGCTGGCCATTGAGCCTGATACCATCAGAGGAGTGGGTGAAACAAGGCATTCGGTCTAATCTCTCTGACATCTTTGATTACTATGACGCCGTGTGCCAGCTCTCCACTTCCTCCATGCAAGTGCCCAGTGTGTAAAGATCCAATTAACCAGCCAGCAGGGAGCCCCAGAATCAGTCAGGCACATCTCTTGGCAGCCACGAAGCACTAGACTACCGCCATCAGGGGCTTGAGCACCCAGGTCCTGACTGAGTGACTTGGACAGGCGAGATTTAACTAATTACAACTATTTCCAGCGCAATCAAATACAAAGGAAAGGTTAGAGAATAATGGAGGAAAGGTGGGTCCAAGGGGCAATGGGGTGAACTGAGCCTTCAAATCTAGGCGCCACTTCCATCTTTTGCTTAGTCTGAAATGGAGATGCTTAGAATGTATTGTTTCCAGGATAGATTAAAGTCCCCTCTGCAACCTCCATCTCTTTTGTAGAACAAAAATGCTAACTTTAAAAAAAAGAGAGGCTTAGATTATCCAAGCATGGCCAATCCACCCCCTCCCACATTCTGCCCTCAGAGACCACACAGTGGGAATGGGTTCTACCCACAAATCCAAATTACCCACCACATATCGCTATTAAATTTAGGTCTCACTGAGCAAACTAAAAACCATATGACCACATGATTACAGTTTGCCGAGCTAATTTATTAGCAAATGTCATTTGAATTTTTTTTACAGAGGCTTTTATGTAATTGGGTGTGTGGTCTGTAAAAAGATGAAAGCCTGTGCAAAGCACCGCCAAGCAGATCAATCCCAAAACCAATGCTTGTGAAAGATATCAGAGAAAGGTGGTCTCATATCAAGGCATCAGTAAAAGTGGTCCTCTCAACTCTGCTGATCTGATTAAACTCAGCTAATCTGATTAAACTCAGATCAGAAAACGCAGATTCTTGGTCTCATTTCATATAAATGTTGAGCCTCTGAATGATAAAAACAACAAAATACTTGTTAATAAAACAGATATGTGAAGCCAGAGGAAGTTAACAACATGTTACAATTTCCTCTTCCTGTCCAAACAAATATCACCTGGACAGCAGTAGGTCAAACCTTACACAGAGTAATGACTGCCTGCTGCCAAAGGTTCTTCAAAGTTGTCACACTGACATGATATCAGATGATGAAGAGGATAACAGCTGTGGCATCCAGCTCCTTGATTAGCTCCACAAGTACTAGAATACATGCTCAGTGGAGAGTTACAAACTGTAAACTCACTCCCTCCATCCTTTTTCATCAACATGCACACTCACATTCATATGAATTAATGTGTGTGTATGTGAGTCCATTTCAGGAGGTGCCAAATGTGTGATCAGCAGTGCAAAGCGAGCAAATCTTTTAATGAAAAAGAATTAGGTATGAAGTTAAGCACCTTGTCAAAATGGCAGACAGACAGACTTCCTTCCGAGTGATAGCACAGGAAGAGGTCACGGCACATGGGTCATACCGGATGTACAAAGACTTTCACAGAAAGTTAGTGACCGGTGACATATCATCAAAGAAGAGAAAAGAGCCCATGACCTCTCTGGTCAAGGACATAGACAAGAGAATGAGGATTCATTATTTTTAATTGGGCAATCACCACTAGATTTTATGTATGAGGGAAAAAAAGAAAGGTGGTGTGTTCTGAAGGGGAAGCTCCCTGAAGCATTATGGGATGATGCTTGGTTTGGCCCTTCTGATACTGTTCATTAGTAACAAACAGAGATTCAGGGTAGACAAATATCCAAGGATTTTCTTGAACTACTTAATCAACAAGCTAGCTATCCCAGCACTTTCTTTTCACATTTACATTAATGAGCATTTGATGGTGGTTTCTGTGGACAAGAAACTGAATTCCTACCAGCTACAGGAGAAACAACAAGAGGGACAAGTGAACTACTAGCATGAATTTGAGTAAAGTACTACGTTGATAAATATGTTGTGGGGGAAAAATTTGGATCCAATTGTCTAATTGTCAAAACACATACCTGGAGGGTTCTGGCTCTGCGATATCTCCCTTGAAGGTGGAATTGAGCTGCTTCTCTCTGGTTAGCAGGTCATCAATGAGGTTCTGCCTCCTGTCAGCTTCTGACTGCATTCTGATGAAGCCGCGTTAAGTCATGCAAAAGATCAAAATTACCTAAAAGCACGTTTCCAATAGAAAACACTATAGCTGTTAGAGTAGATTTTTTCAAAAACACTCTGATGCCCTCTATAGGAACACAACTGCTACTGCGGGCAAAGGAAACCTCCATCCCCAAATGTAATTTTGGTGTCATGACTTCCACCGCTCAGAACACCGTCAGAAGAAAGGATACATGCGGCGAGATGATGAAGCTCGCAACAAACCCTCTTTGAGCTGGGCAATGTTCTGTTTCAGCTTCTGCAGTGAAGCCCGTAGTGTCATGTTGATCTGATAAGACAAAAGATATTCATATCAACAGAGAAACCTATTTTTGCAGGCAATGCCACTTTATATGTAACTTTATTTGTATAAGATAAGATAAGATAAGATAATCCTTTATTAGTCCCACAATGGGGAAATTTACAATTGTATGTATTTGAATGCAACACCTTACCTTTGCAGGGTTTCCCCCTGTTCTCTGCTGCCTGTTCCGTTCATGAATGTTTTCTGCTATTTCCTGTGCCAGACGACAAGTGGCATCATAGTTCTGTAACCTATAGAACAATAAATGGGACAGATACATTATGCTAGTTAAGTGATTAATGTAGTAATGAAGACCTGGTCGGTGGATTTATACAGGGTGAAAACAACTGATCTATGCGTTTCCTAATGTTGTGCAACATGTGAAAATATAAGAACTGCATTCATATCTGACAGCTCAAACACACGCTAATTGAGCAGGGTAGTTCATGATGTTCAGTGTTAAATATTCCTGAATGTCAGACGAGTTTAACTATGTCTTTGGTCGGAACCGAATGTTGCAAAGCAAATATTTCATTAAGTGTCTGTAAAAACGGTAGGAGCACCCCTGACAGCCTCAAAACTTGAGGTACACTACGCTAACATTTACTGCAGTGGTGATATATTGACCTGTAGGATGTTTGTGTTATTAGAGTTGACTTTAGTTAGGAAGAGCGTCAGAGACTGAGCACGAGCGTTACATTCATCATGTGACATTTTTAGCATTGCCTTTTTCCTCTTTCGATTCTGCAACCTGGGTATTAAATATAAAAATAATGGTTAATAACGATTATCCTTGCCCTGGTCAATTGCCACCATACTACTACTATGAAGAAGATGATTATGTAATGGTTTGTTGAGGCTGTAAGTTACTGTATTTGGCTAACGTTAATGTTGCGTCTTTAAAAGAGCTAGCTACCACTTTAGCTAGCAGGATACACAAACAGTAGCTAATAGGGTTAGTAACGTCATTTGTAGCAGTTAATCATAAAGTTGAGCCAATGTATTCTAGCCTTTGACAGTATTACTTACCACGGATCCTGAGACATTATGAAAAACACTGGCTATGAGGAGAAAATCCACTTAGTTTGAACCATCCGGCAGTAATCACCAGCAAACTGTTGCTTGTTTGGGTATGACGTCACTACAGTACACTGCGAGGATCAATTGACTCCAGGGTCGCGGTTTACAGGTTTGCGGAGATTTCAATAGGAGCTTTCAATGCAAAATTACAGATAAGATTCATTTTATGTTTTTATTTCCTATATGTGCATGGCGTTTCTGGTGGTTGTTTACCCTAAGTCTTGAATCCAATTACAAACTGATTTCAAAACAGTTTAGCAAAACTTATACAACAGTGTAGGCCTACATCGTTTTAACATAACTATGTTTCATATTTTGTGGAAGCAAGTAACACGCCAAACACAATCAAACCTATGTCATAAAGATAAGTAGAGGAAATCATGTCTTTAATACCTAACTTAATGAGCATATAGCCTACCCTGCAAAAAAAAATACAGAAGTCAAATTGAACATCCAAGTCTTAAGACTTGCAACTGATATGCTATCACAGAAACAGTGCTTAGTGGGATAAAACTTGAAACTATCTATGGGGAGACTCCAATTCAATAATTATCTTGACAGAACAGTTTATGCCGAATGACAGTCAAAAAAAATATGTTTACTGTGTGTTTTTACAACCTCCACTTTCCAATCTTCAGAAAAGTTCCTTTTCCTGTAATGGAAGAGATGCTTATTTGGTTGACGTATAAGAAGGAGCACCTAAAGTGATGTAATGTAAAGCCTCTGAGCAGCATGACAGTATACACAGAGAGTAAGAATATCTTGGTAAATTTCCAACAGTCCACTCAGACTCATGTCATAATAGGGGTCTCCACAGACTGAACTTTTTTTAGTGGGAATGATAGAGCATTTAATTATGTAAATTCAGCTTTCCCAGCCTCCATGGAAACTGAAGGAGGGAGTGACAGCATGCCGTCTTCACTCGTGGGGTTTAAGAGTTTGTTTTCCAGGTCAGTTACATGCAAAGCCCACATAGGATATAAGTACTTGCAGAGGTTTTATGTTTCATATCCAAACAGTGGTTGTGTTTGGATCAAAACATACATTTGTTGTGTAGAATAATAACTTTCAGCAGACTTCTTGGAATAGAGAAATAGCAACATGATTACTCACCTCTTTCTGACCTTATTCTGAACATTAAATGTTTTGATGAGTTTCCATCTAAAAATGAACATTTAAATATTAGGCAATTTGTTGATTGCAATTGCAACGAACAGTCCATTGTGTGGCGTGAGTGGGTGTACGCAACAGTCATGTGCATTGTAGTGAGTAGGGTTATTTGAAGGACACTGGGTCAAATCATGTGTTTAAAATATGTGCCTGTGTTTTGTCATGTGATCTGGAAATTTTTATTCCTTGTATTTTGGTTCTGATTATGATGGCATTGTGTATGCTGTCCAGAGACTGGTTACTTACTTCTTAGAATGAGACACTGTGTCTGACCATTAAAACAGGAAAAACAGGGCTTTGTGCACTTTCAGCAACTGAAATCACCACAAACAAACCATGCTTGGCTCACATGGCCACAGCCCCACAGGCTTATATAAAGCCCTGATCCTCAGAACGTGCAGTTAGTAACAAGAGACAGGTTACCTTCTAACTTGCATTTCTCTTCAATATAAGATTGGACATGATTCATGTTCCGAGAACACCGGAGTTCTCCAACTGTGGGAACATTAATTCAATTGCAGCGCACCTCTCTTCTGACCAAGACCTGAACTCTTTGGTAGGAGGCAGAGGCAGGCAGAGGTCTCACTCCTATCACAGTGCAGAGGACAGAAAGAACTATGGTGTGCAGACAGAGACTGTCAAAACCTGTCTAAGACCTCGCTCCAGGTATGTTCTCACATTCTACTTAAATACTTATTTTTTTCCAATTCAAATTACATTAATGATCAGAGGAGGAAACAATAGGCATGTTTACTCATATTTATGTGGTTTTGTGTTTTAACGTTGAGGCAAAATTGCACAACAGACAAACCACGACCAACACAAAAAATATTTTGAAAAAGAGGCATAATTATTACTGAATACGTACATTAGTATAAATTCAACTACTCCCCAGGTCCTTTTACAGTTATGAGACGTCAGAGCTTTACTCCGACTATGACGTGGGAAACTTTGACATGGCCAGTCCACTGAGGCAGAGAGAGGAGTCCCTACACCAGCATCAAGTGACCAAAAAGGAGAATAGAGAGAGGGGTGGGGCTGGTTTGCCAGTCACCTCTAAGAAGACCAAGTCTAAACTGAACAAGTCTTCACCCTCGAGAGAACTTAATGGTACTGAAATAATGTTTTATAATGGCATGTAGATTCTACTCCCAAAATGAGGATAGTTTTTTAAAAAGTTTATATTTACTATTTACACTGTTCAGGAAAATAAAAAAATAAGGGTATGTGTTTATTTTCTTAGGCAGCCAGTCAGTGGCCATGATGACCATCTCTGAGTCAGACAACTGGGAGATCTGCTCTAGCTCAGGAATGACATATGGACAGTTTGTGGACTGGGAGAAGATTGACCCTGAAGCCGCAAATAGATACCAACAGATCCTGAATAGTGAGCACCAGCAGCTGAAAACTATGGGCCGAGAGGGATTCTGGGCCATGCCGCACACACTGAGGGCCAAAACCTACTATCACATCATCCACAGCATCAATTCCAGGTGAAAACTGTCATGTTAAATATCATGAATTCAAAAACCTAAATGATCTGAATGTGCATTGATATGATATCTACAGTAGGTCTGGCACTTCTGACAGAGATGCCTACCATGAACTGGCCAAGAAGCTCTTTGGAGAACAGAAAATCATCACCCACCCTGTCCCAGAATACATGGAGGCAGGAGAAATACCCAGGTATTCTTAGGGATGACATTACTTTACATATCATGGACACACTGCTATACTACATGAATCTTAAACTAACAACATTTTTTGGTTAATTTTTACATTGGTGGCCCTAAGAACTGATAGAAAAGTTGCTTCTTTTCATTTTTGGAAAACGTCCTGCCCTCTACCAGAAAGAAAGTAATGCAAGATGCCACTGGTCACAAGTGAGATTTTGGGCAGAAGAGATTAGTGACGATTGAACATTATGGAATTAAAGATCCCACGAAAAAGGCCACGTTTTGAGTGTTGAATTGTCACTCAAGTGATGAGATTGCTCATGGGATGTTCCCCTTTTTTGTATTCCCAATTTGTGACAGTGCTCGGCCATGTTCTCACCAAGAGGAGCTCTAAAAAAAAAGGAGAAAATGTGTTATCACTGTGCATACACTTACCGTGCTGACTCTTTTCTTATCCAGATACTGTCTCAACAAAGCTGGCCTGAACTCTGTCAAAAAGATCCTCCTTTGTCTTGGCAAATACTTCCCAGACATGAACTTTTGCCCCATCCTACCTGCCTTGGTCTCCCTAATCCTCCATTTCAGCCAGGATGAAGCTGAGTGTTTCCACAGCATGTCACAACTTATCTGCTACAACGACCCCAACAAGCGTTACATCGACCAGACCTTCCTCACCTACCGCGCTTCTTGCATGACCTTCGGAGACCTCGCTAACAGGTGTTGCAGAGGCATACGTAAGCTCATCGCCAGCTCTCACCAAAACCTCTTTGAGTTTTACTCTGACTGGATCATGTGGATCTTTGCTGAGCTTCCGTTCATATATGCCATCAGAGTGCTGGATGTCTACCTATTGGAGGGATACAAGGTTCTCTACAGGTTTGCTCCTTAAATCTGAATATGTAATTTCTTATTATTTCCCCTGAAAAATTTGCACAATGGAGAAACAAAACAGTAAAAGTATTTCCCAATCAATCTTTTGAAGGGTGGCACTGGCTCTGCTCAGCCTCTACAAAGTATCTGTTTCATCTCGAGTGGCGGACGTGGAGGACTTCAGGACGGATATGAAAAGGTTTGTGCAGAATGTAGCTCGCCACTGCACGATTGAGAACCTTCTGGAGAGGGCCTTCATGATTCCAATGGCCACGCGAAGAGAGCTCAACCTCTTGTTCAATGCCAACAAGGACTCCCTCATGCAAAAAGGTGTCAGCATCCACCAGAAGAGGTGGGATAATACAGAAATTGATATAGAAAAGCCAATGAGTAGCATGTTTGTGAGGGGAATTGATGAAATAAAGGATGAAGAATTAATGAATTTGTGTCCCATTTTCATATGTCATTGCTATTTTTAATGTTCTTAAAGGCAGTCGGTCGAGACAGTGGACTTTACCAAGTTCAGCTCCAGTGTTGTGACAGCGACTGAGATGAGAGTCGTCTGGGCCTGGATTCCTGAGCGCTTTGCCCTTTTCAGTCCCATCAGGCTGTTTAGCACCGCTGAACATGGGAGAAGTCTTGCTTCGTAAGTTACCTTTGTTCAATACTCTAATCCAGCTGAGACACCATCCGTGACACTAGTAGCTAATGTTACCTTACAGGCATGTATTATGACCTGCATTATTAAATGAGGGCAGGTCAGTATGGATCAATAATTGCTGAACACCATGTCCCAGCTGAGAAAAACAGTGTATTTTCACTATCAACATGTTTTGCTTTGAGTGTGCATGTCAAGTGACTTACAGCTCAGTGGTGGCAAATGTTGTTTACGTTCAAAATTACCACAAGTGTGTGTGTAAAAAAAATAATCCAATGCTCCATACATAAAACAATCACGATAAAAAAAACTGCTTTTGAGTGAGTTCTGGCTATGTTTAACAGGGAAAGATATTCTAAGTTGTGATCTACTTATCAGTGACACTGCAGTTTATGGGACATTAATAACAACACATGAGTATTTTTTTTCTCTCTCCCATAGTTTCTATTCACATGTGGAGGGACACGAACCAGCGGTCTTAATGATCAAAACTGTGGAAGAAGAGGTAACATATTGAATATTGGGATACATCTGATAATTTTGCTACATGTGCTTTTCTTTTTTGTTGAATCTTATATTTGAGTCTTTGTTGTAATAAATATGATAATAAACTTTGTATGGCACTGAAATATTAGTATTTTTCATTTCTCAGGTCTTTGGTGCCTTCCTGTCAACTGATATGGCAGAAAGAAGAAAGCATGACTGTCAGGGGCTTGCATATTTTGGAACTGGGGAATGTTTTGTTTTTACGGTGAGAAATGTTCCCGCAAGTCAGAGGATTTTTGTGTCAAATTCATGTAGAGTATCTTCATTGTCATTCACTGGAATGCCTCTTAAACTGCAATGAGTGTAGAATAAGAAATGTGATTACTCTTTCAGCTGCGTCCCAGCATGGAGCGCTACCAGCAGGCCATGGTCAACATTATGACCAGAAGAGCTCCCCCTCAACAGGTTGGAATCAGCAACGGTGCCTGCTCCCCTGTGCCCAATGGTGGCAGCTGCCCTGTCACCTCCACCACAACCGCCACAACTCTGACCTGTCCTGCTGGGACTCCCCAGGACCCAAGCTACCTGACGATCCCCTTCACTGCCCCATCAGAGGAACCCACAACTGCCAAAGAGCCAAAGAGACCAAAGCAAAAAGAAGCCTCCATGTTTATAGCAGGCAATGACAGTCAGCTTATTATTGGTATGTCAGCTGAACATATGATAAAAAAAAACTGTGATGTCAAGCTGACAGTGTGTATGCAGTGCTGACGTATGTATCTTCTCTTAGGTGGCGATGGAGGCCATGCTGTCTCCCTACAAGACCTAGAAGGAGGATACACAGAGTCTTGTGACACATTCAAGAGCATCCCACTCTGCAAGGGACCTTTCAAGATCCAGTCCCTGGAAGTGTGGGGCATCCAGAACTCTATTTCCTTTTCCAACTGCTTTCCCTCTCAGTAAAATAATGAGGGATCAACCTTGTAACTTTGCGTTTTTTTTTTTTTTTTTTTTTTTTTTTTTTTAAATGCTGTTTCATTGGACTTGATTTTTTTGTATGTAAATTTCAAATATTTATTTTGTGAAATGAGCATTTATGCACATATTGCGAGGCAACTGTGATTTTGTTTGACTTGATGTCTACAGGTCAAGTCAAGTTTATTTGTATAGCTCTCTATCACATACAGTATATTACTGAACTTTACAAGCCTGCATAAACAATGGTTCCCACCTCAGAAAAAAAAGTGTAGAAAGGAATGAAAGCAACTTCACCAGAAAATAAAACATTTGGCACCTTACCATGGAAGGAGGGATGAAAAATGGCAGCTATGAAGGCAAGCATGTTGTACAATGAGGTTTGCAGTGATGAATCTAGGATGATTAGTTGGAGAGCGCTGTGTGAGCACACTGAGCCACCTAGATTAATCATAATCAATATCAGTTACCAGTTATCAGTTATTTATTAATTTCAACCAAAAGGGCTGATGGTAACCTGTACCCACATTGCACCACAAGAATGCAACTCTCTGGTTTTACCTCCCATTTAGTCTGTTGATTATAGGTATTCTGCCATGGGGACGTAATCTGCTGGAAAACATTACCTTTCCTGGATGTATATATACTTACTTCTGTATATTTATTCTCATTGTTGTGCAGTTTATCGTCATATAAAATGAAACTCTTTTTTCTGATAGGTTGTCTTCTCAGTGTATAATAACTTATTCAGTAATGTGTCTTATTGAGAACATTATATTTTTACTGTGTAATAAGGTCAAGAGCAAATGAGTAATAGTAAATATTTTTTTGTCAACACATGTAGCCTATTACTAAAACCTGCTGCGTTCTAGTGTTGTTGTATTGTATAAGACTGAAACGATGTAAACAATGAAAATACCAGTGGGTCTGCATTCCACTGTAAGTCATGTGGAAGTGTCTACTGTATCTGCGGTCAGGTCAGTTTAACTCGGTCGATCCTTTTAAATAAAAGAATTACGTGGTACATAATGCGCTCTTTCTTCTAATCATTTCTGATACCACCGCACAAAGTAGACATGTGATGCATGAACAGTGAAATAAAATGTTACCAGTAATGACTTTCTGTCTAAAGATTTAAACTACCGAACTTACGTGGGGTACTTGAAGCTATCATGAAGGGGAGCGAGCACCAATCCCTCACTGCTACAGCTTGTTTAGGAAGCTGCCGCGACAACAGCTACGTTTAACTGCGAAGCAGGTTAATTCTGATACGTTGCAGGGGAAAGATGTGACAACCTTTGCTTTTAAGGATTATTAGAGAGGTGGGACTCTGCCTTATGTGCCCTGCTGAATCTTGAACGGCTCAGTTAGCTAACGCGACAACGTTAGCCTCAGCTAAGTTAGCTAACGTTACCTAGCTCTTTTTGTGTGCATGCCTGTCCCAGATAAACACTCACTCGCCCTCTTGTTTTTAAAGCCACTTCAATAGGCTAACGTTAACAGAAACAGTGGGGGTTCTGTTTGTCATGGCCGGGGGTCATGCTAAACTAAATTCAGAGACATATCAGTGTAGTTGCTCTGCCTGTGTCCAGATGTTACATAGATCTTATTGACAACGTGACCTTCTCAGATTCAGCACCGGTTACTTTCCATTTCAAGGTGCACTTACTACCTCAGGTATTTTCAAATGAAGTACATTTCAGCGTCCAGGCATTATTTCGTTGCTTATTCCCTCCTCTGACAAAATTAGTTAAGTGTTGCTAATGTGCAGTTTGATCCCCCCAAAAATCAGCAGTATAAACAACAAAGCTAAACAACTGGTGGATCAGTTAACAGCTGTTCTGCTGAATTTGCTCCTCTGTGGTGTCTTCATTACACAGCACCACCACTGTCATGGTTGTCAGGTAACAGTAAGAGGGAAAAACATATGGTGCAGTCTAATATTCTGAATAGTGTGTTTTTGTGTTGTATGTACACAGGCTGCAGTCATGGGCCCAGACACTGTATCTGTCCCTAAAACAGAATCTTCGGAGGAAAGTAAGTGTTGATGCTTCTTTGTATTTTCAAGTGTTTTTGGTCAACACTTCAACAATGAACAAATCAGTCAGTTCAGTCAGTTCACTGACTCAGGATATTCCCTGGCGTGATTGTTCCTCAGGTCCCGGAGAAGTCGTCGTGAAGGTGATCTCAGAATCAGATTCCACAGATGCTTCAGCTGCCACTGAGCCAGAGGAATCCAAACAGCTAGAGAGCAACGTATCAGACAAGTGTTACCCTTGCTCCATCTGTGGAAAGGTATTTGACAGACCATCAAAGCTAGAGAGGCATAAACCTGTGCACACAAGGAAGCCTAAGACTCTTCATCAGTGTCAGCATTGTGATAAGAGTTTCACACAACAAGAGAAGCTGATAAGACACCAGAACTGCCACAACAGGACTAACAAGCACCCTTGTCCAGATTGTGGAAAAGTGTTCAACAGGCCTTCAAAGTTAGAGAGACATAAGCGCACACACTCAAAGAAACCAAAGGTGCCTCATCAGTGTTCATATTGCATGAAGACGTTCAGTAAGCTCAACAAACTCGTCCGTCACAAGCGAATGCACACTGGGGAGAAGCCGTTCACCTGCTCGGTCTGTGGGAAAGGATTCTCTGAGTCAGGTCACTGCAAAGCACATGAAAAGACACACGAGGAGCAGCCAGAAAAACCTCACTGCTGCCCGGACTGCGGGATGTGTTTCTTCAAGGCTTCAGAGCTCCGTCGGCACTTCCGTTCCCACACAGGGGAGAAACCTTTTAGATGCACCTTGTGTGAGAGCTGCTTCTCCCGTTCAGAGGGGCTTAAAAGACACATGAGGAGCCACACAGGGGAGAGACCATATAAATGCATTATCTGCGGAAAAGGATTTTATTCTCGTCAGGATTTGAATATTCACGGGTTGACCCACTCGGGAGAGAAACCACATCTTTGCCCTGTGTGCGGCAAAGGCTTCTCGCAGCTGGGCAACATGAAAGAACATGAACAAAATGTTCACATTAAATCAGAGAAGTATATTTGCAATGAATGCGGCGCAACCTTCACACGGTACAAATCGCTAACAAAACATCAGCGGACACACACAGGAGAAAGGCCCTATCTGTGCCTCACCTGTGGTCGCAGGTTTTCATGGAGCCATTCTCTGAGCAGACACCGGAGGACACACGCGCACAGACAGATGGCAACGGACACATCCAAAGACGTCTTAAGTTTTGAAGGACCCTCTGAGAATACCAGCAGTTGAAAAGAGAAGTGAAGAAAAATCCTCACAGAAAGGACATTTTACCTCTGAGCAATTTTCTTTAAGTGCAGTCAAGCTAAAATTCACCAGTTTGTGGTGGATTGAGAGCTAATTTTGAAATTTTCTAATAGTTGACCTTGCTGCTTACTTTATTAATTATCAGTCAGAAATTCTTAGCACAGGGCTCCAGATAAATTTCTCCCAGTATTTTTATTGATCCAAGCCAGAGGGTGCATTTCTGACATTTGTGTTTTTTGAACTATATTGGCAGTTAAAATTAATGTGTGCCTCGAACATGCTGTGAATATCCCATAGATATGTTCCTTGAATTGGGTGAAAACAGATCATGTGGCTATTTAAGTACACTGTTGTATGTGTGGCAGTTCTGTTCACGTCTCCCTTTTATGACAGATATGAACTTGCCTTCAAATAGCGGGGAAGAATATCTCATGCGCTATCATGGGATGAATTACAGTTCGTTACAAACCTAAATATCTGTCACAACCAAAGTAGAGTTGCTCAGCCAAAAGGTCTGAAACTCATAGATAAAATGTTGACCAAGTGTCTGCGATGGTATGATTAATTGAGATGCAAGACTATAGTCTCAACTAAATCTGAGTAAAATGTCTGCTTTCCATAGCAATTAGCATAATCCTCACTACCTCACTCTGACACTACACACACAGGAGGCACGCAAACAAGATTTGTTCATGTTACAGTTCATATCAACAGTGGTTTTCTTACTGCAGTTCTTAAAACAAAATTTAAAAACTCTTTTAAAAACTTGTCAGCCAGTTGCCCAGAATACACATTTAAATGCCAAAAATTTTTGTATATGTGTATCAAATTATTATTATTGTTATTATTATTATTATTAAACTTGCACAGAATGTTGAATCAGAACACAAAAGTGCTGCTCCACTGTTCTCTATGCAGGTGTGTTACCTCGCACTACTAATGGGAAACACCTGCTGTGAGATCACTGATTGCAGTGTAGAACTTCAGAGCCCAAAATGTGAACAGTGATTTGAATCAATAGAGTGCAGCAGCAGTTTTCCGCTGTTATGAGTTGTGTACATTTAAAATGAAGATAAAGCTTTGACCTTTTCAATTTTTTTTTATTTCATTTTGATGTGTATAGCTTATATAGTAATGTAGTTCATGTGATTTTCTTTGTGATACTGTCTACATACTTAGTAGCTGGCTGTCAATAAACAGAAACACTGCATTGTGCTGTAGTTCCCTGCATAGTAACAACAAACAACACTACATGTGCTTATGTGTATTTTCAGTTGTGCTGATAAAAACTGTGAATTGAACCATGACTTACAAAAATCGTTCTGGAAAGTTATTTAATAGAAAATACAGCTACCAGTAAACTGTTTTCATATAATAGCTAATGCAAGTCTTTTTTTGTGTCTCAAACTATTCTGCTGTATGGTACCTACTTGAAAAAAGATAATGTCCTGTAAGGTTAATAGTTTAACTTTAGTTACTTACTTTTCTGGTTTCTAGTGTAATATCAGGTCACACATTCAATTGTAGACCAGTTACTAACTGTGGCACAGATACAGTAAACATAGTCTTAGGCGTTATTATTGGTATATAAAGAAATATATATTTTTTATTTCCTCTAGTTTTATCCCCTAGCATTTCCTAAATAGCTATTTATTATTATATAGCTATTTACCTTAAGGTTTTTACGTGCACCCTTTTAAGATAAGACATTTCCGAGAGCGCGTGAAGGCAGCAAGGGTGTTTCACCGACCAATGGCTCGCCAGTAGAACCCCAGCTGTTGCTAGGTAACGTGTGTTTGGTGTAGTTGAGGAACCATCAGGCCTGTGTGAGAGAATAACGGTGGCGTTTGTTTGTTTTTCTAAAATTGATTTACTGACGAAAGTAGGCCTTATCTTAACACTTTACAGGAGAGAGATAATAGGTTTAGGTTTTACGCCATGGCTGTTGAAACACACGGCGTGCCTCAGCTTGAACTGGAGGCTGTTATTGGGTTCAACGGTAAGTTTTTCAAAATAAAGTTTTCACCTTAAGTAAATTTGTTTGACAGCAAATCAAACTTCAAGGAATACAACTAGCTACATAGTATGCTAATCTATGTCCATTTTCGTGTATAGTGCCATATAGGTTAAAGTAGTTAACCTAAAATAGTCTACGTTGTTAAAATGATCACGTGAAGAGGTGGCGAGATAAAGTGTTGAGACCGTTTTGCTAACTATCTTAGGCAAAAGTAAGATCCTAGGTTGTATTGGTTGGATCACTTGTTAAACTGGGAAATATTGAACATTCTGACTGTTGTTTGCTCATTCACCTTTCAGAACAAGACCTTACCATTACGATCACAAACAAGCATTTTTTGTGTCCTTTTTGTATTAAAACATGTCAGATATTATGGTATGCTACACGTTGTTTCCTCAGGGCACGTGTTTTCTGGCTTGAGAGTTCACCCAGACAGAGAGCACCTCATCTATCCTCTGGGATGCACAGTTATTCTGAAGAGAATCAAAGATGGCAAGCAGGAGTTCCTACATGGACACACAAACAACGTGTCCTGTATCTCAGTGTCCAAAAGTGGATCATATATTGCGTCTGGACAGGTCAACTTCATGGGCTTTAAGGTAGCCGTAGTTCAGATATATTTTCTATATGTAGATCCCAGTTACTTTCAATGACCTGTTTAATTTGTCCTTTTGATGTTGTGTGGGGCATAAGAGTTTTTTTCATTATGAATACATGAGCTTGAATCCATTTAAAGTAAGTTAATGGCAAAACAAAAGTGTATTACTTGTTGAATAATTATGTATGCATTTTCCTAGGCTACAGTAATTATCTGGGACTATGCGCAGCGAACAATCTACGCCCAGCTGCTGCTCCACAAGGCTAAGGTGGAGGCACTGGCCTTCTCTCCCAACGACAAGTACCTGGTTTCCCTTGGGGGTCAGGATGATGGCAGGTAAACATCATGTTTGGTTGCCGCAGTCTAGTGAAGTTTTGCTTTAATTCAGAGGGAAAAATGTATTATGTAAATTATGTAATTTGTTGAGCATGTGAGGTGTTTTCTGTGTGTTTTCAGCATAGTCATATGGAATATTGAAACCAAGCAGGCCATCTGTGGGAGCCCAGCTTCAGCTCACAGCGCTGGTCACTGCCTCACTGTGCAGTACTCAAATACAAATGACAACATCTTTGTTTCTGCTGGGAGGTGAGTGATTGGTGTCAGTCTAGAGCAACTCATCAACATAGATTCTGTATTATTCAGAGGAATAAGCATTCCCACATTCAAAATGTGTCTTTATCGTGTTCCCTTGTTACTCTATTAAAATATTTTAATATTGGACTTTTTTTGAACAGTGGAACATTGCGAGTTTGGGAGCTGGACCTCCCCAACAGGAAGATCCGACCCACAGAGTGTAACACAGGAAAGCTGAAGAGGATTGTGAAATGTATAGAGGTACAAGATCTGAGTTTTACTAGAAATTGAGTGTGATATTGCACAGTGATTTTTTTAATTTGGAAAAAATAAACCTTATAGTACACTAGATGTGGTGACATCATGGTGATATTGCTAAGGGTGACTTGTCTATATATTACACAGGTCGCAGAGGATGATCAGTTCATTTTATGTGGCACCACCAGTGGAGACATAATGAAAATCAACCTGAAGACGGGGCTGCTGAGTGACTGTGGTCCAGTCAAAACAAAATACAGCCTGGTAGGTCTGCGTTACTGAGCGCTGTGAAGGTAATTGCAGCTGTGACTCACTCACTGCCTTTTCTGTGCAGGGTGTCAATGTCATAAGGATACTGAAGTCTGGGAACCTGCTTGTAGGCTCAGGATCTGGCACCTTCACTCTGTGTTCCAAGACTAACTTCAAAACTCTTAAGTGAGTTGTACAACTGTATCATTTGGATAATCCCTGTTTGTATAATTCAGTTTGATAGCAATACATGGTGTGTACAGTTCACAACTTCTTTTCACTTTATTTGTACATTAGAGCAACTATCCAGGGTACCAAGTTTTACCAGGCTTATTTTACAGCACCTATTATCTGCTTCTATTTTTCTCCTCTCCTACATTAGGGAAGTCCAGCTGGAAAAGGGGGTGACCTCCATCGCTATAAGAGGAGAGGGCCAGCAGTTCTTTGTTGGGACAGAGGCTGCTCAGATGTACCGCTTCAATTATGTGGACTTCAAAGCTGAGCTCATATCCACCAGCCACAACAGTGCCGTCAAGGATGTAGCCATTACTTTGTAAGTGGCAGACAGACAGCTCGGGGAGATAGAGTCAAAGTCATCAGTCACTAATGACAAAACATTTACCATCTGTTAATTTTTATGGTTTGGATCTGGGACCCACCAGAGAGAGCAAAATGGCAAGTGGCCATGTGTTCAATTTTTTAATTTGGCAAGAAATGTACATCCTAGATTGACTGAAATTAAGAGAGGTAAAACTTCATCATGCTGTGAAAGAATCACTTTGCCCTACAGGCTGACAAGATGCAGATGGGCTTTCCTCATATTATATGAACATTGCAAGTGATAATTCCTAAACCTCTTTTTTTCAGCAAAAAGCTTTAGCTGCATTTATTTCTCATAATGCATGACTTCAGTACCCCATTGTGCTCACTAGAGGGTGACATATGATTGTCTCATCCATGTCACTCCATCATAAGCTTAGAAAAAACAATATTGACAGTATTGGTTTTATATATATTGTACATAGTTCTGGGTGATGTATTGAATCCAGCTTCATCATGTCAGTAATTATATGGATACTCAGTTGCCTCAGTTACCATTATTTTATAGAAGGTTGTTAAACCTACATTCACTTAACTATAATTCTACATCTCTCTCTTTTTTGATTTTCTGCTAGTGGAACATCTGAGTTATTTGCCACCTGCTCTGAGGAGGACATCAGGTTGTGGCACATCGACAAGCCCAAAGAGCTGCTGCGCATAACCATACCCAACATGACCTGCAATTCCCTGGACTTCATGGCTGATGGACATAGCATCATCAGTGGTGGGAATCACCGCAAACAAGACACTGAGATTACTACTACAAGGAATATTTAGTTTTTGTCTCTTAGTTTGAGCTGTGGTTCAGCCATAATTATATTTGTTCATCTGTATTTACTTTAGGGCATGAACCAGTTGAGTTACCCATTTCCACTAAAACTATACTATTGTACCTACTGAATGAAGTTAATCTTCTCGATTGCAGACTATTTTTGAATTGATTTCTTTCTCTTCCAGCATGGAACGATGGTAAGATTCGCGTGTTCGCGCCAGAAAGTGGTCGTCTCATGCTCATCATTGACAATGCGCACAGAATGGGTGTGACAGCCATCGCTGGCACCAGGGACTGCAAGAGGATTGTCAGTGGAGGGGGAGAGGGGCAGGTCAGTAGACACCACATTGATATACCTCAAAGCTATGACTGTTGAAAAAATGGTACAATGTTCAGTGTCCTCAACAAGTTACAACACAAAGCAACGCATTGACATTTTCCATGATATTGCTACATTTTAGAACTGCTGTTATTCCTGCTTAATTCCTCCAAGATGTCAGCAAATGTCTGTTAGCAGTCACCATGTGGTGTGGTGTTGGTAAACAGTTGGTTACACAACACATTTTTTTCTGTACAGTTTTGATTTAATTAAGAAGCGATATGCTTAAAAATTTACTCCAATATATATATTTCTCAATATAAAAAGACCAAACTGATCAGAGGAGGAAAAATATTCTGTTTAATAATTTTGTGTGAGCGGCAAACACATTCCTCTCACAGCTGTGTCTAGACTTTTCTAAAGGAGCTGCTTAATGCAAATTTTATCCATTGTAATTCCATGGTACAGATGCAAGCCGAGCACAGTATGACTGCAGTTTGACAGATTTAAAAAGGAAAGAAGGTATACTGTGGAAGATCTTTTTTCAATAAGTATTTATCTTTGTATGATGCAAATGCATTACACATTATTGAAACAAAGACACATCACATCTGATGTAAAAAAAAAAGAAGAAAAAAAAAAGAATAATCCTGTAAGGCTGAGTGAGTTTGGTTTCACCTATTGTAGGTGCGTGTGTGGGAGCTGCAGCCTCGTTTCCATCGGCTGCTGGAGACCATGAAAGAGCACAAAGCCACCGTCGCTTGTATCAAAATCAAGAGTGACGACAAAGAGTGTGTCACTGCCAGCGCTGATGGTGCCTGCATCATCTGGGACATAGTGTGAGTAGCCCATCTGCGCACCCATGCACTTATGTGAACTCCAAAGCACAAGGCAAGATCATAAACACACATGTTTTTTCTTCTATAATTAGTGAGTAAAATGCTCTCTTGAGGATCTCTTTCATTTTAGTGGTCGTATGAAATACCATACAATCCTGCAAAGCTACAGCAATCTCCGCTAACTAAAAATTGTAATTCATCAATCAATCCTTGATTAAACCCACTTTCTCAAAGTGGATGAATCATGAATTTGATTTTTACAGCACTCAGCTGGGGCTATTTTGCCGAGAGCAGGTGAATTGAAAGGCACTGGTCTGAACATCAAATAATGACAATATGCAGTAGAGAAATACTGTGCCTAATTGCTAATGATATTCTGTAAGTAATCACCAGGAAGAAAATGTATTTTGCAATGTAAATGTAAAATAGAGAGTGCTGCCTTAAGGCCTGAATCATAATGAGAGAAACACTGAAGCTGTCCATCGGTGTCTGGCTGGTAGAGTAGGAATAAAAAGAAATCCAGTGCATTCTTTATGAAGGAAGCTTAAAATCCTTTAATCCGCCAGCTTCTTCTGTGGGGAGAATAAAACCTTTCAAGAAAATAGATATGTGGTTTGGAGGGTCAGGGAGAGGTTGTATTAATGAGATAGAATTTGTGAGAGTGATGATGATGGTGCTTTGATGGTACACTGAGTGGAGACACGATATGGCGCCGACTCTCTCCCCATTTTTAAGAGGAGAGAGTCAGCACCTATTGTTCCTGTAAGGCCAGGAATGATTGGTTTTCCAGTTTATGTTTGATTTGCAAAAGGAGAATGTAGCCTTGTTGGCTGGGATAGTTAAAATGTAAAGTAGTACTCTTGCAGCACAATGTGAACTTAGATAACTGAAACTTTTGTGTGGCTCATTTTGAATACGTTTAAAGGATCCATTAGCAATAAGGCCTTAATGATGTAGTTTCTGTAACTGGGTCAACTGTACTCAGGTCTCTCCCTGGTTATAAGGTGAGCAGTGCCAACAGTAGGCCCCAATGTTTCAGACCTGCTCTTGCTTGGTGTGTAATTAATTTACTTCGTGGTCTAATGTCGTGGCCGTGGGCCAGTTTCCCAGGCTGAGGTGGAGGGAACACAGATGGACCAAGACAACTCACACAGGTGGGAGTCTCTAATAAGCTGCTGAAATGAGATGAGGAAGGAGGGAGAGGTCGTGACTGTGGCAAGGAAGAGGAGATGGAAGACGACATGGGGGAGAGTGAGGAAGAGTGTTTCAGTAACTGCCGTCATACTCGGATATACACAATACTGCATATAAACAACATCTCACAGGCAAAGAAAAACAATTTATTGGTATTTTTGGAGGTACTTTTTTGTTGAAAACATTGCTTAAAAGGTTTAATGTCAGTAAACACAACACACACCTCAGCTGAATGAATTTGCATAATCTGTACAGCTGTAAGACTCACAATCTGATTCGAGTTTAAATAAGCAAGATTTGAAAAAACGATTGCAGAATTTTCTACTTTGTGTTCATAATGAACTGTTTTCCCCTCTGGTAGTGGCTGTGTTTTCCTCAGTTATCTTTTGCAAAGTTATTTTGTGGAAATATTAATATCGGCAAGCCATTCCATCTGAACAAGCCAATCTGAGGCAGAAGAAAACTGTAGACTGAAACGGCCCCCACAGAAATGTTCCCGTGGCTTAAAAGGGCAGCTTATTGCTTTGAGAATCACTCTGCAGTTCTGAAACTATAAATAACAATCTTTTTTTTTTCTTACTGAGCCTTTTGTTCCTCTTTCATTCCAAAATAACCAAGGGTATTTGATATGTCTGTGTGAGATTACATTTCCCCTCCTATAACGCATTATAGGCATGGTCTTGTGCAGAGAAATGAAATCCTGTCTCAGAGGCTATTCTCATGAATGTTGGGCTTGAACAGCTCTGTGTAACATGAACTTTTACCAATACAATGCTACATATGCTTTCATTTAGTCAAGTAAAACAGTAAACTTCGGAATACTGTTTATTGCCCTCACATATCATATAGATTTGTCAGTAATTAGAGTTTCACATTTTGTGTGTAGTGCTTTAATGCTTGATGGGCTTTTTGCAGTCTGTTCAGCCTGGACTTTAAAACACACACAGGGACTGACATCAGTGATAAGGTGTGCCGCTAAGTCTTCTGCCAGAGACTCATTCATACAAGATGCCTCAGAAATTTTAATGATGGAATCCACCTGGCCCCTCATTTACCTCGCTTTTAAGATCTAATCAGCTTGGCCATATAAATAACAAGAAAGAACCCTTGTTGGTGTGTGGCACTGTGATGTTTCTGCTGCAAGCACTATAAATAACTTCAGCTAACAAGTACCTTTTGTGAGACTTGATACTTTGGCAGCTGTTAAGCCCTAGAGATTATTAAATCTCATTTCGATCGACAAACATAGTTGCAGTAGTGGTGTGTGACAGGTTGATAGAATCTAACCATAGACGTGCTCATGTCCTTACAGAGTAAGAATAATAAAGCTGTCAGTGTAATAGTTTGAGGTCACATATTGCATAATACAGTATGTGTATGATGATGCAATACAACAACAACACAGATGTTGTCACTTGTATCATCTGCATAGTTGGCCACTACTCCATCTAATATCTACACCAATCATCAATAGCAATTAATACTATTCTTCAAAATGCAGCAATGAGATCAATACATTATCTATCATTTAGGATTATTTCTGCCTTGTTCTCCACATTATCAGTGTATCTCCCTCCCTCTTGGACATTGTGTCTTCCATAAACAATTCAGATGATGAACGTACAACACACTACATTGCACGGTTTCTGTGCATTATCGTCTTTCTCAGGTCACCTACTGGGACGTGTACGACGGCTCAGCCATCAGAGAACTGGAGGGCTCGCAGTCTGGGGCCATCAATGGCATGCACATCTCACAGGATGGCAAACACTTTGTGACAGGTATGGCCCATTACACATCTGCTGCTTGTTAAATTGCTCATATGATTCCTTTTAGCGAGTTTTCCAATCAATATAATTCAACCAAAAATGAATTAGGAATCTATAAAATCTCTTGCTTTATTGCTGATGATGCCCTTATTTAAAAAAAAAAATTGTTGATTTTTCTCGTGTTACTTACTATGATGCTTTTCTACTCTTAAATATTGTTTCATCTCCTTGACTGACACCACAGTGCATGCCCTGCTCAAACGTCTCTCAGAATATCTTTACATTTTTCATGTTTTCATGCCAGGTGGCGATGACAAGCTGGTGAAGGTGTGGGACTACATGGAAGGTGTAGTAACCCACGTAGGGATAGCTCACGGCGGCAGCATCACCAGCACCAAGATCTTCTCCAACAACCGAACCTTAGTCAGCACCAGCGTGGATGGGGCCATTCTCCGGTGGAGGTTCCCTCACCCTCCTTCTTCCTCTTAATGTGATGCTCCTGGACACTGGGAGCAACAGAAACTTTTAATCCAACACCACCACACCCATACTTAGATTTCTTCCAAATTCTCCTTTAATCATTCCTTGGGCTTAGCAAATAGTGTCATTACAATCTTACATTAACATTGAAAAGGAAATAAATATGATTTGATTAAGCATCATTGACTATGTGCAATTGTTTCCTTTTTCAGCAGCAAGAGGACATCATAGACAGAAGTGAAAAGATTACACTTCTTAAGCAGTATAGCCTCTTCTGTGATAATTCCCCCACAGGAGCTGAATACTGTGGGTGGGAATTCACAGAGTGACACTTTACATGAATATAAAATTACACGTCAAGGCACAAGAAATTATACCTCACATCAAAGAGTCTGCATTATGCTTCTTTAGACTGTTTGAGAACAGCAGAAGGAATGGCAGGCTACATACTTTCTCAATGCTGATGAGACCAGAATATGTAAAAACAAGATGATATTATACAGTACATTAAATGCATACTTTACGCAGATATAATTCCTCTGTCTGCTACAGTAGAGACAAGGAGGAGGCCCAGATTCATAGCACTTAAACACATGGCTGCTGTCAGCTAATCTATCAACAGGGCTTCCCCCTGAAGGGTACTGGTTAAAGAGGGAGGCATCGTACGACAGAAAGCCTCCCCGACTCTCTCTGATCTAAGCCCATTCTCCTCACTATTCTTCAAAACGGCTTATCTAAATAATGAATAATTCACCCCAGCTTCTCCCTCAAAAAAGTAGAAATAACAAACCTGCAGTATAAACCAAGTCAGCAAAAACATCCCTGGGTCAGTAAAATATGGCATCCCTGTCTTTGCCCTTTTCCACCCTATTTCTGAACAGAGGACAACTACAGCACGAGTGAGAAGAAAGAAACACGTAAAGTCACAGTTTTAACACACACAGAATTTGTTCATTTCATACGATGGTGCAGCATGTGTGCACGTTTCCTGACAATGCCGGAATAAGAGCATCTGGGAAATTATGGAAATATTGGATGGGGCCCTGACTATCTATTTCAATAAATCAGCACATCTGGCCCACTAAATTCAATCTTTAGTACTGGTGAGCTGTGAAATTAAGCTTCAGATGATTAGAATCTGAATATTGCACAAAAGATGCTGGATCCCTATTGAAAATCAGAGCCGTGCGTAACGTATCTGACCAAACGGTTCTTTAATATCCATTTTACATAACTTTGTGGAGCTTCCAGGGTGTAGCAGCAGCAGCAGCATTAATGTGCATGGAGACAGTAGCCAGGCTATTTATAGGATACATCTGTCTGTAAATGCTGGTGTACTATAGACGAGGTATTATAATAGCAGGATACACATTTGCAGACAGTCTGTTTAGCATCAGTGGGAGCATACTATGTATGTTACCCCAAAACGCAGGACCCCAAAATTCCTACTCTGTGACTCTGCCTGTAGATACTTAAGGGACTTGTCCTATAGGTTGCCATGGAGAGGTTCATTGGAGAGAGCTCATTGGTTATGCTGTATTTAATAAGTCCATTCTCTCACTATCAGGCCATTTCCAACAAATGCCAGAGATTTTTACCTCCACACCCTCTGGAGATGTTAAGCCAGGCGGTGCTGTGATTGGTCCTACAGGGGGCAGTTTAAGGCTACGGTGCTTGACACCTACTAAAAGACAAAAACTTCCTTGTTCCCAGTGTAATAAACAAGACATGTAAAGTTTTATTCCCTTCACCATCCCAACAACTGTGCAAATGTCTAGAAAGGATTTCCTGCTTACTACATACACCTTCTTATTGTGATAAACTATACGTATTGTTATCCAGGTTAATTAAATTCATGTCTGAGGGGCGGGTATTAGAGAGGATCCAAATAGACTTGTTCATTGTAGCGCCATAGACAGGAGAGAAGGGAGGGAAGAAGGAATAGTGGCAGAGAGTGAAAAAAAAAAAAAAAAAAAGACCGCCAGGCGCACGATCCAGCGCTGAGAGCCATCGATGAGGAAGTGTAATTGAACCTGCGATGTGGAGGGAGGAAAGCAGCCCGTCTCTTTAGTTCCCGGAGAGAGCGTCACCCACCAAAACGCGCAGACTGGTGACAACGGCGTACAGGGAAAACTAGCGAGATGTCAAGGGAATAAAAATCAGTAATCATGTGCCTTATTGGCACCGCATCGGTGCCACCACAGCCGTAAGGTTTGTGGAGGGAAGGAAAGAGGAGGAGGAGGAGGGGGAGGAGGAGGAGGAGGAGGAGGAGGAGTAGACAGCCTGGCAGACAGGTGCGACTCCACAGCCTGTTTCATTTTTCTCTCGGTCCCAGTTAAGTAACAGAGCCATGGATACCCGCAAGGAAAACAAGGTAAGGAAACAACCCATGAAACCCAAATCGACAACGCGGAAAGAGAAGAAATACAAAACCGGGAGGTTTATCAGGAGGAAATCGCTGCGATCTTTTGGGAATTTCATGGGAAGGATCCTTAAAACTTTGGGCACTTTGGCGCACTTTGGCGACGCGGAACCGCCGGACGCAGAGGACGACGACGGCGGCTTCGGGCAAAGCGCTTCGGGTGGGTTCAAAGAGGACTGCCCGCAGGTCTCCTCAAGGGAGGGAACCGCGAAGAAGAGCTCCACGGTGTCCTCCTCTCACGGCTCGGTGAAAGAAAGGCTGTCGTGGTGCTACGGCGACAAGACCCCCGGCGTGCTGGGGCTGAAGAACCACGGCAACACCTGTTTCATGAACGCCGTGGTTCAGTGCCTCAGCAACACGGACCTGCTGGCCGAGTACCTCGGACTGGAGCAGTACAAATCGGACGTGTGCCACAGGAGGGTGAACGGGGAGGTGAAGGGAGAGGAGACGCAGAGCGCCAGGGGAGAGGTGACCGAGCAGCTGGCGTCGCTGGTTCGAGCGCTGTGGACGCTGGAGTACACGCCACAGCTGTCTGTGGAGTTCAAGGTGAGGACAGAGTGTCTGGGCGAGGGATGTTGATTTACCTGGTTATTCCTGGTGTCACTGGTTTGTTGTTGTTTTTTTTTTCAGTTTTATGTGGTAATATCCCATCTAGGGCGCGTGACGTGATTTTGTAGAGTTAATCTAGTTTTTATCCGTTTGGATAAAGGTGAACCTACATGTATATTCCTACCTAAACAAAGCATGCACGGGTCCCAGGCACCCAGGGGCCCTGAACCTCTCCAAGTTAACTGTGTGTCAATGGTTTTTAAAATATTTGATTAACTGCACATTTGTCTGGGAATGTGTTCTACTAAGGCACAATAAAACAACAGCCACAGGGGCCGCAAGGCATTTAAAATGAAATTACCACAAAGTAATTGACACACAGCAAAACCTGAACCAGGTGGTATTCCAGCACAAAACAGCTGATGGGTTTCTGGGCAAAATATAATTAAGCTGTCTTGAGGAGTCTTCTGTGTATGCTGCACTCGACGGGTGCTTGGAGGAGACGTGGACATACACATAACACACAGACACACACAGACAAGCAGAGGGTCAGTAGGAGATCAGCAGGGAATCTGTGCCCCTGGACCCCCTGCGGGTTATTCCAGCCATGGATAAAGAGACATCATTAACTTCAGGCGAGATTACTTATTCACATTCATCCCATAGGATCAGCCTTGAACTGTTTATTTTCTTCACCACACATGGTTTCAGTGTAACTTGTGCGCCCCGTGGCCCAGCAACACAGCAGGTATATGTCAGGTGGATCTTGTGGGATTTGTAAGCAGTATCGCCAGCTATTACAGTCTATGTCGGCAAAACAAGTACTTGAATAAACACGTCAGGTGAGCACTTCATTGAACGCGGTTCAGAGGGCAACGGTCAACCTGTGTGTCCCAGGCACTCAGGCCGTTTATGAGTATTTAAGGGGAGGAGACGACCATTGGTCATGTAAAGGAGTAATACTAAAAACACCTCACCACTTTGCCTCATGACATTTTATTATTGTTTGTTGAAGCAGGGGTAGTTTTGTGTGTGCATGCCATGTGGTTACTGATTACACAGTGCAGTGCCTCTGCTTTACTCACCCGCCCGACAGTGTAGCACCTCAGGGTGGTTTGTCATGTTGAAGGGTGGGTTTGGGAGTTAAGCATTCCTGTCTTATTTACACAAGCCGCTGAATGCATGTGATGGAAGCGTAGAGGCTACACGACAAGTACACCATTACTTGTCAGATATCAGCAAATTTATTCAACAAGTGGCCACACACTGAGACACAGAAGTCTTCTCGCTGCTGTAGTTGCTCATGGCTGTTGTGAGCCAGGGCAGCAGCCCCCCCCAGCCTTCCCTCTGGGCTTATTGGATGACAGTCAACCAGCAGGCTTACTGAGAGGTAAATACTCTGTTGCATCAACAGCCTGGGGGAAGTTATAGGGAAGGGGGTATGCAACATGTGCACAAAAACACACGCAGGCTCACACTTGGGAAGACGGAGTGGGATGTTATTTACGATAGAAAAGGTTGATGTTTGTGACAGTGACTTTGGATGAGGACTTTGTTCCTCAACCAACAACCGCAACCGAACCACAAGTTCGTAATAAGATAATAATGAGTACGAGAGCGAGTGCAGTGTGTTCCAAAGCTGCACAGGAAAGGTAGTGAGTAATCCAGAGGAAGAAGAGCTTGGGTGGGAGTGGGAGAGGGAGTATCTGCTTACTTTGAAAATAATAAAAACGTTTGTGATGGGAAAAACAAATCACACAAGGTCTTGAAAGATATTTGGATATGGATGAAAGGCCTTGTAGAAATTAGAGTTAATACTTAATATATTTACCTTAAGTTTGATTAGCTCTTGGTGACAGGTCGCATCACATGATGACTGATTGATTGACTGAGTCGTCTTGATTTCAAGACACACAGTGCCAAACATATGAAAAATATATGAGATCTCCTGATGGCCCATCATACTGATATATATACTCATATATACTCTAAAAGTTGCATTAAAATGGGTTAAAAATGATTAATGGTAACTGTTGCTGTACTGAATATTAGCCCTTGAACTTAATGTTGAACTGAATGTGCTTCCCTGTGTTTAAACCAAGGTATTAAAATTTCCCTCTTTCCCTATTTTTGCTCTAATACGTTTCATCATAGCTGGATGCAATAAAAAAAAAAAAAAGAATGCATGTCCTTCACTCCCCTTTTCTCGCCTCGCTCCATTGCATCAGCACAGTGATTTGTGTCTGTCTGCTCATCCCAGGGTTGAAGCAGGAGAGAGGATGTTTACTGTAGCAAGTGCATTCAGCCTGGAAAGGGAGGATGCCTCCCTGCTGAGACGCCTCCAGTGGTGTGCACTCAGAGGAAGAGAGAAAGAGAAAGAGGGAGGGAGAGACATTGCTGGTAAACAAAACTCATCGTCCCTCCTGTGAGCCTTACACGACCCCCCCACCCCCCCCCCCCACCTACCAGTCTGTCATAAGAAAAAGGGACAGACAGAGTTGACAACTGATCATTATTTGCAAAAATTTCTCTCACCACACTTAAAGCGAGGCACTGGCCCGCAAAGAAGTGGGAAAAATAAACTTTTGTCTGAGATAAGGGGTCTTGGAGTACTTTTTCAAACTTTTTTTGTTTTGGGATTGGGATTAGGAGTGAGTGGGAGTCATGAGCCCATCAGTAGAATTCACAATGTCTCAACTGAATATACCAGAATGACCTTAGGCTTTTAAAAAAAAAACAAAAAAAAGATACAACAGGGAGTCGAGTCAGCAATTAAATGTTGGGTACATCTTCTTGAAAAGTTTGACGTTGGAGTTTTGTTTTACTTTCTTTGCCAACTTTGCCAACTCAAAGTACAGTGCGTGTCTGTTATACTCCGTGGTGAGTGAACATTCAAAGTAAAGAACAAATTTAACTACATTTAACATTTCTACTACATAATGCCAGTATTTGTCCCAAAATCACCCTACAGTTCACTGTGTAAAAAGTTTACCAGTGTGAATCTCTAGACTGTTTTAACAAGCGATGGCTGTGGTTGTGTTTTATAAAAAAGTTTCAGATGTACTTTGTTCCTCACTGGACAGTAAAGGTGATGAGAAAAGACAAGGCTGCCCTCCTGCAGGTCCTCATTAGATCCCTGTACCTATATGTCAGAAGCCTGAAGTCCTGCACCATGAATCTGAATGTTGGGAAATGTGCTCCCAAATGCAGCTGTGTGTACAAATGACAGTCATCAGCTAAATGGAGGTGCTGTATTTAAAGGTCAAAATTTCCAACTTTGCCATATTAATTAATGCCTCGCTACACATTTGATGTTGATGAAATCTGGAGGGTTGAAGTGTCCTTTTATTGGTTGGTTTAAAAAGTTGTCTGCATCAATTTAACTCCAACGACGGAGCAAGCTCTTTCTCTTTACCGCTTCACACTCCTGACCTAAAGGATTTAACAACGCAGTAACTACTTTTAGAAGTTGCTAGCGAGGAGCCCGGATTCATCTTTTTTACGCTTGACAGGATGCAGCTCTGTGAGGCCAGAGGAGCTCAGCCAGAGGAAGATGAAGCCTGGTGCTTTAAGTAGTCTTGTTTGTTCTGGGAGTGCAGGAAGTGTGTGACAGTCGTGAGGCAGGGCAGTGAGACTGATGCTTTGTTTGTCTTTCCCTGTCTCTGCTCTCCTTCAAGGACCACTCTTATTCTCACTCTTAGTGCTGAAGATGTATACATTGTTTGTAGACAGACAGGCACACGCACACGTAGCAGCGGGGATATGTGCCACCTGGACTCTCTGTGCTGAATTTGCACAGTGGGGCCGCCTCTCATTTCAGTTTGATTGTAGCACTTTTTGGTGGAGCAGATGGGTAACTATTGTTTTTTGGAGATTTCAGCAGTGCAAACAGTATGAGGTTATAGAAGATCTACTGTGCGTCTTTAAGCACACAACAGAAATAGTAATCTATGTTTTTCATATATGGCCACAGACATGCAGTAGGATCTATGTCTCAGCTGTTGAAGTGAATGTGAAGTAATAATACTTAAAACGCTTCATCTCACTCTTATAAAACTCAAGCTAGACCACTTACCAGTACTGTAACAGAGCCACCATATGCTGTTTGGAAGCAGCATGCATTCCCACGACTCACTGGGCCGCACTCCATTATACCTACACCGCTGTGACAAAAAGCAATAAAGAGACACAAGGAGAAGTGTGTCTGTGCTGTATCTGTGTAAGAACTACAATATGACACCATTTTCCACCAGGTTTACTGTCCCTCCCATGATTTATGTACCGAGCCTGAACGTCACGGTGCAGGAAGCCACGGGAATAAATCAATCTTTACTGTTCTGGGGTGCGAGACCGCGATCACCGAATCATGGAGGAGAGTCTGGGATGACTTTGCCACTTTATCTCAGTGAGGGAAAGCACACTGAAATTGCATATATGTTCACACAGCTCAGATACAGCCTCCTAGTCTCTCAGTTGTGTACACAGTCGTGTATTTACAGCCTCAGCTGTGAATCCTCAGAGTATCAATTTCTCAGTTTCAGCAGAGCCCGGGGAGCCCTCCCTGGGCTGTAAACCATTCAGAGGCGATTATTTCTATCACATCTCATCCCCTCTTACTTCTTACTGATCGCCTATAAATCCTACGCTGGGGACATCTGCGGACACGCAGGCTTTGTTCGGTGTTGACGGGCTGGCACCTTTATTGAAGGATTTCCAAGCGTCTCAGCATCTTAGAGAAACGAAAGGTCTGATTCCAGGATGTAATATTTAGATTTGTCATGAAAAATACCTCCCTGTGCTCTGATGATCTGGAGGTGAATCCAGTGTGGCTGAGCAAGAAACAGGGAGAAGTAAGTGGAATTAGTTTAGACTTGGAAGAAGGAGGGAGGGATAGGACAGGTACTACACTGCTAAGAGGGGCTTGTCTGTTTGTGTGTGTGTGTGTATGTGTGTGTTTGTGTGTGTATTCCAGGGGTAGCGGGGCTGACAGGAGCTCAGCTGGGACTGATTAGTGGGGGGAATGGTTCTCATATGATAGAGAGGAAAGAAAAAGGGAGATAATAGAAGGAGAGAAAAAAGAAAGAGGACAGTGAGGTTGTGTGTGCAGGTGTGTGTGTGTGAAAAGGGATAGATGAAACACAGCACGAAGGGAGAAAGAGTGGTACAAGTGGAGGCTGTAAGTGATGACTGTCCTGCGTCCGGTCTGTTCTGACAGCAGAGGTGAGCCGGCAACACCAGGCTGCTGAAAAATGAAACAGTAAATGGAGCAGCCAGTAATGACAGAATCTATCCAGCCTCATTCCAGCCACACCTGTGGGGAAGGGGGTGGGGGTGGAGAGGTGGCGTGGGCAGCATGTGTGGAAAAGATGAGTGTGTGCAGTTCCTCTTAAGGTTATGCCCTGTCATAATTTGTCAGCATCACTCTCTGTCTGTCACTGAGGAATCCATCCAGGCCTGTTTGGCAGGCTGGACCACGATGAGGTGAGGTGGTGTAAATGGGTTTTTTTTCTTTTTCTTTTTTTTTTTAGGGAGAGAGATGAGGGTCATTTGCTTGATGTATGTTTATAGTAAATTCCTGGCCTGCCAGCACTCTGATCCGTCATTGTTTGCAGAGTAGGAGGATGGATGCGGGGAGGGGGCCACGATGGGGGTAATGGTGTGAGGTGAAGCAAAGGTAGCAAGATAGGACGCTAAAAACAGACATCTGGGTGTGGAAGCAAGAGGGGGGGAGGTGTTGCCAGAGCGCAGCCCTGCGTCTGCTGACCACTGAGAGGTCATGACCCCTGCTGTGGAGACTGCGCAGGTTTATGTCTGTCTTTTGTCATTCTGTTATCTTTATCTTGAATGCTCCCTTCTTCTTTGATGCTGTCTTTGTTTGTGGAAAAGCTGGCAGTCTTAGATTCTTTTGTTTTGTTCCCTTTGCTAAGTCAGAAAATCTGCCCTCTGAACTCCTGTGCTCATTTGTATCTGGCTTTGCTCAGGGCTAGACTTTTAATTGGTTTTAATTTTTTGGTCCAAAAAATGATCCGAGACCAAACCCAATTAATCTCTGTAGCTGTGTGTTTCTAACTTAAAGTGGGTATTTGTAAGTTTTGCCTGTCTCAGAGCATGGTCTCTTGCCAGGAGTGGATGGTTGTGACAGTCACTTGCCCAGAGCTTCAGCCATTATTGTGTTTACAGGAGATTAGAATAAACCCTGTGAGCTGTGCTATTTCTTCAGGGCAGTCTGGACGCTATAGTGAGTTGGTATCAGAAAGTTATGAGACAGGTTAGCTGGTTAGCATGCTAACTTCAGTAGAAGAAAAGAAGTGATGGAACTAGAAGCAAAAAACTACTGTTGGTTTCCACTGCTGGACACAGCTCTTGGCAAGTAGAGAAGTGAGGTTTGATACTGATAAGAAAACAGCTGTTAATGCTAATGTTAGCTATGTAACAATAGCAAAACTTAAAAATAGCTCCTTTAATTTGGCCTTTTGATGAAGTGGAGTTCCAGTTTAATAATTACAGGTGGAAGTTCAACAGTAATAACTATATTATCAAGTGAAGAATTATGTCAACTATACTTACGAAGTCTAAGTCAATAAATGAAATTGACAAAGGTTGCTTTAAGTCTGAGAGAATTAAGACAAATTCTGCCTCAACCCAACACATCGGGTCAGGCTCAATCAGTTGTGGGCTGAGAATCAGATCCTTGGTCTAGACTGATCAATAGTTCTTACAAAAAGTTCTGTGCTCCTTCAAGTTGACCCTTCCGCCCACCTTTATCCTCTCTTTGACTAACTCTGAAGTGTTTGCTCAACAAACACATTAGATCCCACCAGTGCTGCGCTCAGGTCAGCTTTGAACACTGCTAGTATTTGCAGAGGAACTCAACATTTCAACCTATTTGCGATTCTCTTCTTTGCATCTCCAGCCCTCCTCAGTCTTGAGAATGTTCCTTCTTTCATTTCTCCCTTTACAAGAAATCAATTTAAAAAAAAGACTCGGTGCTGGGGAATACAACTTTGCCACTTTGCCAAATCTTTTTAAGTGCCTTTGAGGCTGTGTGGTACATTTCACCAGAGATTCTCTGAGAGACAAATCTGTAAACAGATATCAAAGAGATGTGCAAAGCTGCCATTCCCAGCTGTGACAAACACACACAAACACACACACACCCAGAAAAGGAAAGCGATGGGGAGAGAAGAGCAGAGATGAGGCCAGCCCAGAAGTCATCCCTTCCTCTTAATGAAGTCGTAACCTCTTGATGTCATCGGTTTCCTGTGCCCAGACTCAGCCAGGTTCTTGTAACCTTGGAAACCCCCCCCCCCTCCTTGTCCTTTGTGTTTTCTGCCCTTCTTATTTAGTTGGTTGCTTTGATGAACTGCGCTGCCTCTGTTTTCACACTTTTCATTTCTGGGCCAGCCGCAGCTACGCCGTCCTTTCGATAAGGAGACTGAAACAGAAACACTCGTGGGCAGGTCTGCTGAAACTCCGCCAGCAACCCCTCCCTTACGCCACGGCTCCCTCTCTCCATCTGTCCCTCATTCCTCCGTCCCCTGTCAGTGCTTTCTCATAGTGATGAAGCTCATTAGCTGGCTGTCTCCGTCAGGTAGAGGGGGGTGGGGGGCCTCGCCATCGTGTTTATATTTAGATACTGGGATACTGCAGGTATGATGTGGTGATTTTTAATGAGGTGTGGAGCGGAGCCTGGATCCTGTCAGTCACACACAGAGAGGGAGAGTGATGCAGAGACGGAGAAGTAGCCACCCAGTGTAGTGTTAATGCTGTCATTAGTTTTGTCTGTCATTTTCTCTGTCTGACTCATAAACTCACAACTCTTTCCCCATAATTGAATTAGACAGACTGGCTAGTTTTTTTCTAGTAACACCTGTCAGGATTGAGGATATCCAGTGAATGAGTCATGGATGTGTTTGGAGAACAATTTCTTGAATAAATACATTTGGGCACCACAAATGGCTCTTACACATCAGCATGACGCTGAATACTGATGTGTCTGATTTTGCTTACTGATGCTATAATGCTACCAAAAATAGCAGTCAGGCTACATTATTTAAAGAATAAAAAATGACAGAAAAATTTTGATTATATAATTTCACTTTCACTAAGTATAAGAGGAATAATCCCCCTTATATATTTGTGTCCTTATATTCTTGAAATAAGTGAAACACTACTGACAACATCTTATGGAAAACTGGGATTTTTTCTGACCTCAGTGGTGCAGTTGAATCTGAATTTAAGATTGGAGCAATTGTGGCTCTGTGTACTTATATCATTAATTTTAGTCAGAGCATTGTGGAGTGTGTCAAGCAACTATTGGTGTTTGGTTTCTGTCTCACTCTTTCTATGAATAGACACTTGCACACACATTACATTTGAAACAAGTGGTTTAACGTCACCAATTTGGGAAAATAAAACTGAAAAGAATAGTAAGTAAGTATGCATTTACAAGAAAAGTGAATGTATTGGAAGACTGACAGACTGACTATAAGATCTATGTAACTATTTAAATATTCAACTAATTGTTATAGTGAATTTTCAAGAAAGAAATACTAAATATTTGCTCATGCCAGCTTCTTAAATGTGATGATTTGATGCTTTGATTTGATTTTTACACAGGAGTGTAAAATGAATATGAATTAAACAACACATCTGAAGATATCACCTTGGGCTGTGGGAAATTATTATTTCATTTTTCACTATTTTCTGAGTTTATAGACCAAATGTTAAATCTCTTAAACCAGAAATTAATTGTTAGTTGAGAATACAGTAAACGTTGTTGTGAATAGCCTGATTTGCTGCATGTATCTGGTGTCCACTTTGCACCTGCTCTCTGCTCCGACATGACACTTGACTTTTCAGATATCATAAAAAACTCCTTTGTGCAATGTCCCAAAGAAAATTAGGAATGATTTTTTATTACATGATCTTGTCACTGCCAAATGATGTCCAGCAGATGTTCTTAAATGAGTCTGCATTAAGTGATGATAAGAGAGAGAAATGTCTCAACTTTTTTTCCATCTCAATGCTCCAAACTGAACCAACTCTAAACTCAGAAATGGCAAATTCACGTGTCCCATGTGATCATGACCTCATTTTGTCAGGAAGGATGTCAATATTTAATGACTTTTGAAATCACCCAAAGTGACAGATTAATTATGATGTCTCTCCTCTCTTCAGAGCATAGTGGCCAAATATGGCTCCCAGTTTCGGGGAAACTCTCAGCACGATGCCCTCGAGTTCCTCCTCTGGCTTCTGGATAGAGTTCATGAAGACGCCAGTCCCAGCTCCAACAATAACAGCAACAGCAGCAGCAGCAACAGCAAGACCAAAGCCAGTGCCAAGGTGAGTCCACATCACTGGTGTTTATGGCCTTGACTGCTAAATGTGATGAGTGATTAAGCTCAATGGGTTATTTATAATACTAATAATGAAACCCGACTTGATCTTCAGGTGAAAGAATTGTGGCTTCTTGAGTCTCATTACATTCGTTTACACTCACTCTCTCTTTCTCACACCTATGCACAGACACACACACAGCTTCCATGGATCTGTATCACTTACCTCAGCACTAACAACAAATCTGTGAAAGGTTTTTTTTTTTCCCCTTAGGCTAATTTTCTTAACAACTTGACAAATTTGAATTACTTTACCCAGAATGACGATGTGAATTAATTGTAGTTTTTAATTAACTAAGATTTTTTTTTTCATTATGCTTCATAGCGGAGTCATTAACAGCATTTATTATAATAACCTGCTTCAAAAGTTCACAGCACAGCTAAACCACCTCAGAGTGTGGAACTGTAGCTCATTCTCAGTCCCCCTCAATTAAGCGCTTTTCAGCTTAATTTTGGTGTGTAGAAATATACTGGTGGGTAGAAATATATTGATCTTTGCCTGCTAACAAAAGCCAACTTTATACTTAAGTTGGCTGTCACCTAGTGGGCTCAGTAAGACACAAGCAAAGGTTTGAGTTTCTAAGAACTTAGAAAGGTGTGATCAGTTGTAGCCGATAAGAACCTGTGGTTTTAATGGTGTTATTTAGTTTGAATAAGTTCACCAATAGTCAAAATAGCAATAATAGTGTATTAACAATACACAGGATTCACAACTTGAGCCTTTAAATTCACCTTCAACACACTGCAGTTTACACTCCAAATACGTTAATACTTCCCAGTCAATCTCTTTTCCAAATCAGCTTTGTTGTTTTCTTTACCGCTCAAGTGATTCTGCAGCAAAAACAGAAATCTGACGCTCCGTATCAAGCTCCATCTGGTACATTCAGGTTGCACAAAAGCCCATCACATTTCACTTTATTTTTTGCAAGACAGCAGATGCCACTATGATCCAACTTCAGCTGCAGAATCGTGTTGTATGCAGCACATTGTTTAATGTGAGCAGCGCATGAGTTTGGATGCAGCTGTATGAGCAGCTTCAATATGGCAGACCTCACTAGTGGTCTGCTCTATGGCCCGTCCCTCTGTAAAATTATTACAACAGCACAATGCTGCTTGTTTTATTCCAGTCACAAAAGGAGGAGTATTTTCAGTGAGGTACTCCAGCTATGCCGGAAACCCCAAATGTCCCAGAACGGAGCTCTTAGAGAAGTGGAGCTGGTTCTGTGAAGAGTCAGTGTTGCAGCACTCTGAGTGCTGCTGTGGCTCTTCCACCTGCAGTTTAATTGAAACCCAAAGGGTCTCGGTCATTCCCCCTCTCTCACTCTCAGTCTTTGTCTCCGTCTCTGATGTGGGACATTCACCTTGCAACCTTTTACTTGGAAATGAGCCAGGACTGGACGTGATCCAGTGAGAGCGAAAGAAGGGCAGACACACCATGACAGAGTTGATGACTTTTTTATCTCGACTGGACTCGACAGGACAGAAGTGCACAAAAAATACACATTAATACAATTACAATACATTGTGGGAAGTCGCAATGTAGTAATGCTTTGGTTACATGCAGTCTTTTTTGTCCCGTTCTTATACTGTGTTCCCTCTGATTGCTGTTTATAGACAATCAAATGCTTTCAAACAGGCCCCTTAACCGGCTGCCCATTACACTGATTCTGCACAGCACAGTAACTTCAAAACATCTGTTTCTTTGTTGTGTGGGTGATTAATTATCCTGATTTGAGCTGAAGCTTAAAATAATATGTATTGCGATGACAAAGCAGTGGTGAGTGTAAGCAAGTTTTAAATTAAAGCACTAAATCTTCTTTTGTTTCTTTATGTTACATGCACTGTAGTCTCTGACTCATACACAAAACAGCACTGGAAATGGGCAGGTTGATGGATATTTCTACTGTATATTTATTTTAATAGAAACATTTTTTGTGGTATGTAAAGAACTCTTGACAAACTTTTGTTTTGTTTTGTGTTGTTTTTTGTTTTAATGAATTTCACAATGTCCCAAGAGACATTTAACTCCATCAGTGATTATTGTCTAACTGTAGCAGGGAAGCAGTTCGCTGGCGTTCACACGCTTTTTTTGTGCACATTACAATATCAAATACTGAATATGAAGGCCTGCTGTGATCAGCTCCCACTGTGGCAAACCCCTTGTGTTTAATTACATTTGCTAAGTATCATCCTGCACCTCCCAGTCGGCCTGGAGTTTGGTGGCAGCGCTGCTGGTTCAGCCTCCACTCCGGGCCTCGCCGGGCCACCAGATGACAACCTCCACTCCTATTAATAAATGTTACAAGTTGAATTGTCACTGCACTGCCACCCAATGCTGCCCCCCCCCCCCCCCCCATTCTGACAGTAGCGCTAATAGAGGCAGCCTTTATGCCACATAAAGAGCTTAGGGCTGTGGCTCTCATTAGGCTGCCAGTGAATCATGGTATCATAAAGCCGGCTTTCCTCCGCCATCGCTACGAGGCAGAGAAGAAGAAAATCGCTGGCTTTTTCACACCAGGAGGGAACATGTCTGATTTTTCTGAAATGAAAATGCTCGTCCCCTTTCCCGTAAATTGATTTCATTCATGTAGCACAGTGCGCTCCGCGTATACTGCTGATGTAATGTGAAAACCCTGGAACTCCAGCTTTGGAGATTACATGCTCTTCTATGGGTTTAAAAAATCGGGTGACCACATCTTTGTATGGAACATTTTCAAAAACAGTTAGATAAAAAGCATAAACACTCATACACTAATATGCATATAACACATTTAAACTGCCCAGACTGCAGTGTGTTTTAATGCTTCTATTGCAGTCCACTGCAGTCATACAGAAAGAGGATACAGAAAGAGGAAATCAGGTAACATTTATTTCTTAGAGACAATCTGTAACTAATTTGTCTTCATCTACATCTCATACTCTGTGATCAGTGATTAGATGTTAAACATTAAAATCATGAACAAATCCCTGACATTGACTACGCAAAACTCATCTCCCTGCTAGCCTGATTATATTTGTGATAACCTCATCATCTCAACAATGTGTTATACCCCTTTTACACAGCAGATGTTCACATGGTCTGCTCAATGCATGTTTGGACCCATTCATAAAAGGCAGCTGTCACTCTGCTGTCAGCAGAGCCTCCCATGTGATTCCATACACTTCACCAATAAACCAAGGAATTACAATGAATTACACTGAATAACTAGCAAATAAAAGTGTCAGTCTAACCTCTCCATCCATGCGCACACTCCGTCTCTCTCGCTCGCCCGCACGTGTGCTCTTTCTGTTTCTTTTCCTGTCTGCCTTGCGCTCTCTTGTTCTGTCTTTCCTGCTTCTTTCAAAGCCACACAGTGTTTGACCCACATCCAAACCAGGTGGTGAGGAGGGGTTGAAGAACAGTATGGGACAAGAACTCCAAGTATTGTATTATTTAGCTACAGGAACCTCTTGAAAATACTGAAAATCCCTGACTCCTCACTCCTAACTTTTTCTTTGATGAAAACATTAAAGAGTGTCTTTTTAATGGCTTGCAAGAGTCCTTTTGCCCATGTTGATTCACATAAAAAAACTCAAAGATGATGAACAAGGAGATAAAGAACCTTTACAGTCAGATGATAATTGAAATCTTGTAGTGGGGCAGACGTAAAATAAGATGGAGTGGTGGCTGAGTTGGGCAGTGGAGGGAGAGAGGGAGGCAGCAAAGTGACTTTGATCGCTCTGTCTGTCACCAGAGCCTGGGAAACAGGCATCTAGGATGATACAGGTCATGCTGAGCTGACAGAAACTTAACAGTGTCAACAGTGTCCCTGTCACTTTCACAGACATTTAGTGAATGGCACACACACACACACACTTTCACAGACCCACCTGCATACGACATTTGATTGTTTCTAATGCAAAGTCCGTATTTTGTATCGACTTAGCCAAGTTAAATAATTTGACAGTTTGCACATTTTTACCCTGTTAAGGACACTGCTGTCGTCCTGTTGTTTTATGATGTACAGTTTTTCTTGGGCTTTTTTTTTTTCTTACATGAGAGAGGATCTTTATAAATTTCTAACGTATCACTTCTTCAGCTTGTTGTTCTTCAGTGTATCAGAGGCCTGTTTGGTTAAGTTTACTTTAACAACAGCATGCCTGTCATATACCCAGATGTATTTAAGTCTGTTAACAACTTATGTAACCTCCTCGGGAGAACAGCTCTTTGCGTCGTAGTGACTACATTTGTTCCTTTCAACCTGTGCATTACCTGCCTCTGTCACACTTTTTGACAGCCCCCCTTATGTTGTGACATTTCCGCGGTCTCGTTGTTATTCCCGTCACGATTTATTCTCTGGAGATGCGTTGAAATTCTCAGAGAACAAGTGTAATGAGTTCCTCTTAGAGGAAGCGTATGTTCAAGTTTGTGTTTAACTATTTTTACCTGCTCAGGACTATACGTTGATTGTCAGGAAAACATAAACATATGTTGTTTGCACATGCTGTTGTTTTCTTTGGTGAAGACAGATGTGTGTCTTCACCACGAGTCATCCAAAGTTTGTGAACATATTTGGAACAACTTGGGCAATTATTGGGTGATGTTAGGTATATGTATAGCTACAGAGATTTCCACACATCAGAACAAATAGGAACAAAGGAACATGAGTCCAATCACAGAGCGAATCCAATTTAACTGGATGTTGACACAGTATGGACATATCTGGATATTTATTAACTGATTTAGGTTGTGCAGGAAGTCTAAAGGCATAAATGTTAGGTGAACAGGACACTATGAATTGTCCCAAAATACAAGTGTGAGAGATGTGAATATGCGTATATAGACTGCTGACCAGTCCAGGTTCCTCTCTCGTTGCATGCTGGGACAGGTGTCGGCACCCTTGCGAGCCTGAATGGGCTGGTGGTTTAGAGAATGCATAGATGGATTTATTGATTTATTTGGATTCCCTTTGGCTAGACTCAGACAGACAGCCAGTCTTTGAAGATCATTTTGCACAGGCTGATTTCTATGCAAGAAGACACTAACACTACAGCCTCCATGACCATAGAGTTTAACTTCTCTGACACAGTGTATGTTGTTGGCAGCCCGGCGAGGCCCGGAGTGGACGCTGTAAGCATCAGAAACTTTTATATTTGAGTGTATTAGATTGTACCTGTGTATAGGTAGTTAGTGTGTAAGCTAATGTATGTTGTAGGACATTATGTATCATGTATATACAGTACCTTTACCAAGAAGCAGATTTGTTATAGTGTGACATGCAGAAGGGTCCGGTAGTGTTACAAACCTTGTTTATGCAGCACACCTGATCTACAAGCAGTGTGACCAGTCCAGCAGCTTCACCCAAGTAACATTGCGTAACACAGGACTGTGAACACACACGAAGGCAGCTCAGTAATGTTAATCCTCCTTTCCAATGGGACCTCACTAAACTCGCTCGGTTTCTCTCGCTCGCTTCATTGGCACCACATCAGCAGCATTCCTTAGTGGCTAACAGAAGACCACAGTGAAGTCATGGCTCTGTGCTCGATAATGTTTCAAATCAGCATTCTTTTCTCACTGTCAGTCACAATACAACGAGCACAACAGTTACTTAAATATGTAAGAAAAGTCCCGAAAAGATCAGGTTCGTGTCATGTCTACTGGCTCCCATGTTGCCAAACTGGCAAACTTGTGTGAGAAAAGAGGGAGGAATAGCTTTAGCTACAAGCGAGACAGGCTTTTTCTTGACCTGCTGGTTACAGTGTAGCGCATAGCTGCCACTGCCTATGAGCCATGGCAGATTACATGATATTAAAGGTCAGAATTACACTCGGGTGCATTACATTCTCCCCTTAGGCCTCAGCAGTTCTCAAATTATGAGGAAGATTGCCTCAACTATCCTGATGGCTCTGGTGAGAAAAATGGCTCAAACCAACGAACTCATGCTTCGTATCATCAGAGAGTGGCATAAACTTCCCACTGTTCATTGAGTGAGCACATGGAGCGCAGTTACATTTTGCCTGAGGCTCTCCATGAGTGGGATTTAGAGCGAGTGCATTTAAAAACTCATCCATCTCACCCTATGGACAGTAGTAGGGTAGGAGGCTTGCCAATGCAACTCCAGTGCGAAAGCATTATGTATGATTTATTCCATTTTAAATAGTGATCTGCCTTTCTGCCCCAGGAGGGTTGACTGTGGAGGGAGGGGGGAAAAAAAATTCCCCTGGCCCTGAAGCCGAATGCATAGACTTTGAAATCGAGTCATGTGGATATGGTAAAGCGAACAAGCCCTCTCATCGACAGGGACAGAAATAGTGAGTTTGATAGCTCTCCATGTGATTTTGGCTCATGTTCTTCGGGGGGGGGGGGGCAGAGAGCAAATGTTGGTGAATGAGATGAATCAGCCGGCAGGCAGGGTTACAGGGAGAGGTTGATGGGTCCTTGATCTGGTGTCTCCTTCATCAGTGTCAGCCATCAGGGCATCGGTGCTCTGATATCACATCCCCTTCTTTGGTTTTAGACAAAAACATAATAATTTTTTATGTGAGAATAAAGTTTAAAACAGTCTGTAGCCCTGCCTCTTTTAACAAAAACTTTGACAGAATTAAAAAAAGATCGTTGACAGGATGTCCTATGCAATGAGTACAGAACCATGAAGGGGTGTCATGGAGCACCATAAAGCAGAGCGTTTTTTAAAATCACTGTAAAACTTAAAGTAAATAACTGCAGTTGCAGAATGACAGTAACTCTGCTTGAAAGAAATAATGCAAATGTTCCATAAATATTTCAAGTCTAATAAGTAATTAAATAACTTATTTTCCCCTGGAGAATATAGTTGTTAATATTTTACACATAAATCAGAGCATTTATCAGATTTTAAAAACAGCTTTGAACTCATTCAGAACTTAAAACTTTCAAACAAACTTTATTTAACAGATACTACAGATTAATTTATTAGTAGTATTAGTATTCGCCTGATTGCCAACAGACTATCTAATCCCAGGATTGGACGACTCTCTAGTATCTCTCCATTGTTCCGTTTTACTTTCCCCAGGCATTTTGTTCACCATCGCACACTATTTTCTTCAATAAATCATTGCTGTGTTTATACTCAGAGAGAAAATGTAATAAAAGTGAATAGTACTGACTGACGGAAGGGATGAGTGACCACCAGGCAACATTTCCCGCGGTTTGTGTCACATCCAGGTGGGGTTGTTCCTTTGTGGGGCCTTTAGTTGCCGTTTGTTCGCCCTGACCGTTCACTGCTCAGCCCCCCCAACTCCCCTCTTGCTCTCAATCTCACACAGGTTACATCAAAGCGGCGTAACCCCTGCCACGACTACCACCCCTACACCCGGCCAGCAACCTGATTTTAACTGCAAGTGACATTTCTGAGATGCCATAAATTCCTCCTGACGGAGTGGGAGAGTGAGGGTTCTTGAAAGAGACATCCTGGAGGTTTTTTTTGTGACAAGCCTTTCTTTTTGATGCGTTTTTCAAAGAGGGTTACTGTTGCAGAAGTGGAGAAGAATTTTTTGATGTGGGAAAATAAAGCATATTGTTGCCATGTTGGCTTCAGTTGAGCAGTCAAGACCTTCGCAACACAGATTCTCTCTCTCTCTCTCTCTCTCGGTTATTACATGACTTACAAATGTATATGACCATATGACATCATTGTTAAGAGTATTTCTCAGAATTTATATTTTATCAGTGTGAAACAGTCTTGACACAGTGGACGGGGTCAGTTAATCCTCCTGTGTTATCCTACCAATCTAATAGGATTTACACTTGGTGGTTGGGGGGGGGGGATCTTTAAACAGGAACCTCAGCATTTTTAAATATTTCTCAACATATATCTCCGCCTGCTCTTTCTTGCCATGGCTTCATCCATAAATCACTTTCCCTGTTCAAGTGTCTTTTTTGAGCCTCTTTCCTGACGTAATGTCTCGATCTATCAGCTAGTGAGGGACGAATGGCTGAGTAGGGCTTCTCATCCCCTGTCACTCACCCTCCCCAACCGCTCCCTGCAACTCTTAACGTCTGCACAGATATGATGTGGATTCTTTGGTGGGGTTTGTGCCGGTGTGTGAATTGAGATGAAAGAAAGTTGTTGACTTTGCACTTTTCTTTGCCCTGACAGCTCTTTAGTATTCCTTTGGTTCACCTCTGAACCGACACTACTCACTGCCTATACGTTGGTGCGTGTGAAAAAAAGCTCCCGCTCGCTTAAGAAACTTGGAAATTGAGACCCCCTTCCACTGTTTAACCGTGATTTATGTCTCTACATTTCTCTCTGTCACTTTGTCTCTACTCTTTAGAAATTCATTGAAGCAAATTAAAAGAAAAAGACAAAGGTAAAAGATATAAAGTGACAGGGATTAAGAGGGGTGGAGAGGGAGTGTTGGCTGTCTTTCAGTATGCCAGCACACATCCAGCGCCAAATACTCACACAGCACACAGGGTGAAACACTGCTCTGTTTTTCCTGTCTTTTCACCGAGAAACATCTGTTAGAATACAGTATGACAACTATGGGAAGTACTCAGAGAGGAAGAAAAGAAGTAAGAAAGGCCAGAGGACACTGTTCTGTTCATCTTTGAGAGTATTAATGAGGTGAGAGTAGAGCTCCTGCCGGGACATAAAACCAGAAAAGCTTTATATTTGAGAATCTTGTGTGTGTGTGTTTGAACTCAGCCAAATGGTTGTTTTCTGAGGCATCAGGGAGCCACAGTTGTAACCTGCCAATTTCTGCTACTAGCCTTATACGGCCAGACTGCAACATGAGTTCAGTTATCACAGGATATCTAGGTCTGGAAACAAAAACACCACTATTGATTTAAGCTGAGTCAAAAGAAAAGTTTTGACCAATCTCTTTGTAGACAACTATTAAAGCTTAAATCTTCTCATGGCCACTTGGGGGCAGCACAACAAGCTGTAAACACAACAATGTCGTGTTACCGCCCCTGTAAAATTCATAGGCAAATGTTTTTCCAATAGCCAAACAACTGCCAATTTACTTTAAACACTCAGAGCATCATGTGAAGTCTCGTTTCCATCCACCTGATTAATGTAAGTTCACTCTCCTTCTGGCTCTGGTTTGGTCTCCACCAACTCTCGCAGAAAACATTTGGCTCTTCAGCTGCTTAATGCTCCACTGTGTTCACCAGGTAGTTGCTAACTTTGTCTGTCTGTTGTTTGGTACTAGACTGATAGTGTACAGTGCTTTTTTTTTCTTTTGGAACGTTTTAGCTGATAGCAGCTCTTGGTGATCTGATGTTGGTGGACAGGGTCGGAGAAGATCCTCTTTAGTTTTTAACAGACTGAACATTAGAAGTATAGGCCAATAATAGTGGAGTCATGGGAGAGGTATCAATCATTTATTGTATAGCCATCTTGAAAGCTGATAAAGCTGAGTCATCCACAGCCTTCCCAGAGTACATATTTTTGCTAGACCATCCGGGCAAAGCAGGCCCAGGCTCCTTATACATAAAACTGGTCACTTATCAGGTTCAGGATCAAAATACGACAACCCTGCATTTAAAAAAGCTTCAATTAAATGGAAACCACCATACAACTGAAAAAGCACATCTCTAGTAGGAATGTTGTTGACTGTCATGCTGAAAATCTGAACAGACCTGTTCGGCCCTGCAGAGGAAATCACAGAAATCATGCATGACGTCTCTGTGCAGGGAGCTAAGTAACACAGAGGCAACTAGAAACCATGGTAGCCAGAGCTAGTGAGTCAAGGGATCTGAAGTAGGGGACCCCCCACCCATCTGTGGAGCAGCCCAACAGAGGAGCGCTGTGACTGAAATGCCATTCTGCGGGATGTTATGAAAAATTAAATATGTCCTCTCAGGGGGCAAAACAGTCGCACAGAGAAAGAGAGAGAGAGAGAGAGACACAGAGGAGATCCATAAGTGGCAGCAACATTAGCCCAGCGATTGATTCATGCTCAGGAGATGGCAGCGGGTGCATCCTATTGACCACCTCCTGTCCTCTGCACTTCCTTCATGTCCTACTGGTGTCCTTTCTGTGTGTGTGAGTGTGTGTGTGTGTGTGTGTGTGTGTGTGTGTGTGTGAGCATGTGTGACAGCGGGTGGAAGAGTTTTAAGGAGGAGCTTTTAAAACCCTCACTTGCATGTTTGACAAGAGCAGACAGAGTTGCCCTTGCCTGCTCTCTCTTTTTTGCTCATTTCTTCAACTTGCGTTCTTGCATTTTACCAAGTAGTGATCCTCTTTGAGGTCAGGAATGTGTTTTTTTTTTTTCATGTTTATCCATACTTCTAGCTCCCCTGCCAATACACAAACGCACGCATGCATTTGACCAAATTACAGTAACTCAAGGTGGGCATCACAGACACTGCCACCAGCTTGCAGGTGGACATTTACTGCAAAAGGCTTTTAATGGACTACGTGAATGAAATATTCACGACATTTCTTAGGAAACATTTAATTAAATACATTAATATTTCAAAGGATGTCCTTCTTTAAATAGTTCAAGAACATCTGAAAGATAAACTTCTGTCCATACCAAAAGAGAGAGAGAGTAAGAATGAAAGTGAAAGAGGGGAGTTGGTAGAGAGGTTCCTCTGATGAAGATTAGGGTAAATTGAGGACCATGGGAAGTTAATGGAAGTTAGACATGTACTATAAATGCTGCAGAAGTCAGCTCTTACATTCTGAGCGTAAAATCGGTTTTCTGAGAGAGTTCTGCACAAATGTTAAATTTAATGACCTTCAGGTTCCATAATTTTATATCCTTGTTTTTATTAGGAATCTATTTAAAGAGGTGGAAGCAAATTCTACGTCTCCCAGTGGATTGGATAAGTGTGTTTGATAGTATACAAGTCAACAAGTCACTCACTCACTAACTCTCTTTCACATAAACATTCTCATGCACAAATCTCCCGATAAAGTGAATATATAACCTGAATATCTGTGCTGTACTGTGGGTAGGAAGCATACAATTGTGAGTGAATGTGCAACACATGCTATGTTGTGTAGCCACGATAGCTCATCATCTTTCTTTGATGATATTTGTCCAACAACTGTTTCAGGTCTGGATTCAAGAAAACTGATAAAACATAGGAACTGATTGACTGACTTTTTTTTTTTGAAGATTATCACCAAATTCACTGAAAAGACCAGCTGAAGATGTAGATCTTTTAAAACACGTCACAAATAAATATGCTTTTTTTTTTTTTTCTTTTTTTTCCAATAATTACCATGAAACCAGTTGGGCACTATATATTTTTATTAAATGTTACTCAAACAGAAGTAAATAGTGTATTTGTTAGGGACTGTTTACAGCCACGGATTTGGTGCCCCAGTATTTTCAGCAACAGAATGGTGTATGTGGGACTGACTCAAAATAAACTGTACGGCCCATGTGTACTGTAATAAAGGCACATATCACCCAGTAAACAGTGTTGCTCACTGATGTGTTTTTTTTTTTAGTGTAGTTATTTGGAAAACAGTGGAGCTCTACGGCACAGAGAAATAACTTAGGATCAGGCTTTGGCTGCACAGAGATAATCCTTATTAGTGGGATCAGATCATTGTTGGTTTTGGTTTTTCATGGTATCTGCTGACAATAAGAAAAATATAAAATGTCACTAGAATTATCCTTGCGTGCAGTCTAATCTAATCTAATCTAATCTAATCTAATCTAATCTAATCTAAACAATGTAAGGTTTAAGACTGGATGTAATTTATGCATGGAGATTAATTTTTAGAGATCAAATTCATCAGTTCTAGCCAGTGCATAGACATTTACATCAACCACTCACTTTTTCATGTCATCTCTCAGGATATTTGTTTGGTAGGTTTGGAATTTAGACACTGGTGGTTCTACATCTAATTCTCTTCATTGTGATGAGCGTCTGTTGGGTGTTGAATTTACACAGCAGGTTTTATGATGAGACAGACTGCATAAAAGGTGTAAAATTAGATCTGTGGATTCAGGTATGAGATCTCACGTGTATTTTTTATTTTTTTGCTGTAATTAACGTGGAGATAAAGATACCCGGTGGCTATTAGCCGCGCGCATTGTCACCTTGAGTCTGACACGCAGGCAGTGAGAATTACCAATCTGCTGCAGCTCCTCGGAGGGATTTCCGTAACATGTTTCACACTCATTATCGTCTGTCGTCTTCGGTGTGTTTAGTGTTTGGTGTCGAGAACTGGTCCTGCCGGTGCTGGTGGAAACTGAAAAGATGTGCTTTTTTTTTTTTTTTTTTTTGTTGGTCTTATTCAGGTAAACAGAGTCTGTCCTGCAGGTTCATTCTTCATTGTCACTTCCACCACACCCGTCTTTACATGCTTTTTCTTCCTTATATGGTTGTGTCTTCCTGGTGCCTGCGGGCCTGTTGAACAGGACTGGTGGCTGCAATGCAGTCTGACCTGTTCCTGTCACCTGTTCTCCATTGTTCATCATTGTCCTCAGTGGCCTGAACTGAAAAGAAAATATTTATATCTCTACTCAAGTGCATGTCATTTAGTTTCGTATTTAGTCATAAAATCCAGTGAACAACGACTCAACATTTGAAAAGACGGTTTCGCTCATTTGCATTTATTTCTAAACAAGCTGATTTGTATTTGAAAGAGAAACAGTTATGTCAACAGCATGGTAGATTCTTCACAAGTTTCAGAAAATGTAGATATCTAGTCTCTGTTAGTGTTAGATTAATCAGCTTGTTTGCAGTGTAGCTCTTTGGACTGCGGTTGTCCCTGCGTCGGTGCATGTGTGTTTTCCCTTGGTTTTTTACTGCGGCTTAAGTGCTAATATGCCAGTGTGGCAGATTGTGTGGAAGGACAAAGGGTTTAAAAACAGACACAGGCCTTGTGCAGCCAAACTAGGAGGCTCTTTATACAGTAACAGCAGCATTATGTCTCATGGAAGACAAAAGAACAAAACAGCTATGTACAGGCTTCTCTGGGGATGTCTCAGGAAAACCAGTAGTATGAGTGAGATCACATCTTCAGTAAATCCCCAGCATCTGCACGGTACCTCAGTGAAGAGTGCATGCCCAATACACAAACGCACGCATGCATTGGCCAAATTACAGTAACTCAAATTGACATCACAGACACTGCCACCAGCTTGCAGGTGGACATTGCTACCAAAGGCTTTTAATGGACTACGTGAATGAAATATTCACGACATTTCTTAAAACATTTAATTAAACCATTATTTCAAAGGATGTGCTTCTTTAAATAGTTCAAAGAACATCTGAAGATAAACTTCTGTCCATGCAAAGAGAGAGAGTAAGAATGAAAGTGAAAGAGGAGTTGGTAGAAGGTTCCTCTGATGATTAGGGTAATTGAGGACTATGGGAAGTTAATGGAAGTTAGACATGTACTAAATGCCATGAAGTCGCTCTTACATTACAAGCGTAAAATCGGTTTTCTACAGAGAGAGTTCTGCACAAATGTTAAATTTAATGACCTTCAGGTTCCCACTAATTTTATATCTATTATTAAGATCTATTTAAAGAGGTGAAACAAATTCACCGTATACAGTGGATTGGATAAGTGTGTTTGATAGTATACAAGTCAACAAATCCTTTCACTCCTTGTCTCTTTCACATAAACGTTCTCATGCACAAATCTCGATAAGTGAATATAACCCTGAATATCTGTGCTGTACTGAGGTAGGAAGCATACAATTGTGAGTGAATGTGCAACACCTTCTTTATGTTATTATTAGCAACCACGATAACTCATCATCTTTCTTTGATGATATTTGTCCAACAACTGTTTCAGGTCTGGATTCAAAAGCTGATAAAACATGGGAATGATTGACTGACTTTTTTTTTTTTTTTTTTTTTTTTTTGAGATTATCACCGATTCACTGAAAAGACCAGCTGAAGATGTAGATCTTTTAAAACACGTCACAAAATAAATATGCTTTTTTTTTTTTCTTTTTCCAATAATTACATAGAAACCAGTTGGGCACTATATATTTTATTAAATGTTATAAAACAGTAGTATTGTTGTTGGGGACTGTTTGTGGATTTAGTGCCCCAGTATTTTCAGCAGAATGGTGTATATGGGACCCAGCTCAAATAAACTATACGGCCCATATTACTGTAATAAAAGGCACATATCACCCAGTAAACAGTGTTGCTCACTGATTAATCATTTTTTTTAGTGTAGTTATTTGGAAACAATTGGGCTCTACGGCTGGAGAAATAACTTAGGATCAGGCTTTGGCTGCACAGAGATAATCCTTTATTAGTGGGATCAGATCCTTTATTGGTTTTGGTTTTTCATGAGTATCTGCTGACAATAAGAAAAATATAAAATATGCTAGAATTATCCTTGCGTGCAGTCTAATCCTAATCTAATCTAATCTAATCTAATCTAATCTAATCTAAACAATGCAAGGTTTAAGACTGGATATAATTTATGCATGAGATTAATTTTAGAGATCAAATTCATCAGTTCAACCAGTGCAAACATTTACATCAACCACTCACTTTTCATGTCATCTCTCAGGATATTTGTTTGGTAAGGTTTGGAATTTAGACACTGGTGGTTCTACATCTAATTCTCTTCATTGTGATGGCGTCTGTTGGTGTTGAATTTACACATGGGTTTATGATGAGACAGACTGCATAAAGGTGTAAATTAAATCTGTGGATTCAGGTATGAGATCTCACGTGTATTTTTTATTTTTTGCTGTAATTAGCGTGGAGATAAAGATACCCGGTGGCTATTAGCGCGCGCATTATCTATGGAGTCTGACAGGCAGTGAGGAATTACCAATCTGCTGCAGCTCCTCGGAAGTTCCATGTATGTTTCCACACTCATTATCGTCTATCGTCTTCGGTGTGTTTAGTGTTTGGTCGAGAACTGAAGTCCCTGCCGGTGCTGGTGAAACTAGAAAGATGTGCTTTTTTTTTTTTGTTGGTCTTATTCAGGTAAACAGGAGTCTGTCCTGCAGGTTCATTCTTCATTATCCTTCCACCACCGTCTTTACATACTTTCTTCCTTATATGGTTGTCTTCCTGGTGCCCTGCGAAGACTGTTGAACAGGACTGGTGGCTGCAATGCAATCTGACCTGTTCCTCACACATATTCTCCATTGTTCATCATTGTCCTCAGTGGCCTGAACTGAAAGAAATATTTATATCTCCTCAAGTGCATATCATTTAGTTTCATGTTTAGTCCATAAAAGATCAGTGAACAGCGACTCAACATTTGAAAGAACCGGTTTCGCTCATTTGCATTATTTCTAAACAAGCTGATTTGTATTTGAAGAGAAACAGTTATGTCAACATGGTGATTCTTACAAGTTCAGAAAATGTAGATATCTAGTCTCTGTTAGTGTTAGATTAATCAGCTTGTTTGCAGTGTAGCTCTTTGGACTGCGGTTGTCCCTGCGTGGGTGCATGTGTGTTTTCCCTTGGTTTTTTACTGCGGCTTAAGTGCTAATATGCCAGTGTGGCAGATTGTGTGGAAGGATAAAGGGTTTAAAAAACAGACACAGGCCTTGTGCAGCCCAAACTAGAGGCTCTTTATACAGTAACAGCAGCATTATGTCTCATGGAAGACAAAAGAACAAAACAGCTTCTATGTACAATTCTCTAGGGATGTCTCGAAACCAGTAATGTGGTAGAATCACATCTTCAGTAAATCTGACATCTGCGGTACCTCGGTAGAAGAGTACCGTCACCATTTCTGAATTTTGGCATTGACTTGCCACTGAAGTATTCATTCTTGTGACATCCCTACAATTCAGAGTATTTTAAAGTGGTAATTTAAAAAAAACACCTGAGAGAGACCAGCTAAGGCTTAAATAGTGGAGAGACAGAGAGAGAGAGAAATGAAAGATTGCCTTTCCAGCCTTGTTAATTCCTTTTAAGTTTTACCTTAGCTTAGAGCAAAAAGTCACATTATTGGTTATCAACTTTAAGTATTCTAATAATATAGTAACATTTGTCTTTACTTTTTTTTATGCGATGCATACTAATGTATCACTGTTCGGTGCATTTAACAACATTAAATGTGAAATTGCTTTCATTGATCATATCAGGAGAAACAGTAGATTGGAAAAATGTTAAAACTAATATTTTCTTCAATTATGTATTCAGCCTTAGTATTGAAATTATCATTAAACAAGAGTAATGGCCTGGCAGCATGGCTCTCAGTTTTAATCATTTTTTTCTGTAAAATCAACCAAAGGCTGATCTGAATCCTCCACTGAGTTGTGTTGTGCCGTGTGCCATTGTGCATGTGGGAATTTTCATTGGCTCTGACCTTGTTCCATCGCAGAGAGAATTTATGAGGACGGTAACCAGCCTAACAGGTGATCACATTTCACTCAAAAAAGTTCTCAGTGTGTCCTTTGGTATGAGGTCTCTGCCTGTCTTTCTCAGAATGCCAAGCACAGATCAACAGTGCTGCTTTTTTTTCTGTCAGGATGTGAGACTGGCAGCGGAGCTCATCTCCTTTCAGAGAGAGTGCAAACACCCTTCCAGGACCCTTCCTCTTTAGAGGCTAATGAATTCCCTCCCCCTCATCTCAATGAGTCATGTCAATTTGTTTATTTCTCTAAATCGATATTTGCCTGGGAATAAACACTTCCCGGTGTGCAAATGAGACACACAGAGTGGGACGGGGTTGGGGGGGGGGGGGCTCTAGCCTCCACGGCCAAGCCAGATTTGGCTGTCAGAGCTCTGCCAGGGGCTCTCGTCTGAGGCTGCTTATTTTCTGTTCTGCCTTTGTTTTGGCCCATTTGGCATCTCCATAGTAACAGCCAGAGAGTGGCGGGCCTGGCTGCGCTTGGCGCCATATGAAATGGAGTGCTCCTCAGATAGGGATAGGCCTGAGATCAGAGAAAGGTACAGCAAAGCTATTTGCCTTTGGTCTTGACAACTAGTGTAATAATATAAACGGGTGGTGATTTTGTCACGAGAAAGTGAATGGTGACTCGGGCGCAGAGCTTTTGAAGAGGGGAAGTGACAGTAGAGAAGGGGTTTTGATGGCTGGAAGATTGCAGAGGAAAGCAGTGGAGCAGATGAAGAGAGGTGGGGGTGGGGGTGGGGTGGGGTGGTTAAACATGCCTGTGGCTTCCACCGTTATCTCCCAGACTGCCTTGTTACCGTAAGCCAGCTCTGAATAGGCCGAATTAGCGGCAGCCGTACTGGAGCTGAAAGAATAGGGGTGAGTCAGCCGGTTTACTGCATGGACAGCGTTTCTTTCATTCCTCCCCTTCTCTGGACCACTGAATGCCCCTGCTCTCTCTCTCAACCAGTCTCTCTATCTCTTTCTCTCTTCTCCCACTCTCTGTCTGCCCACCCTCTCCTGTAAGGTTTGAGGCAAAATACAGAAAGCCAAAGACCTGTCTGACCTCAGTGTTTTGGTGCCTCTGTTTCACATGTTTTTTGTGCATCTTTGTGAAAAGTAGAAAATGATATTAGAATTTTCGGTTCACCCTTATAAATGCAACAGCAAAGTTTTACTAAGAATACTCAGTGACTGTTTCAAGGTCTCTTATTACTTGTTGATTAATTGATTAGTAATCTGTGGATAAAAAGTACATCTGAGCCTTAAGAAGCTGATGGATTCTGGACTAACCCTAGACCTGAGCCTGATAAGCTGAGTCTAAATGTGCTAAAGTAGCCACTGTACAGAGGATAAACCTTTCTGATGTAGCCAGCAAAACAACCCTTCCTCTGCTGCCATCATTAAGCCAAACTTAATTTTTATTGCAGAGTATTAAAGTCCTCTGTTGTCACATTTCTTTTCTTTTGCTGCTGTCTGCTACTCTCCACATTTCTTTGTTGTCATCCCCCCACTTCCGCTTGTTGACCTCGTTCAACCTCTGCCATGCTGCCTCTCCTCGCTGTTCATTTGAGAGGCGGTTAAAGACTTTTAGCGCAGCTTGATTCGTTATTAGAAGCTGTTTAATTAGAAATTGTGTTGACAAACTCTCAGGTGTAAGACACACAGACACACACACACACACACAGACACACATACATGCTCACTTCTACTAAAAACCTGGCCTGTGCTGATATGACTGCCGTTCAAATGCTCTGGTGGCGGGTTCTCTCTCTCTCTAAAAAGACAAGAGTGGATCTGGCTGTCTCCTGAAGCAGCCAACAGCTATGTCAACATTGGCTCGCCTAATTCGCACGCTCAGTGGGAGACGTCATCTCTTCCTGCAGGAGGCCGAAAACATCAAGCTGATACCAGCAGCTTAAAGTGTGGGCTACTTCGGCTCCTCTGAAATGTTCCCAAGAATAAGTTGCTGAGCACACACTCACACAAACACACACAAAGGCACAGATAAACAAGCCGGATAAGACAGTAACTGCACGCACAACACACCAGCACAAACTTACATTCATGAAGGATCAAATGAAGGTGAGCAGAGCAGATAAGCATTTTGTAATGTCCTGTTGATTAATTATACCATTATTTAAACGTGTTTATGAACGGTGTTTATTTTAAATGAACTTTTGATACTGATGCTGTCAAGTCCTGTACTAAGTACAGACACAACACTAAGCGTCACCTATCGCTGTCCAGTGCTTTAGCATCAGTAGAGCTGACTGGCTGGATTCACTGATTCTTGCATCTTTTATAACAAGGAAGAATGATACAGTTGATCGGTTTAATTTTTGATTTAAAAAGTCTGCCTGTGTACTTGTCGGAGAAGGGAAAGTACATGGTTCATTCAGGGAAGTCCAACTGAGATGTAAAAGTTTGCTTCTGGATCTTGTTTTTATATGAAAAGCTACCAAATCTGCATTATTCTTGTCCATTTTTAGTACATTTGCATTTTATTTGTCCTTGTGAATGCAGTGCTTTTCAGACACCAGCTCTTTCAGATTCTGGAATTTCGTGTCAATACAACAACTAGTGCCAAACATATCAGACTGCAGCAGACTGCAGGTCTAGTGAGTCCAAGTTTCTGGCACAGTTATCAGTGGTACAGTGGCTAAATGTCAGACACACTGGGCAAATTTACTTGCATGGCAACAAAATTCATTTGTCACTGGTGAGTGGGAAAGTGTAACAAGTCCAGAGTATTTTGTTCCTCTGCAAGAGGACATTGTTAACTCTGTCGTCAGCTTCTTCTTGCAGCAGACTCGAGGACAGTTTCCCATGTGGTTGGAATGTTTAAACCAGTCAGCCCTCTTAAATGGCCTTATCCAATGTAGGCTTGATGTTTATCAAATTTGATTCCAAAACTTTTATCTATAAATGCATGCAGGGTGGTTTGGGTGCCGTCAAGCTAACTTGAAAACCAAGTTGGTTTGGAACAGACGGATATTTGGCACCATACTGTTGGTGAGACGCTACATCTGACGGCTTCAGAAGACAAGAATTGTGCTCTGCTTTCAGAACCACTTGGCTCAGTTCAGGGGATCCGTCTCCCCAGTTTTATCATGAGAATTTCTCCAGACCTTCGTCATTTGAGCCAGGGGTATGGCTGAGCGAGATTACACATCTGGTCACCCTGGTTGAATTTGACACTTCAGGATCGAAACGCTTCGTCTCAGTGTGCTGAAATCGCATTTGGGAGAAGAATCGTGGCAGCGTCTCAAATTCCTTCCCACACCTATTCTAGCGCCTCTCATGCACTGCTGGTACAGTTTTGCTTTATCACCTCAGTGAATTGTCGTCACTTCTGCTTTCGTGACCACGAGCCAAGGTCATTTAATTACAGTCTTTTTACCAAAAATAGGTGCTATTATGACCCTGCCTGAAAACACATGTTGAGCTGGATACCTCTGTTTATGTGTGCCAGAGAGAGAAAGTAAAAGAGAATGGGAGCGTGTGTAGGTACATGTGAGTTTGTATACGGTGGTGTGAGCAGGTATTTTTCTGAGTGTGTAGTGATGACTCAGAGCAGGGTGCTGGCAGCTAAGGTGAATGTGTTAAGCCCCTTGAGCCAGCCAGTTGATTAGAAATGTGGTTTGAGACGATAACTGAATCAGCGTCTTTCCTCAGTCGGACACCATTTATTTTCTAGAGGTTATTTTTAGTCTCAATAAAAGACGCATTTTTGTCCCCAACTGCAGCTTGGGTCGCTCAGCACACTGACACGGTTATTAAAAATTGCATTGCCTTATTGTTGTTTTACAGACGTGCCTTCAGGTCACTTTAGATCCGGTAAAAAGCTGCTACCTTCGAGATGCCAGCTGACATTGAAATTTGAAATTTGCCAGTGTTAAAATATTAATTCAGACACTTAAGAGTGAAAGCACTCTCCATAGCTGCTGCAGCTTAAATGTAAGCCCACAGGACTGAAAAAAGTATCGCATACAGTATGTTAAAGTGATACTCCAGGGGAAGTCTGTATCCTGAGTTATCAAACACTCACCTGCAGCAGACTTTAAAGGTGATTGTAAAAAGTTAGTAGTTGGACTCTGGACTCCAGGAGTGATTGTGATTGTTCTAATAGCATATAGCAATTTTTTCATCAAAATAAGGCTAAATGCACAACTTTTTTGCTCAACCTTATTAAGATGGGGATCAGGTGTATGTATGTATGTCATATTTCACCCGTCATGCAAATATTCACTCTGCGTCACATTCACTTCAGCTGAAGCCGACATGTCAAACAAACTGCAGCATACATTTTTTGTTTCGGTGTGAACTCCTGGCCTACTCAGCTTTGGATATTATTCCAGACGCTTGACCTTTTCCATGTCTTGCTGGCATAGTTGTAACTTGTAAGCCTGTCACATGTCACGACCCCAGTCTCAGTGCTGGTAATGTGACTGTGCTGTGTGAAGGACAAAACTATCACTACAATTTAATGTCCTTGTCTGGAAAAACGAAAAATAATTAATGCTGATGCATGAGGAATAATCTTGGATTACTATTCCTTATTTCCTTATCTCATAGGCTATTTGGAAATGTTGTGGGAATGCATATATAATAACAACAAACAAAGCATTTGAACACTGATTTTGAAGTTGATTACCATGGCAGTGCACACAGGTCAGCCCTAATGACATCCTTTTGAAGGCTAGATCTAGTCTCTTGCTCCACTATTGGTCAGAACCCATAAAACCTTTTGCACTCACTGGAAAACCTGACATTGATTGGTTGGACCAGCTCATCCTTTGTAATTGTACCAGATAATTCAGATAAACAGTGACAAGCAGTTCAACAAATGTAATATACATAGGACATGTAGTTGAAGGTAATTTGCAGCATGCCCAGTTCCTGGTTAGGCTTTTAAATCTGGGTTAACACCAACACCAGGACAGATAAAATGTGTGGATACATGTATATATGCATGCTTCTATGTGCCAATGTATTCTACATACATACTAATGTTCACATCTTTGTTGTTAAAGTTTTCACTCGTGTAGTGAGTGTAGTATTCTCTCTGCCTCCAGGCCAGCCTGCTTCTCCTGGTTTGTTCACGTTTAGAAGCTACCCTAACTCACCCATCCACACACACACACCAAACACCCACTCCTTCCCATTGTTATAGAGATTTCAGACTCTTGCTTGCTTAGAAAATACACACACACACACACACACACACACACAGACACATATATTCGCACACCTTCAAACATACAACCACACTCAGCAAGCCAAACTCCCACTCACTCCCCAGCATGCTGTAGAGGAGCGCCTCAGCAACGTCTCACATGAATGCGTGCCATGGAGAATCAGTAGGGCTTTGATAACAACATATGTTTTCATGTAGGGATTGGAGTGTGAAGATCTCTGGAGGGAAGCTGTGCCTCTGCCAGCAGACAAAGAGGGCATGGGGCCAAAGAGATTTACAGTGGCTGCACTGGAGAAATGTTTCACTGATCGTGCAGAATCAAGTCCCAAACCGAGTTGAGGGTTCTAAGGAGCAAAGTCTGGGAAGAAGTAGAAAAAGGTCAGAGGTTACAATGAGGAGAGGTCGCTGTTATCGTGCCAAACAAATATGATGTACTTCCTTGCTGATGAAGGGTGATTTCTGTTTTAACAGTTGCTATCACATGAGAGCGTCTTGGTGTCTTTACCAAATCCTGCATGTTGTGATGTGTTGGAGTGGTGCAGTAGGTGAAGACAGGCAGCATATGAAAGCTGTAGGTGGGGAGATGGCTATGAGATTGCAATGCAGGATCCCAAGACAACCAGAGTAGCAATCTGCTCTTGTTTTTAGCTTAGCTGTGAGCGTCCAGTATAGTGCTGACTATACACACATACACGCAGACCACCACCAGCACCCCCAGATGAATTCCCTGCTGACTGAAGTTGACTGACTTGCAGTAACAAAGGCATTAACGCCTTTGTAAGCAGTTCCTTGAACACTCCTTCATTCTTCACTATTCCACTATAATTTTCACTGTTATCATATATATTATTATAAACTGAACTGTGAAAAACTAACAAGCAGTTTTGGTGTTTCTTGTGAGTCTGAGGCTGACTGAAGCTCCAGCATGACTTGTCTCTAATTTGATAATGCGGTGGCTGGGGCTGCTCATGTGTGTGCACTTCTGCCTGTGTGTGTTTATGTGTGCTCAGGCTCCGCTGAGCCTTCATGCGAGTGTGTGCGGAAAGTGCAGTGTTCTCACTGATACACAATACCCACGAGTCCTTGTGGGTTTGTTGCTCCTGTGATGCGATGATGCCTGAGCTCTGGTGATGGTGGTGATATGTACCCGTTTGACCCCCCTCATCGCTCAGAGCAGGAGTAAGCAGAAGGGGAGAACAAAAGAGTTGGAGGACACAATGTTCTTTTCAAAGTGACCTTAGCTCTTTTTACACCCCAGAAACACTCAGAAAACTTGTTCAATATGCTGGGAATGGCTTCGTTGCCAAAGCTGAAAGATCATTTCAGAGCACTGCTGTAATAATAGAAACAGGCTACAGTGTAGCAAAGTTACTATAAACGCTCATCACAAATAATTCAGTTCTTTTCTCACAGGTATGTGTGTCCAAATCCCAGAACCCATTGCTAGAAGTCCTCCAGGCTTTTGGCGAGTACACTATATTAGATCAGTTCTTTGTGCTATAATCGCCCAACACCTGGCTGTTTGGGGGAAAAAAAACAAACTGGCTCTAGACATAAAAGCAGAAAAATGTAACTTTCTCTGACTGCAAAAAAGGCAGAAGAGCCTTTTCATGTGAGCCCTTGAATATTTCCTTGTATTTTCCTCAGTTACTTGCTGTAGTTGTCACTTTTTTTATAACCTCTCTGTACTCGCTCATTGCTCTTCTACCTTTTTCTGAAAGCAGCTCATCCACAGTTTGACACTAGAGTCATTTAGAGAACAAGGCAAATACAGCTATTTAAGCTAGAACATGCTGAGCTCTGAAACAAGGGCCCGATATGTAAATCTTAGAAATCAATTACACTGCCAGGGGCATGTAGACGCCACTGGTAATTTTGTCCCCAAGCAACAGGAGACAGTTGAATATGGCCTAGATCTGTTAGCATTCAGACTTTTTTTTTGGATTACACCCCGTGTGACAATTGAACAGCTTAGTGCTTCTGAATATTAGTATTCACTTGTTATTGCTGCGGCCGGCCCCCGCATCTATTTTTGGCAGACGATAGCAAAGCTGGAACAGTGTTGTGGTGGTATTCATTATTCCCTTGGTGCTAAATAAAGAGAGACACAGTACACTCAGTGCTCTTTCTCTCTGTCTCTCCCACTGTGTGTATCTGCAGTACACAGTATATACTCTATGTCACCTTACCATATACTATATGTGTTTTCACTGTGGTAGATATACCCTCTCTTACTCTCGTTCTCTCTCAGTGGAGTCATTTGTTGCTCTGCTCTCAGGTCTGGTTAAGAGGTTGTTGACCTGCTTATGGTGGAAGACGCCTTTTAAAGTGTGCGGTGGAAAGCTCTGCTTTCGATTCATTATGCACAGAGAGTGAAGTCTTTCTCTCCTACTTGTATTCCTCTCTTTATCAAACTGTACTTCCTGCTGTAAGGCTACCATTAGTACTGACACCACTTAAATGGCCATCATAAATGGCTTCCTTTTGTTCTTGGTACTGTGTGCCATCAGCTATGTATATGTATATAAGGAAGGATGCAAAATGGTTGCTGCGGTGTGTGGCTGAAATGCAGAGCAAAAGATTGGAATTCACCTTTATTTAAACCATACATAATTTTACAGTCCATTTTATGTCTAAAATGCATTCAGTGTGATAATGCAAACACCAACATCTCTGCAAATGTGAAAGCTGCCTGCAAACTTTGAGTGTCCACAACTAGTTACGCTCTTGTCACCTTGTGCTCTCATGAAAAGAGTTGTCACAGTACTGAAAAGGAAATGCTAGTATGATCCGCGGGTTGTGTATTTATGTGGAAATAAACTGAAATGAACACATATGTGCACATTAGACACTGAGATGATGCTTCAAACAAAAATGAACAGCTCTGGTGATTAGTCTTTTCCTTTATTTTTAGGCCACGCTGAGACTGATAATAAAAGTTTTTCGTTCCCACATGTTGATTAGGGGGAATGAGGCCAGGGTTTCCATGGTGATGCTTGTAACCTAGTCTCTCTCTGGGGGTCTGAGGATTGTTCTCCATTGTCCTCCAGAGAAGAGATGGAGAGAAGAGGGCGAAATTGAGAGAAAGAGAGTTGGTCACAGCTCAGCTTGTGATATGCAAAAGAGAGAGATGATATACACACGTGAAATAGGGACCATTGTTATTTAAAAACACATTTTTATTGTTTCTTTTGTCTGGTGCGTTCACAAGAGCATGCAGAGAAAAATGAGAGAAATTATTTGATTCCATATTGTAGAAAATCCAACACAGAATCATATGCAGTCCATCCAAGATTGAGAAACTCTGCACCTCAAGCATTCAAAATAGCTTTTGGGTAATTCTCTTTTTTCATCCTGGCACCCAACTCTCCTCACCGTGAGCAAAACTCACCAGCACAAAATGGAAATTGAAGTCAACTTCAAATAGCCCCTGCTGCATCGTGTGGTCCCCAGGTGCCAATGAATCCCTTTTCCAATCTCTATAGCTCACACAGTCCTTCTAAACTGTCCATTAAGAGTGATGTGCTGCTAAAGGTTTGCTCTGAGGCAGAGGCTCCTCTCTCCATTTTGTTTACATATCAGTTTCTGTTATTTCTTGCTTTAATTCAGCTGTTTTCTCTAAATGCTGTCAGTTTTATCTTACTGTATACGTAGCGCAAGGCCTTGTCAAGATGGATATACAATGCTCTTAACACTCATTACTTGCACAGGTGGCTCAGGTGTTTGCATGCCGAAATACTGATCCCAAGCAAACAGCAGTTGATGCTGCCTTTTATATTCTCTGCTGTGTTGACTCTTGGTGTCTCCACAGGACACAGCAGTGCTAATTGTAGATCTTGATTTGTGTTGTCTCCTGGTAACACAGCATCCAAAAGACAGAAGTATCACTATTGCATTTGTAGTGATTTAAAGGATAATGGGCTTTTATACTGTGTTTTTATCCACTTAGCATAGACAAACATTAGAGCAAGGCCAAGTCTGGAAATGGGCCGAGGTGGAGCTTTGTGCTTTCGCCTCATTATATATTCTGGAAAGAGCCATCCTTGGAGAAGTTTTCAAAGATGCCAAAAAAGCAGCTCATTGTTCAAAGTGAATGCAGCGGTGATTGGATTTTGTTTTAACAAAAGCAAAGCTTCAACAAAGTTGGATTGTCATTATTTCCGAAGACACGGTGCGAGACCAGCACAGAAAGTCTCATTTCCCCTGAGGAGGTGGAGAGACCAGACCCTGGTATCTCAATGGACTTTGACTTTGTTTGCTGCTAAGTCCCACACAAGGGTTTGAACCTGAATATTCTGTTTTCTAATTAGTGTGTCAAGTACTTTACCATCTCTCAGTGGTGAAAGTTTGAAACCTCATCCTGAATAAACAAAACAAGTTACAAAGTGTTCATCATTTCATTGTTTTGGGGTGTTAAAAAAAAGGCGTGAAACAAGACCCTCTTCACAGCAGACATTTTGACTTGTCATATCAGGAAAAGCACAGGTGAAACAAATTTAGCTACGGATGGCTCAGTTCTAGTGAGCCTTGCTGTCAGCCAGCATGTACAGTACCAGGACCCTGGGACCAGCTCACTTAAACAGAATGCAGTCATTTGTAATGTTATTAACTACACCTGTGCTTATGCTGCTACGACATGCCAAAGTTCAGCGCCAGAAGTAAGTAATAGAAAGAGTAGGAGTGAGTGAGCACGTAGCATTGCCAGCCTTAGCACCAAAAACCAGAGTGTATGTTCCATCACATATCAGCATTTGAAGGTACTATATGTACGTTTTTGCTATCGCTACATAGCCAACGTTAGCATTAACAGCCGTTTACTTACCAGTATAGAAGAAACGTTGTGAGTTCATCATCAAATTTGATTCATTTAGTCGCTAAGAGCCGTCTCTTGCATTGGCAGGCGACACCGATGTTTTGCTCCTAGTTTTGTCACTTCTTTTCCTTTGCTGAAGTTAGCATGCTAACCAGCTAGCCACGGCTCGACCAGTCCGTATTGTCACGTTCCTGACTAACTAACATCCAGACTGCAGTGTAGAAGTAGCGCTGCTCAGAGGACATATTCTAACCCACTTTTATTTTTATTTTCTATTATGGTCCTCTACAGTTTTTCCTAACTTCATATTGTCATTAAACACATATATGAGATTTTGTAGAACTGTTCGATATCTGGTGTCTTCTTGCCCCTCTTTTGCGAGTTTTGCAAGTCAAAAAGACAAGCTTGAATAGCCCTGTAATAATGCAGGATAGGTATAGGATGAGTGGGCTATCACTGTAACATCAGACAACAGACCAGCACTCACTGTTTCCTTACAGACATACATCAGTGTAGTCTAACTTTACAGCTTCAATTTGTGGAGTAACAAACCAGCACCAGGATGCATGACTCAACAGCACTTGGACATAACTCAGTGCTTGTGTGTGTGTCTGCCTGTGTGTTTAATCAGTCATTACTACCGAGTGTTAGCTGGCAGCTTTAATATCAACTATATAGGATAAAGATTCAGTAATCTGTTGCTCTGTTTCCCGGAGTCATGCTTGTCCATCTTTTATTCATTGGCATCATGCTTTTATTCTTAGATTTATCTTTGAAGTCTTTCTGCCCTCCCGCTGAGCCCAACGCAGCATGTAGGGTATCACAGCCACTTCGTTTATTCAGCAGACATCAGCATGATGCTGAGGGCGGTTGACATCTCAAATATTTCTGTGACTCCAATCTGTGCTGACTGCTCCACTGTTTACCATGTGAACTTTACTTCTCCCACAGACAGATGAAATCCCTCCCTGCTCTAACAATTTATGAATCACAATTTTTTCAATTTTATTCAGCTTACACATTATATGATCTTTGATTCACTTTCACCAGCTCTGCTTAAAGCTACAATTCACAGAGATTTGCCTTCCTGCTCTGAAGTACTGATTTATCTCTTCCTGTGCAACAAAACAATAAAGATCTTTTGCCTGAGATTAATTTGGGCAAAGAGAGTAAAAACAGATGGGATACATTTCTTGCATGCAGCCTTAACACATTCCTAAAAGAAAATCTTAACTACTGCAGATTTTATTTACTTTTTAAACAGCATTTTGGCATTAATGCATCTACCTGCAAATAATTTTCTTAAAGAGTTAAAGTAAATACATGCCATGGCCACTAATGTGATGTTTCTCCTTTCTGTTCATCTTCTTTTTCTCTGCAGGGACCCAGGCCTTTGGAGGATCCTTCCAGCCCCAGTTCAGCCAGCACACAGCAGCCTAGAGGTCGACATAGTTTTGTCCAGGAACACTTCCAGGCTCAGTACAGGTAAGAACAGACATGAACAGCATGCTCAGACATTACTAAAGCTTTGTTTTACTTCTAACGTGGCCCTCGTTTGTTGTCCTTTAAGTTCAAGATGGTGTCATGCTGATTTTAGGAATTTCTGTCAAGAGCATGTAACTCAAAGCTCTTAGTAAGAAGTAGGACGAGAAAACCATTTTTGGGAACTATCTTCAGTTCCTCATCAATTATGCAGCATGCAGGCTGGATTCCACCGGGCACTATATCTAATGTCCTGAGGTTGTGTTTGAATAAACAGAGTGCAATACATACCATTAAAGAGAATAGGTTTTCGGCACAGGTGAGAATGTATTTTCTCTCCTGTGGATAAGAATCAGTAGCTTGAGAAAGTAGGTCAGACAGGCCTGCGAAGGATTCAGGGGATTTATCTTTAGTACTGACTTCTGGCTCTCTTTGCTTCATTCACAGTGGAAAGTCTGAGACTGGGGTTCTCAAGTTTAATAGAGCCTCTAATGGAATTGACTCTAGACCTTTCAGTAACCTTGTCGGCACACTTGACTGTGTACGTCTACATAACATCTTGCTTTTGCCTCTCATTTGGTTCCTGAGCGATGTAAACAAAATAAAAGATGGTAGATCCAGGAAGAGGAGAAAATGGTGGGCTCATTTCAGTTCAGACTTTACTGTTGTGATTGGACAATCTGATGATTTGAAATGATTGACTTGGAAACAACAGTCAGTCTCTTGTACAAAAAGCAAACCAAATACCAAAGCCAAACACAGCAAAGTTCTCATTTTCTTTTTTATCAGATTTTTCTTCTACACAAGGAAAATAAATAAGTTGAATATGTGAGTCTGTCCTTGGCAAACTTTTGCAATGAACTCCAGCTCAGTGCATGCAGCCTTTTGGTTCAGACTGTCCCATTTGCTAATGGGTCCAGTATGGTTGTGACAGCCACTAAAGCCTGATCTATATGGAAAATTGACTGTTAAAGAGGCAGAAGCAACCCACAAAAAATAATAGAAAACAATGCTGAAAATCAATTAATCAATAACATTTCCTGGTACCAGCTTCTTAAATGTGAAGATGTGATGCTTTTCTTTGTCACTGTATGTAAACAAAGTACATGTTAGCTATAGCCCTAGTTTTTCTATCTGGTATTTCTTGTGACATATCTTATGACACATTGCTTAATTTCAGGCACTAATGAGGTTAAATGTCAGGCAAATAGAAAACAATCAGATGAATGACTTCAGTGCAAAACTGTGGATTTAATAATTCTCCTGGGATAATTTTGAGATATTTGTGCAGTGTTACCTGGCATGTTTTGAACAGTCTGCTATGACCAGTCCCATGCTTTTTGCAATTTTTAGTGGAACCATTGCTCATGAAATGTAATCCCATCAGTTGGGAATCAGTTGCTGACAGCTGATGCCAGGTTTCTCCAACTTGTCAAGGCTGACAAACCATTTCCCTGGTTACTCAGCTCCACAGGAAATGAATGGACTTTTGGTGAACCAGTTTGAGCACCTATTTTTAGTCTTAACTCAAGTTTGAGATGAGCTCAAGTCAGATTGTCAGACTACACATTTGCCCTCATCACCACCCTGCTGTGTCTGTAAATTAGGCCCAAATAAAGTTTCAGATAGGCTTCATTTTCCTCTCTTGCTTGTTTGAATTAAATTCCCCATCTATTGTGTCAGCCAGGCGGCAAATGTGCAAAGGCATATTTGTGTGTTTAGTGGGGGGAATTAGAGGGAAAGATCTGGCCTGACCCAAAACATGCATGACTTTTAAACAAGCTTGAATAAGTAGCTAAGTACCCATAAACAAAGTGAATCTTGTGCAATGCCAAGATGTTGATTCCAGATCTCTGAAAATGGAAAATGAATTTAGTGAAAGTATCTCTGTGGTCATGTTGCTTACAGTCTGAGTACAGGGACAGAATCACAGCCATACTGGAGAGTAGGCTTGTTGTGTTTGGTTGAACACAAGTAGTCGACTTGCAGCGGTTTAGTATGCGAGCCAGTCAATAAAGAAGGTCAACCTGTGACACTTGTACAGTATTGACCACTACACTGGGAGGTTAACCAGCCATTCATTCGTGGGATTATCCCATTCCCTCAGTAAGGGATGATGGATTGAACACTTAGAGTTGGGCTGTATCCCTGCAGTATAGTCTCTTTTTCTCTCTTTCTTCCCCATTCTCTCTTACACTGTTCACACACACACATACACACAAACATCTTAGTGTTTATGTGACATTATCAGATTAACTGCCAATTCATTAGCTGATTAGAGTAACAACGCTCTGGGAAATTTTCACAACACAAGTCCCTGGAAGCACCTACTGCATCTTCAAACAGCTCTGGGTGGGTCTGTGTTAATCCAGAACACACACGCAGACACGTACACGCACAAAACATCCTGTACTTTCCTTGTTGTTCTTTCTCCCGACTTACGCACACACCTCATTTCCCATATGACACAAATGTCCCCTCTCCTCCTTTTTTCTTTTCTTTTCATGAACAATTCAGGCTATATTTAGAGGGGCATTTCTTTGTGGTTCTATTATTTGGCTGTGAGTGCAAGCAGGGTAATGCTTTCTTCTTGCAGAAGAGCTTCTGTAATTAGCTCTAGATGCTACACACTCACTCACAGACCTACACACACCTCCGAGCACTGCTGAGCGGAGGGATAATTAGCTGTATGTGCCACACACATGCACATTTATTGAGCATGTGAACAAACAGAGAGTTGTTTATGGTATATTTGTACACACACACATGATTATTACTGAATTGGTGTAATTAGCTGACATGCCACTGCATCCTGGCACTGCTTTGTCTCTGCTAAAGAGGCTAAGCGCTGAGGCGTGATCACTTCTGAGGCTGGCAGGGACACCGGAGCGGCTTCATAATGGACTAGTGATGGACCACAGGTCAACTGTAAGCCATTTCCCATCACAATTATAGTTTTACAGAATGCATTGCAACTTAATAGAAGGATATGTGTGAGAAAAGGACTGGAATTATGCTGTATGATGGCACTCTTTGAGTGTGTGTGTGTGTGTGTGTGTGTGTGTGTGCATGTGTATGTATGTAAGTATTTTTACATATATATATATGTATGTACTTTTTTTTGTTTCGGACTTGTAGTTTTTGGGCTCAGCCGATGCGGCCTTGCATGGGGTGGTTGTACCTTAGCAGTCAGAATGGGTTGTCCTGACTCCTCCTGTCCACATGTCGAAAGCATCCTGACCCTCAAATTGCTCCCGATGGTTAGACCAGCACTTTGCATGGTGGCTTGCTGCCATTTCTTTTAAATTTAGTAGTGGAACTTCAACATTTAGAACCATTTCCTAGTGTGTACTTGAGTTGATGTCCTGTAATAGTAAGTGTGAAAATTAATTACTTAGGACAGGAGGGCTTTAGAAAAAACACACTTCACAAATACACAATGAAGTAACAATGAAATAGGACCAGGCAAGGTGGAGAGAGCTTTTTGCTCATGTTAGCTCCCAGTCTGGGCACTCTTACACTGTTACATCCACTGGTTACTGCTTTTTTCCCTTTGCACCACATAAAGCCCTAACACTGAAATGAGAAATACAGTATCCTCAAATATTCCATATTTATAGAAATTCATTATTATCTTCATTATTTAAAAATAAAATTGTCTAAACTTTCACATTATGGTCTTATAGCTATTGAATTCCTAACTTTTAAAGGCTACCCAATTCAGATGCTTGATGAGTTCATATTTGACCATCAGTTGGGGAAGATGAAAGACACTGTGGCTTTTTTCAAGTCAAAGTCACCATGTAACAGCACTCTAACATAGTAATTACTGTTTTGATTCACACCTCACCCTTCAGTAGAAGTCTGCGTCTTGAGTGCAGTGAATTGGTCTGCTGTGCACTAACAGCTTATTATTACAGCTGTTTTCTCCTGGTGGTTCCATGAGTCATTACTGGTTGTAACAAGCTTATCATGTAACTGCAAACCTCCAAATGCAGGGCTGCGGGATTCACCTTAGGGGGTTTGAGTAAGATGTGTATAAATATAGAGAAATGAAGAGTGTGTGTGTGTGTGTGTAACTGTTAAAATCTGGATGAGATGGTTTGAGGAATAGTACATGGCTTTTTCTTTTGTTTCTGTTTCATATTGATGATGCCAGTTACAGTCCTTGTCCGATTTAAATTTCATTGTTGCCTTATGTATCTAATATTATATAATTAAACTATAATTTAGTCTACAAATATAAAAAAATTAATAAAAAAACAAATGCTATATTCCTGACCCTAAGTCTTTCAATTCCTTGTTTTGTCTGAACACTACACTTTAAAATGATCAATGATTGATTATCACATATGTTGCCTATTGATGTTCTGTCAATTACTGATATTTCCTGCTTTACTGTTAATACTTTGCATATTCTCTAAATGCTGTGATTTGTATATTAATCATATCTTTACTCATGCATTTCTGTTTAATACTGTTTGTCCTCATGTTAAAAAGTATATTTAGCTTTACATGTTTGTCCTGCTTCTGTCTATATCCCTTTTTTCATGTTAGTGGTTGCTACTGATTTAAAGTTTAATCTTATCTCACCCCAGAATATTATTTCATGACATATACTGCCTCTAAGATGGAGAACGTCCAGTTGTCTTCTTTAACAGCTTGTACCACTGTGGAACAATAGCTTTCCACATCACAAGAAGTGTAGCTTGGTCAGTAGTCGCACAGTACATGATTGTTTCAAACGGGTTGTCTAATTTTGAAACAAATCTGTTACCTAAACACAGACATCATTTTATATCATCAACCTGTCTGGGGATAGCATTTGAAAATTGTCATTTGGCAACATCTGGCACAGTTACACCACCACTATATACTGACATTCATTAATGTGCATATTCCCTGTTGCTTAATAACTTAATGAGTAAATGAAGCTTGGCCTGGTCTTCTTTTCCTCACCTAACAGTTTGCCAGTCAGCCTCGATCTGCTGTCTTCATTCTCATTTTGTGTGGAACCAAACTATCTCAGAAATAAAATCAAACTTTGTTATTTAACACTTATTACCATGCAGGCCACTCTACTGCCCAACACACCACACAAGTTGTGCTCTAATTGAAACGACGAGTGTTGATTTGTTTCTGAATTCCAATATTCTCCCCAGTGACTCACTCACATTTAATAAATAACAGACACAGATACCCGAATGGTCGGGAGTTTGTTTTCTATCCTGGGTTTCTTCAGTGTAAATATGCTTCATATCCATTTGTATTCTCATCTCATTAGACTTATTCCTTCATCTGCTCTCCTTTTTCACTCTTTTACTCCTCACCTCCTCTTTACTTCATGTAATCACTGGGGAACTGGAGTCACTTTGCCTCTAAATGCAGACTAACAAAAGAGCAATCACTCCCTCGCAATCTCAAAGTGTCTAATTTTTGCTTCTTTGTTTCTGGCTGCATCTCTGTCTCTCTCTCTCTCTCTGGCCTCTCCTTCTCTCTCCGTCTGTATCATTCGGTCGGTCTCTTCTTTCCTCCCCCTTCTTCCTTCCTGATTCTTTTTATATCTCACAGAGTTGCTCCTCAGAGGCACTCGGTGGAGTTGTCTGATCTGAATAAATGTTTGCGATTAGAGCGAGGGCTGTCTTGTGGTTTGGGCTGCCGATGTGGGAGCCAGTGCTCCAGTCACTCGGTTGTGCCGCGGCGTTTAAATGAGTCTTTGTCAAAGCCTCCCTTCCCTCCTCCGTCTGTCACTCTCAGTTTGTGGCATCTATTTTTAATGGCATGGGAGACATGCAGAAAGCCCCAGCGTCTATCTCCATCTAGACAAACAAAGTTGTGGATCGTTACTTTTTTCCTATCACAGTGGTTTCTACTTGCAGATGCAGATTCTGTGTGAAACGACAATATACAGTTTGTTTAATACAGTATAAATGTTGTTGCTGATATGATTTTTAGATTTACAGATGTGTTGAAATAAACTGAAAAATACATTCAAGTGAACAAATCACATTGCTTTTCTTTGTTGGATTTAGAGCTGTAAACCATGTTTAACAAGGCAAAGCTCAAGACCCTTAAAGAGTCGCTCTGTCCAGTATCAGATGTTCTCTCTCAAGCAGTCATATGTTTTTATACCAGATTCTTTCAAGACTCAGAACTTCATATAAGAGCAAACTTCCTCTCATCTTCTACATCCACCCAGGTTAGGATGTGTTCGCGTTGACCTATCCATCTGGTGATTCCACACCACACAGCTGAGTGGCTGCTGAAAATATGACCAGACACCGACCTTCCTCACTTTAATTTGGACGCTCTCACCACCCACAGTCCTTTCTTCAAGCCTAGCCTCACTCATCACTCTCCCTCCTGCTGATTACCACCCAGCTCCCTGTAGAACCAGACTTTGAAGTGGGTGCTAGCTGGTTAGAGCAGGACTGAATCCTCGTTACCACTGGAGCCTAAAATGACCTTTGGACTGGCGGCTGATTTGAAATGCACCACACACCCACCAGACACCATCACAGTTAAATTTGATTCAGATCTTCAGAACAGTAGCCACCAGTAGTAAACTTGGATTTGTGATAGGATGTGGGGTAAGGAGAAGATTCACAGTAATTTTCTTGCACAGAACTGAGTTGACTGAAAAAAAAAAAGAATCTGCAACTAGTCAGTTAATCCTTAAAGTCATATTTCAGGCAAAAATGCCAAAAACTTGATGGTCTGAGCTTCTCAGATGTGTGTATTTTTCCTTGTATTATATTACAGTAATATAATATTTTTTGTTTTTGCTGTTAGTCAAACAAGTCATTTAAAATTCCTTGGTTATAGGTAAATGTGATGGGTATTTGTAACTACTTTCCTGTGATAAAACAACAGTCAGATTAATCATGATTTAAATAGTTTATTTCAACACTCATAGTATAGAAACAGAGAAACACATTTTTCTTTTCATATTTTTCATTTTTTAGCTTGATTTGGATTTGTTGTCACGCTCCCTCTACACATACAACTTACACAGCTTGGACGGATGCTACACAATTGTCACTTAAGAATGAGATTGCATAAAAGTATGAATCTGTTTAATTTATTGTTTTTTTTAAAGTGATTATTGATTAGCTGTGCAACCCCTAATGCAGGGACAGTGTGAACAGCAGTCTGAGCACAGTCCAGACCCCACAGTCAATCCCAGTTTCCCACTGATGATACCGAAGAAGCTCATCTGCTCACCACTCTCCTCTATGTGTATCCTGCTGTAGCCCTCTGTGATACAGGGATACACATCTATACAAGGACGATAATAAAAGAAGGATTTATTTCAGACTATGTAGTATTTTTACTGAAGGAAAATCTTCAGATCCGACTTCAAGCAAAAAAAAAAAAAAAGACTTCAGCTGAAATTGTTGAGTGTAGTTGCATCAGTTTGCTCGAGCTTGTGTTCAATCTGATCGCAAAAATCAAGATGAGTATTAAATGGCATATTATGTGGTGATATTATGTTGCAGGCATATGATATGATGTATCATATGGTGGGATACAGTCAATAGTTTTGTTTTTCAGGAACTGGTTTGACAGAGATGAGATGAGGAAAGGAGACTGTTGATAGAGGTCAGAGTTTGTTTTACTAGAAGCAGCTCAGTCTTGTGTTCACTGTGTTTACGCAGTGTACATAAAGTGGGTGTGAATGTGTTGACTTGCAGCTTATTTGCTCTAGTTCTGTTATATTTCTGCTCCTATCTTAACTTTACATTGCTTATAGATAAAGAAAATTCTATCATGGTAAAAATGTATGAGCTATATTAGTCTCTTAGAGCTGATGTACTGTGGCAGAACCACCAGCTGGCCAGAGAGAGAGAGAGCCCAGTGCACAACCTCCCATCTCCCCTCTCTCCATGCTCTACCCTTCTGTGGTTTGCTCAGTTGTGTGTGTGCGTGCCTGCGTGCCCTAGTGAATATGAATTGATGAATTGTCTGAATCATGTTAGCCCCTGGAGCTGGCCTTACATAAGACTTTATATTCTTAAACTTTTCCTGTCTGGGACCCAAACTGTATACGCTGAAGTTCAGGCCTCTGGATTCTCAACTCATTAAAACACCAGAAAATCACCTGTGACACCTAACCTTGTGTCATGGAGGAGTCGCTTGTAGAATAGGTTCCACCTCATGTAAAAGCACTGTGTCCTGCAGCTTCACCCTGAACGTCAGAAATACTGTCTGTGTGTGTGTATGTGTGTGTGTGTGAGAGAGAGAAAGAGAGTAGGGACCACATTTATTCTTACTTCACATACAGTTCTATCTTGGGTGTCAAAAAAATCTTGCAGCATTGTTTACTTGAAAGCAGGACTGCCACATCACCATTGGGGTGAGGAGCACAAAATTTTTAATTGGTTTATATGTCTTTGTTTTTTGTTTTTTTACATTTGTACAGCTACACTCCTCATGCATGGACTGTGTCCCAGTTTTGAGTATGCAGTAGTTTCAAGAATAACAAGGTAAACACTGCTTAAAAATGTTAGTCCGTACAGCATACAATAATAGCTCAGTTTGTGTTGATGGAATTTTTTTTCCTGATAATGCAGTACACAGTGGAAATGAGGACCTTACTCACAGCAGAAAATAGCAAACACTGGTGTTACACACTTAGAAAACATGATACACCTGTAAAATGTTGCAGTAGTAGACTTTAATGACATTTTTATTTACCGTAATTTCCGGACTATTGAGCGCACCTGAATATAAGGTGGTCTAAATGTTTTTGTGGCATGAGGCTCGTTAGCCCGTAAAAATCTATAAATGAGCCGCATCATTGTTTAAGCCGCAAGGTTCAAAGCATGTGAAAAAAGTAGCGGCTTATAGTCCGGTATTCTTTTTGTACCCATAGTGACTTGGCTCACAGTGTTCAGGGCCACATGCCAACATCATCATTCACTGAAACTATGGCTTGCTTTATATTTATTTTGTGGATTCTGCGGTTCACTCACAGCACTCTGTGGTAGAAGACGGTTCCAATGTTTTAACTGAGCACAGTGGGGGTGTCATTAACAGCTGGCTGGTAATGGACTTGGCTATAAACTGCCAATACTGATCAATTTAAAAAGCCCTCAGCAGTCCCCATCCCAGTCCTGTGGATTGGATCTTTCTACATTCTGTAATTATAATCATATTAATGATTTGGTTCATTAGTATTTATTGCAGTTTTGATTTCTCCAACAGTGCTGGCAGGAACATTGTCTTTCCTTCCTCAAAACATGATTCACTCATGTGATCATGTGTGCATCTCTCCCAGCAATGCACACCAAGAAATGATGAAGCAATCAAGCGAGAGCAAGAGCGTATGAGAGTGAAACTGTGACAGATATAGGAAGAGAGAGAGAGAGAGACAGAGTGCGATCAGTTAACATGGTTTAATCCAGCCACCTGCTTCAGAATTGCTGCTTCGGCTGTTGTATTAGTTACACCCCAGCATCTGAAAAAGTGCAGTCATGTGTGCACAGGTATCTCCTGTTACTTATTAAACAAGTTGACGTGGACCCATTTATCACCCAGTTATTTGGTCAGTTAGTTTTTACCAGGAAGGAGGAAACTTATATGTGTGAAGGTGACATTGAGAATGTGCAATCACAATATTGTCTCCAAACTTAGGAGGGGTAATACTTCTATACTACTTAAAGTGAAGGTGAGAGAGAAAGTGCATTTGTATGAGACTCAGTATGTGTGTGTGTGTGTGTGTGTGTGTGTGTCTCAACAGCCCCTTTAGCTGAGTTAATTTCCCCTGACAGGAGGTCTCTACTCGTACTTTCTGATAGAGAGAGATGAGTGGCCTCCAATCCACAGCCAGTGACACATGACTGACTGACAGGCAGACAGAAGAAAATTAACTCTCTGTACTCTCTTCCTGTCAGTCTCAGGAGAAGCATTGACCCATTGAGAACGATGACGTATAATGTATAAGTTTGCTGTGGTTGTGTTTAGGTGATGACGCTTCTTCCGGTGTGCATTTTTCAACTGCAATAAAGATGCTATATGTAAGTTTTGCTATCTCCACATAGCCAGCGTTAGTGTTAGCAGCTGTTTACTTTCTATACTAGAAGAAAAGTTGCATAACTCTGGTGGTTACGATGTGTACTTTTACATTAATGCAGGATGACTCATGAATGGGCAGTGATGCTTTACTACTAACAGTCTAATCAGATGCTATGAATATGTACTCTGCACACTTGATCATCCATCATTTACAATGGGCCTAAGGGGATTAAGTAAGTTTTTAAAAAATCCATTCATACACATTTTTTTTGACTTACTCAAGTCATCCAAGCTGCGTGTTGTCTTTCAGTTTGTCTTTCAGTTTTTTTTTTTCTTGGCTGAAAAACACACTTCGTCTGATAAGATCATGATAATTTCTCAGTGATATGAGGATATGCTTTTTGGCACCAGCATGAGAAACTGGATTAAGGTGTCAACAATATCTGTTCGTGACCTTTGTTTCGTGGGAATTTAATGGTTAGATGAACCTGATCTGGGTTTAGTTCAATTCTTCAGCATTTAGCTCTAGGTGTATAAACTTGAAAATGAAACTCCCAATCTCAGTCTCTCTGTCTCTCTTTTTTCCTCTCTATATACTTACAGTTGGGCTCAGGTGGAGAGCCGAGGCCTCCATCCATCACTGTCTTCAGAGCTGTCTGCTGATACTGTGTACACTTTAAATAAGGTCAAGACTGCAGTGATTAAACAATCAGGTATTACTGGCAGGAGCATTTAAGTTTGGTGGCAGCTGGACCAAATTTGTGCCCTGAATAATTTTTGATAAAAACTTCTAATAAAAAAACTGAACAGAATAAATTACAGCTGTTACCAGCTGGAGGGTATGTAAAACTCAAATTCAACTGCAAAACTGCATTGAATTCGCAGCAGCATTAAACTTTTGACTGGAGGAAATACTAATACAAATATACCAATAATATGTTTAGGTGGGAGCTATTTTTATTTTCTTAACTCTAAAACCTTGCAACTCTGATGTCAGCTTGTTCCTGACACCATAATTTGATAGATCACATAAGGTTTATATATGTCATATACCCACCTCCTGTTTTGTGCTGCCTACGTTGTATTATCTACATCCAATGTATTGTGCTGCAAAGCTTCTCAGTTAGAATAACTATGCGAAAAAAATGCCTGATCAGGCTATGTGATACTGCATAATGTTTAGAGATGCTGCTGGTGGAGTGTTTTTTTTTTTTTTTTTTTTTTTAGCTCCAAGCAGAACGCAGGGACGCTGAGCAGCTCCACTTTCTTTATGATAAGTAAGAGCAGCTGCTGCTGTGCTGTGCTTGTGTGTGTTTGTGGGTGTATCTGGTGTTGCTCCAGGTATCCAGTCTAAACTGAATAGTGGTGGTCTTTTGGTCTGACAGCTGAACATTGTACATACAGTACAACCTCTGTCTATCATGCTCACTTATCAGTAGGAATACTTATCTCTTATTCTTCAGCAGACTGGAAACACTGTCAACCTCACCACAAGCTTTTTAAGTGATCCTGTGTGTTTGTGTGTGTGGGTGTGGGTGCTCCTGTGCATGTACATGAATTTCAATGTTAAGTGCAGAGTTTTGGGAATGCACGACATTGTGTGTATTCTCTTCTCTGTCTGTGTGTGGTGCGTGTGTGTGTGAGTGAGTGAGTATGGCCCGTCAGTCTGCTTTACTGAGTACAAACTGGCATCATTAGTGAGCCTGTGACTGGCTGCCACGGCACACCGGGCCGAACACTGACAGCAAGGAAATGTGGAGTTTGAAAACTGTTGTATTATTTCCAGCATATTTGTACATTTGACAAGTTTGTATCTTCACAAAGTTGGCTACAGCTCAGCTGGCAGGAATGATAGTGAGACAGGGGGAGATGAAACAAGCATCTGGCAACACACTCTAAAAGCTGTCAGTAAGAGGAGAGCATTATGCAGCAACATTGCAATAATTTTCCCTCATGAATCAAATACAAACAGGACCAAAAATAAATATCAACATAGTATCAAAAAAACACTTTAAGGTTTTTGGTACACCGCAAAAAGGCACATTAAAAATTCATATTCAACAACTTAGAAGCGATATCCCCACTTTTTCAAATTTAAACTACTTTTATATAACATTACTACACTACTGAGGAATAACCACAGTTTAAAAATGCTACATCAGCAGTTTAAGTGTTATCTACACCCATAAAGGATAATAGATTTACCTCTGATTGAGACAAATGGCTACCTTAGTTGTGTTTGTAATGTTGTCTCTAAGAAATTGTTTGAATAGAAAATGTAATGGCTTGAATCGGCGCCTTAATATTGGCTACAACTTCAAAATGAGTACACGAAAGGCAACGCAGCCACTAAATGACATTAAATGATCTCAAATGCGTAATAGGATTACGTCCTTACACAATGAGAGGATTATGTGACACTGGAACAAACTGAATATGGTGTTTTCACTTGATTGCCATATGAAAAGGCTAGATTACAGTTAGGTTTAGGCAAGAACAACAGGTTATTTAAGGCTAGATTTTGGTCATGGGTTGTTCAGATAAAAACAGAAGCATTTCTCACACTAGGAAACTTCCTTGCATAAATGGGAACTCACTGTGGATTTGCTGAATTTTATTGCATTTACTTATCCATCCCCACACTATTTCAGCGTCAGGCCACTGCTTGTGACCAACACACAATTCTCAGGGGGATCCCTGGTAGGATTTGCAGTGAAGACATGTTGAGGACTTTAACTTGTTTGTTTAATCCATACAAAAATCACAGTGTAAGGAAGTTAGGCAAGAAACAGCTTGTGTATAACCTGCTCATAAGAACACACATTTTCAATTTTTAGAGAGCCACGCTTACGTCTAAGCTAAGCTAACCAGGTCCAGGTGCTGTAGTCTCATACAATATTAAACACACAGACACAAGAGTCTCGTATAACCTGTCGCAAGAAAGTAATGTGTTTTTTCCCAAAATGCCCAAAAGACATGAACAACACAGGACATAATGAAGTGAATGTCACATCAAAATTCACTCACAAAAACTACAACAAACAATATTTGGCCAATGTATTGTACATCCATATACACATACACATGTCCATACAGTCCTCAATATTTCTACCCTCCTGTCACTCTCATCAGCTCCTTTGCTGTCAGCTCAAAGACCTTGACAGGTCCTGTCCGTGTCGTTTCCTCGCTCGGCTTTGCTTTCTAGTTTTTGTCTGTCTGTCCTGCTGCCAACCTTCTGTTCCTTTTTAATCTGTCCTCCCACTGAGCCCTGCACTTTGTTGTCTTTCTCTTCATCTCTGTCTCTTTGCTCTCCACTTTTGCTTCCTCTGCCTTTCCAGCGTCCCCTGTATCTGCTGCCCTTCATTTTAGTCTCAAGTCATCTTTGTTCCTTTTTTCCAGCTGAACCCTTTCTCTGTACCATTCTCTCTGCCTTTAAATATCCCCTCCACCTTTCATCTTTTACCTTTCCTCTCCCCTTTCTTTTCTTTCCACTGCACTCCTTCCTTTCCACCTCTCCAGCTCAGTGTGTTCTTTAGGATGCAGCTTTTTTCTTTTACTGCAGTATCTCACCTGCCTGAAAGTGTTTTTTGTGCAAAAAATTCTGAACAGCATCCCACCTCTGTTGCTCTGCTGCCCTTTTCTCAACAGCAGATCGAGTCCAGATGGCCTGTTTCAGTGCTTGGTATTCAGCAGTCCACATGGAATATGGACATTTAACCACCATGGTGGTTTTAACTGCATGCAGCACATAAGACAGTTAATTTCTACTGCACATTTACTCCATAGGACAAGCGGGGGATTTAGCGTGTAGAGACTGCAATATCTGTCGATCCATCTGTCCAACAGTGTGTATTATGTCATGTAAAGTTAAATTTTCCTCTGTAATGGTCATTTATGGGAAGGATATGAGCCAGGCTAATGTTTGAAAATTAATCTAAATGGATTGAGGCAGGATAAAATTTGGGAAAGGGTTGTCTTGGAGAGTGAAAATGTGTAATAATATTTCTGTCAAGACTTTCTTAAGCCAGAGTGTATAGCGAGCTGAGGTCATACCTAGCAAAAATGATTACAATGTGTTCTCTATTTCTCTTCAGGTCCTCTCTGACGTGCCCACATTGCCTTAAGCAGAGCAACACCTTCGACCCATTTTTATGTATCTCCCTGCCAATCCCTCTACGACAAACCAGGTGATGTATAACACATACAGCAAGTGGTAGAGTCAAAAGCACGCAGTATTTATTAGAACAGCTATATTAAACTTTTGTTGCTGTTGACTAAACTTAGTTAAATTTTTGTCTCACTGTTGTTTGAGTATATTTGTTTAGTGCGTGTGTTATAATATTCTTCCATACTCTGGTTTATAGGGTAAATCTCCTGTAGGCCCCAGTGCATACCCAAAACTGTTTAGTCAAGCAAAAGCTTTTCTTAGCTGCAGGGAAGTTGACCCTGAGGATGTATGAGACATGTCATCTGATATCAGTGATATAGATATAATCATCAAGACCACCCAATGCAACAGAATGATGAGAAAAGCCACTCGATACACTGTGACCGCACACATTTCAGGATTAATTTGCTAAATATGACTGCGTTCAAAGGCGTGCACATGTGTGCATTTGCACAAACATATAGTGCGTGTACACTCCAACAGCTTTGGCCGTGGTCATATCAGAGTGATAAATGCTGGTTCTCAAAAGTCCCTGACCAAACACTTTCTGTGTTGTTTCCATTTTTAACTGTATCAGAAGCTGCATGTCAGCAAGGTCCTGCTGTGAGACAGTACGACTTTGACACATGAAGCGAGAGACAGGGAGAGTGCAAGAGAGTGGAGATGTGCAGGGGGACTTTTTTGATTTTGACAATACAGATACAAATAGAGAGAGAGAAAAAAAAATGTCCATATACAATGACAGATATAAGACTTTGCAGCTCTAGTATACTTGAGTCATCAACAATCAGTCACTGATTCTATTTAAAGGTCCTACACACCCACGCAGGTGATTTTAACTATTTTGCCTGATTAGACCTCTTCAGGGGACATTGTAGGTGTCTGTTTAATTATAATTCTTCATTAGCTGTTTCACCAGTTAGGGCAGGGTAAATCACACCTTTATCATTCTTGTGTAAATGGACTCACAATGTGCCGCGATCGCTTGGGGCATAGTAATGCCAAGACCTACTGGGTAACCACAACATTGTAGATTTTGACGTATTTATTCCTTTTTCTCTCTGCCCATGGGTCCAATCATCCCATAAACATCTAGAGAAATATAAGAACAACGAAAGCAGCAAATAGTTAAGTCACTTTCAATTTCACGGTTGCCTACATTCAATGCTCAATGAATTATCTTATCTTCAAACATACAGGCTCCCTTCACGTATCTGTAGCTTACAGACATAACTAAACTCAGTTTTGCAGCGTGAGTTCTCTCGCGGCAATTATTGGTCTGTCCTGGACACTGGCACGGAAATTCATTCAGGTTCAGTGTGGACTCACGGCTGGCCACACACTGACCTAACTTTACACATGCACATACACACACACATGCATAAACACATGCGCGCACGCTCATTGCACCGTCCTGCTGCAGCAGTATCCCGGCAGTACAAGTGGTTTGAACTGGACGCTGGGGTCAGCTGGCGGCTGTTTTGGTCTAGGTGCTGCAGATAATGCCAGTGATATGTGGCAAGAAGAAAAGGATAGCAGTGTATCTCTACGTTGCTGCAATCAACTGCATATCAGTCTTACCAATGCTGTATTTGTAAAACAATTGATTTAGAGAGCACCAAACTTTGCCAGAAACATTCATCACTGGTGTTGACACAGTTCAATGTAGTATACTTGGGCTTTGCATGGCCTTCTGGATGGGTACTATGGCCTGTCGGGCAAATAGGCTACGGCTTTGATGAGATGGTTTGATGAGATATCCAGATAACAATCATTTGATATTTTTTTATCAATGACCCGATGAGATCAATTTAATTCTCTGTTATTTTGGCTCCTGATGCAGCCAGCATGTCTCTGTCTGCAGTCACTACTCTGTCTCCAGCATTGTCACACAGCTGTCAGTTGCAGGCCGTGTGGCTGATAACCAGTGAAAGTTTAAGAAAACTTTATAAGACATACTGCTGAGTAGGAGCTCCTCCTTTTGTTAGAATTTTAAAACAAAGATGTCTGTTAATTGAAACCCTTTTAATATTTAAATCAGCTATTTGTGGTAAGCTAAGTGTTGGTGGTAAAATTTTGGCTGTTGTTTTACTTTTACTGCAAATGAATATTGGCTCCAAATATCGGTTATCGGCCTCCGCCATTATAATAATTGAGTATCGGCCTGAAAAACCATATCGGTATCTTTATTTTGAAGTATAGTTGCATTCAACCTGTACCTTGTTTCTTCCTTTATGTAAATGTGCGGGTTGGTTATGCAGCATGTAAATTAAATAATGGAATAGTTTTCAAATATTCTTTTTGAGTATACTTTATAATATAATATAAACTGCACGAGTGTGGAATTAATTCGCCTGTAATTCCTGTCGGTAGCAATCTTGTCAGATCCTAGAACACGTTAACTCAACAAACACGCCGTTTCGAACGTTCCTGGGCAGATCAGAAACTAGAGAGACTCTCAGGACTCGAAATTTATAGTTCATAAAGGCAAGAATCTTTTCCTGTAAAACCAGGTAGTCACACACAAGGGAGATCAATTTCTGAATCAAACCTTCTTTCCTTGATGAAGTTAAACAGTCAGCTGGGGATAAAGCTCAGTCAAAAGCCAGACCGGAAAAATGGGAAGCAATGAAATTGAAGAATGAAAAAGACAATGCAGAAGGGAAAGGAGACCAGGGGGTGTATATATATGAGTTGGTGACATGGTAGAGCAGGTGATGACAGGCAGTGGCGGATGATGGGGTGCAGGAGACACATAGGGGCAGGACTGGAAACAAAGTGTGTGAACTTCAAAATCAAACGGAAACACATTAGAGCAGTGATGAATGGAATGTTACAAGAATGCTGACAAGAACTGTCAATACAAAATAAACTAGACCAAACAGAGCTGCAATTACATTAAATATGTACAAAACCAAAAAAATCGATACCTGGCGACCGAAGGTGCCTCGGGGTTGACAGCGGCAGAGTATAGGATTAACATCTTAATGCAGCATGATCGGTATATTAACTCTAAGCCTCTCTCAAACCAGCTGTAAACGCCTGTGCCTGGTGAAATCCTTAACGTTGATTCTGTATGTTTTTAATGGTTTCACACTCATTATCATCGCGTTGATATTTTTCAAATTTCTCAAAATATGCCATGCAACACCATGCAATGATAACAGTTGTTTTAAATGCTACCTTGTTCGCTCTGAGGCTTAACTATTTCAAACAAGTTTAAATTCTCTAGTACATACTGGTTCATTTCCTTGGCATGAACTGGAACAAATAAATTCCTGTAATTCGGAGAAAAAGCGGCTGCAACAAAATAGCACTCTAGCTAGCTGGGTGTAGAAATGTACACATGATTTGTAGTAACAGTCTAAAACACGAGACACACACTTATATGGTTGTTCTATCATAAACATTCTGAGCATGATCCGGTATGGGTTTTCAGTTCTTTACCCAATGTTTTAGAGCTGAAGAGTTGCTGCCTCTTGGGAACTTTTGAGTGAGAGGTTGCTATTTAATATCAGGCTATGACACCAGCAGGGGCTGAGAGGCTGCAAAAAACATGCCTTGTAAAATGACGTCTCTGTTTCCTGTTCTTCTCGAGTGTCAGCCCACACCTCTCATCCCGTTTCATTTCACATCTCGGTGTCTCATCCCAGAGCATCTAACAACGTAAACAAAACAGCTGCTCAGATCCTCCACCGTCTGCCCCGTCAACCTCCCCACTGCTCACACCACCTGAATAATGCATGATGGGGAAACGGAAGCAGAGGTGTAAGCGGTCAGTCTTGTCCAGTAGGAGATAGCAGCCTTCCCCGCTCTGTCTTTTCCTCCACACTGACTCTTTTTTTTCCTCTCCTTTTACCCTTTCTGTTCACTCATCTTCTCATCAAACTTAGTTACAGATCCCATCCTCTATTTATTGTAACTTCGAGCTTTTTTTATCATCATTTCTCATTCTATCACTGCTTCCTTTTCATCCTTGCATCGCGTACATTTGCTGTAAATCAGGCATGTTGGCGCTGGCCCTGCGACCTGTGCCGTGTCCTGGTTTAACGGTCACATATAACAGGTCCCCACACACACTCCACACACACAAAGGAGAAATGAAACTACTGCAACATTTGAAAATAGTTCAATCACCTCATATTCGTCAGACACAGACAAATCAGACTGTTTATACTCATGAAATTTGATTTTGTACAACAGTATTGTCAAAGGAAATCTTTTCCTGAAACTTATTAGACGTTAAAAAGCTCAACAGTGCATTTCAAAGTCCCATTTTATTATAGTTTTGTTTTGCTATTTAACAGATGAAATACATCAAAACATGACTGAGCTCAATATATCTCCCAAAAAAACTGACAACATGATTTTGTTGCCCCTAATGTAGTTTTACAGGAATTCTTTAATTATTCAATCATTTTAGTTTTGCTTGATATGTGTGTCTCTGTATGTGCGTGATACCTGATATGTTTGTGTATCTCCATAGAAACACGCAAATAACAAATAATAAGAAGTAAATTGAACATGACAAATCAGAATTGCAAAGTAATTTGGCACTTTGCTCTAACATTTCATCTATTTTCCTCTGTAAATATCTTATCACCCCTCTTACACACACACACACACACACACTCTCCTCTCATTTATTATCTATTTGTCCCACAGGCCGATGTGTGTGACACTGGTGTTCAGTACGAAGGGTCAGAGGTATCTGCGGGTGGGGCTGGCTGTACCTCTCTTTGGTTCACTGTCCTGCCTGAGAGCCATGGTGGCAGAGGAGGGCAGCATCTCCCCAGACCAGGTACACACACAAACACAGACACAAACACACACAGCACGACAAATATACCACCAGAAAAGTTATCCCTTCTATATGTTTTGCTAGTTGACGAAAGTCAGCGACAAACTACTGAGAATAGAATGAGAGGTTGTCCTGAGAAGAGGTGTTCAGTTAATCACATAAAAATAAGCCGAAAAACCTGTGCAAGTGGACCATAGCTGCTATGGTCAGTCTTTCTTGGGTGAGACTTTTTGGCTGCATATTAGCATTTCTCTTACTAATAATAGCTGCATTTGGTTTCAGGTGCCACTTTAATGGCTCTGTTATCTGCCGCTGGCTCGCGGCGTGTGCCAGTGCTGAAACAATGATCTACAACTCAGTTAGCTGACAGAAAAATTCATTTCAATTTTGTGGCAAACATTTGTAAACAAAAATGCAAAAAAAAAAAAAAAAATGTGATGGTTTCCAACTACTACAAAGGGGTTTATTCTGATTTATATCTGTTTATGGTACAATTTAAAGGTGTCACCTTAGGGTCCAAAAGCTTTTCTGGATATTTAGTACATTGTTTTGACTAAGCAATTGAGGTTAATGATAATGTGATAAAATAATAAAATAATTACTATGGTTATATAATAACCTAGCCTAGTATTCTTGGACGTAATTGGAAATGGGTCCTTCATTAACATATTTCTCATCCAATGACAAGTAAAAAGTCTATGGCCCAACCAATTACTTTGAGGTGAGAATGCACCCCTAATACTATTCATCCATTACTGTGGTAAGTACAGGGATAAAAGTTCAACTAGGATGTAATTGTAGAACGCAGTAGATGTTTACATCAGACAGTTATCTTTTTTTTTTTTTTTTTTTTTTGCATCACCTGTGTTTCACTTTCAAAATAAGTGGACTGAATCTTTGGTTAAATGGTGAACATTCCAAAAATCTGTGCTTTCCTTGCCCGCTCTCATTATTGAGGTGCTTGCATCCCCAGTTCTCATCAGAGCAGTGGTAGATAAAATATCCTCAATCAGGGGATAATGGTGACCTGCAACAGTGAAAATAGACTTCTCTGAATTCTATGTATAAGGTTAAAACTTGCACCTGGATGCATGTCGCAGTTAGCTGGTAACAAGGGTAAATGAAAGGTTCCAGAGGTGTGTCTTCATCAATCTCCCGTCCTACAACAGATGATGAATTAAACCTGGGTCCATAGCAGCAGAAGAGCAGCCAAGTCTGATGATAAGCCATTCGTGGTTCGCGGGTCCATTGTTCCACCATCTATCTTTATATACCAAATATGCCACCTGTATGTCAAATACATTTTATTCCATTATTATTTTTCTTAAAGTGTCGTATTGAAAGCCAGTGGAAAAGTGGCAGAACAGGAAACACAGATACAAAAAAGAAAAATAAAGCGCAGAAATGGATAAAACCCTGGATAACACATTTCAGACTTTTTGGTGTTGGAGCTGCAGCAATGTTCTTTCTTGAGAGAGGGATGAGATGATGGTGATTTTCTGTCATCTTTTGAGTCTAACTGTTTGCAACCAGTGTATGTAATGTATTAGTGATGCATTCAGTTTTTTGTTTAATTTCTACATTTCTGAAGTTTTAATCTTCTGTGAACCATAGATTAGCAGTGTTTTTATAAAATTTTTGGGATTTAGCCTTTTTTTTTTTAACTATTCGTTCCCTGTTGGGTTGTTTCTGAAGTAGAAGACTGATGAGAGTTTATTTTTTAGTTCTGGTGAGTTTCATCTGTGACCATCTCCTACACCCCATGGTCCACCCATTGGTGTTTCACTTACTTAGCTGATTAGACATCTTCTCAGGACTGTGTTCCAGGTGTAGACACTGGGCAACAACATCCTCTGCAAGTTTTGTTGTTCTTTGCCACTCTTATTGGTTCTTTTAAATTCTTCTGGTGTGAGCAAATTTTCAGATGAGCAATTGACACAGCTGAACCTTCTGGCATGGTCATGGAAATTTCTGTCATGGGAAGACCACACACACACACACACTGAGTCTGTCATCAACTCAGAAAGCTGTGGAACAGACAGCTTGTTTACTGTCTTTTATCTTTATCCATATCTCCAACCCTGTCCAGTTTCTTTGAAGTATTTGTCACGATAAAAGTGCGGCGTGTGTGTGTGTGTGTGCGTGCGTGTACACAATACAGAAACATGAGTCATGGACGTCCTACGAACAGACTTTAAATCATCATCCATTTTTATAAGGTAGTTTTTAATCAGTTCAACTTACGGTTAGGTCTCTTTAACCACTGAGAGTCAACAGATCATCAAAGTATCACAATTTAGAAATGCTGTTGCTATGGTTACTAGCAGTTTAATAATCTTAGCACACAAAGTTGGCACATTAAAATCATTTCCCGGGACTCCTGGCAGCCGATCATAGATGAGTACTTTCTGTGGTCATGGTATATGACGCATAAAACACAAATAAATAAACAAAAACTTCTCAGTCTGCACTTAGGCACAAAATATTCAGCAGTGTGAATTACACAGCTCTCCTCACTTAATACAATTTTGTGTTTCACTGTCAGGGCTCTGACTTCAACATGAAACCAGGAAATGTGCATCTCTGAATATTAAGGGCATTCTGAAAAGAAACGCATCCTTACTATCATTCCCTTTGCAGATGTTTATGTCTTGAATTTTTATCTTGATATCTTTCCTTTGCCAAGTTGTGGTCTCTGATTTTGTGATTTTTATGAGACATTTACTTTTTTTAGGCTTTTGCAAGATTTAAAGCAGCAACCTTTAGGGTTTTCTTTGATTTCTTTCAGCTGATTACAAATGTATCTAGTTGTATTTCCTCCCTGAATTTCCCCGCATACAATATCATTGTTGGTTTATTTCTGTGAGTCATATCTTCACAACAAGTTCTCAGAGAGGGTCAGCACTTGTACGCAATGTTTTTTTTTTTGTTTTTGTTTTTTTAATTTTCAGTTTAGTTGAGTTTGTTATTTTCACCATTTCACCATGTCTGTCACTCTCCCTCTCCAGGTCATCCTATCAGAGTTGTACTCCACGGGGTTCCAGCGTTCCTTCTCAGATGACGACGACCTGACGGCAATTGCCGACAGCGACGTGGTCTATGCCTTCCAGGCTCCTCCCCTCTACAGTCGCGGAGGCTCTGCACCGCACTCAGGTAACCACGGCAACAAGACGTCCATCAAAAACACTGCCGACACCGACTTCCCACACCGAGTTGGCAGTTTTGCTCATTCCTCATTTCCAATTTTCTCTTTGTCAGCCTCCCTCCGTCCTCTTGATTAGTTCATATTCACACTGATTCACAGTCACACTTTTAACCATTTTTCACTTTTGGCGAGCTGCTATGTTTCATTAACCACAGTGTTTCTCACAGGCAGACATTTTTACTTCTGAGAAGAGAAGGCCACTGTCTCCAGTGTGCTTTGTATTCCTCCAGTCTGTTTCTTTACACATAATAGAACCCAAACAAATTGAATTAAATGCCAAGTCTGAATGCCAGCCTGGTGAATCACATCATCCAAAATAAAAAAGTTTACTTGAGTTAATGTTTCGTCTGGATGAGCTCATACAAATAACTAATTTATCCTAAACTCTGAAAAGTCACCAGCTTGAGGCAAGTAAGAACCATTTCGCTCTTGTCTCTGAAGATAACACCACAGGTCATCAGTAAACATTTGAAAAAAATGTTCTCAGGCTCTTTGTCTGCCTCTCTCTCTTATTTTCCCCCTGTGATAGACAGAGACTGTAGAACTCTGTCTCCTTACACAGACAGAGACAGGTATGAAGTTGAGTCAGCCTTGCATCATCATCGCCTTTTAAAAACCCTTTTCGTCCATGCAAGACACTGCTGAATGCACTATTGACATGAGAATGAGGAAAATGTATTGACACACAAACACTCACACATATTTTGTAAAGCAAACTGGCTGACTGAATGTTTTCTAGAGCCCCTTTGTGATATGCACTTCACTCTGTAAATACTATGGCAGGTCAGTATGCAGCAATCACATATAAAAAACCCTGAGCGACTATGACTGTCCCTACATTGCCCTAACTTATGCATAGATGGAATAGATGAAATAGAGAGAGGCATTGTATAATGTCTTGTGTGCCATTGGGATTATTGCAGTTTGGGCTTACAGACAATAAAATTTATAATCAAAAGCCTGACTTACAGACTGAGTGTGTGGGGTTTGCAGTGCATGGCAGGGGTTCCCTCACAAAAAGATGCTACTGGTTGCATTTTGGGAAGTGCAGGATCGAGTGTTTTTGGAGCTGGATGCATACCAGTCAAGGAGAACTTGGATTCTGCTGCTTTGAATTTGTGTAGTTGGTGAAATGCCCTTTAAAAGTGTGTCTTCTGCTGCTTTCTTCACACAGCTGCTTCAGCAGTAAATATTCATTTTAAACCCTCAGTCATGCCAGCCACTTGCAAGAAACTCCAGAATAACACATAACCTCCGGATTAGACGGCTGTAAGGAAAATTGACTTCTTAAAAACATTTCAGCTTTTAAAGTCATAATTATGTCTATTTTTAGCCTAGTCAGACTGTGTTAAACAGGCAGGCTGCAGAATCCTGCATGTCATATCAAATTAATTATGGAATTTATGAGGAAATGCATGAGGAATGTGACAGGTCCCAGGACAACTTCTCGTGGGGTTAATTAGCATCATACCCTTGCTGTAGATAGGAGGGAGTCAGGCTGTGAGGTTGAACTTTGGCAACAACAGTGAAACCTTGGCAACTTGTATTCTTCATCACAAAGGCACCTTATGTGAACGTTCTTCTCTCCTGATGGCATTACCTCCTCTGTGCTGAGGGGGAGAACGGGGCAGTAGATCTTTCTTATCGCACAAGCAGAGCTGCTTTATCTGTAACAGTCCTGTCACAAGAAAAAACCTGTGTTAGAAAGACCCGCCACCATGTCTTTAACAGATCAATGTTCATGTCTGAAAAGGGCTTAATTGAGTCATATTACCACTGTGTAGTGTTAGATCATTAATAGCAATCACTGTGGATTGCCACTTAGCTAAGTTGGGCTTAGCCTGTTTTCACCAACCCTACTGCTTAATGATGCCTTTATGGGGGTTTTTGTTACCCCTGAAGAAGAATGACATCAATAATTCACTTCTGCGCTCAAAGTGCTCATGAAAAATTAAGACGCTTCACTTTCTCAACAGGAGACATTTCTATTGTCACTTCACACAGTGAATACAGTGTCACAGCACTAAGGAAAGGAGCAGACACATACAGCATGCTTTCAGTCACTCATTCTAACATAAACATGCATGAGCAAAAACACACATGCACACATCTGCTGTGTACGTAAGTCAAGTAGGTAATGAATCCATTAGAATTACACTGGAGAGTCTCATAAATACATGGGCCTCAAGGGGAAACTTTGCACAGAACTCACACACACACACACGCACACACACACACACACACACACACATAAATGCACTTGCAATGAATCACACTTAAGTACTCACTGGCAAATGTGGCTCCTATTCTTGTGAGCAGTCTGATGAAAATGATGAATGGTCCTTACCTCAGAATAATTCATAAGATCGCAGCAGACCAGATTCCAGGATATCATAACTTCATTCAAAGGGATTTATGTCATGTTTTATAAAATGTAGCACATGAATTTACACACTCATTACTACTGAGGTTGTAGCGTGGCATTATGGAGATAAAAGATGATGTATGGTAGTATTTTCTGCATAATTTCCTCTTGGTAAAGAGGACAGTGTTTTGAAACACCATTTTAGACAATATAACACAAAGAAGGTTTTTACAGAGAGCATAATTAAATTTGGTCTGAAGCATAGTGGGAAAGTATACGTTTGTTTTTGGGTTTGGTTTTTGTTTCATATTTCTGTTCTGTTTATTTCTGTTTGACTGTTCAAGCCATCCACTGTAGAAAGACTGTTTTTGTAATCTGTCATCTCTCCAGGTTTGACAACTCAGAGAACAAAACACCACTGTTGTTGGTAGTTTATCAGAACTCCAGCTACCAGTGTTGTCAAGTGAATAACAAAAAATGTTGACTAAAAGAAGCCGTATAGTTTTGAAGCAACTGAAGTGTCACTGTGGTTACTGAGGTTATGTAAGGCCAGCGTTTCTCTGGAGCTTAAGGAGGGCCTGCTTTGTCACTGCTGTGTAGTCACTTTGCTCTAGGTTTAATAGACGTAAAGACACTCATTCTCATTTATAAACACAGTCACTCTCCATAAACACAGTCAAATGACCAAGGCTCCAAGGTGACTTTGGATTGTGAGTGGTTTTTAGATTAGTTTCTGTGTCTGAAATCACCCCCTTGTTCACTGATTCACTATTGCTGACTTGCTGATTCATGTCTTTCATCAAATAGTGCATTATACTGGACACTTCATATCCAGGAAGTCCACTTTGGGTTAAACAGTATTGCACTAGGTAGGAAATAGGGTGTGCTTCCATACACAGCTAGTGTTTCTGTATGTTGTGGGGACCAGTTGTTTGATTTGGTCCTAATCACGTTTGTCAGTTGGTGCAGTGCTGTCTTCCTTAGACTGTTCAACCTTTCAGCCACAGCACTGCTACTGTCCATTATGTGCTATAGTTTGTTTTGCAGCTTGTATGAAAAAGTCAAACCTATTGCCATGATGGATGATTGTTGAAAGCCTGTAGGACCAGAAATGTGATGAAAAACACTGACTCACATGTCAACATCCTATGAAGGTCTTTGCAAGAGATGTTTGTTTGGCATGCTCATGTATGAACTTCATTTTGATCCTTTACCTTTGTGTGATCAATTTAAGCATTTTCTTTAAATTTACAATGTAAGCATAATTTTATGCGTATGAAGGACTTTATAATTCTGATGAAAGGATTGAAATGATTGTATTCTCAGAGAGGTTAATCCAGCAAATGGCAAAGAATGATAGTTTTCTCAGTCTTAAAGCAGACAGCCTTCACATACTGATGTCCTCCCAGGACTGTCTTTATCTCACTGTCAAGCTACCACAGCTTGACAATTTGTAGGTCACTTGACAGCTGTACAGTGATTTTAAAACAGTACAACTGCTTGGAAATGCACTTCATGTACTGTCCTCTTCGAGAAGGAGATTGTTAGAAGAGGGTGCATGGACTGAAAATATGCTTTAGCAGCAGGAGATGACAGGGAGGAATAAAACAGGAAGAAGGCAAATTACCACACGGCAGAATCTGGACATGCAGTAGGAAGTACAGTGACATGGAGTTCATCATCACCACTCTACCCTACTCTTTTTTTTTTTTGTGAACCTGAAAATGACATTTTTGCCACCATGTTATTGGTGCCCTGAAGTGGAAGAGACAAAAGAGGCTGCTGCTGAAACATTTGAAACAAGTGTTCTCCCTGAGCAAAGAGGGCTTGTCAGGTTTAGGGGATCAAAGTCACTGTAAGGCTATGTTCAGAATGACAATAGCACTAATAGCCAAAAAAGCACACAAATGCAAGCCCATCTTTCATTTCAGTTTGACCACATTGTTTGCTAAAAGATGCAGAGCCATCAGGAAGAAAAATGTTTGCAGCTATTCATTACAAAGTCATCCAGCAGAGCACTGCAATTGCCAATCGAACATGTTCAAGCATTCCAGATACATTGCTTTCTAGCGTTAACAGTGTAGTTCCAATTGTTACCTTGCAGTTGTTAAGTCAGAGAGTAAAAAGATTATCCACGTTATCACTTTCCAGAGATTTTAAATCCTGTTTCATTGTATCATAAACCACTGTGCAGCGTTTTGGTGTCTGATAAGCCGTCACACTCAAGGATCTTTTTCTCAAACTGACCTCGATTGTATTTTGTGGCACCTATAGTGGCGCCTCCACACAAACGCAGCCCCATTTAGTCTTTTTAATCCAGTGGTATTTTCAGTCTGAGTGTCAGCTGTTGTCAAAAAATATGAAAAACAAAACATGGCAAGTGGTTGAAAATACACCACTCCTTTCTTACTTACAGTCAATTGTGTTTTCTGGCATAAGAGGTATGATATTTAGAAATATCATCCAGCCATTGTTGTAGGCATCACATTTAAAAAAAAATTCTGGTTAAATTCATTCGCCAGAGTAGGCATTGAAAAGTTTATCTATTGTATGAATGTGGCTGAATAACCAAACGTACCAGCTGTGCAGGCAGTCACAGTATGACATTCATATTTGGCTCTTGGCAAAAAGATCGTCCAAATTGGCCACCACTTGTCCCTGATTCTTATCTTGTCCTCGTCATTCCTTTCTTTGTCTCCTCCTCCACATTACTTGGCTGCAGGGAAGAAAAGGTAATGAGGATGGAGAGGAAGAGGAGGAGGAGGAGGAGGAGGTAGTGAAAGTTTCCAAAAAAATGTACCCATCATCGATATGGACCAATGAATAATAAGTAGTCATCCATTTAATAACATGGCAAAAAACACAGAGAATGTAAACCTCAAGTATCTGGCAGTTTATTGTATGCAGGAAATTCCTCTGTCGTCATAACATGCTGTGGTATTTGTGGGGGAGCTGAAATTCTCCGGCTTTATCAGTACGCGTCTCAGGGATATTGAATCAGTGCCGCTCCCAGGTACAATAATGAGGTTTTACATTTACAGGAAATGGCAGCAGGAGGTCTCATGATGGAAAACACTGAAAAATCAATTAGGTCCAGAGCACCACAATAGCGTCCTATTTCACCCTCAACAATCCAGGCAATTTGCACATAAATAGAGTGATAAAGCTCTGTAATACTGCACAAATAAAAAGACTTCCCGCTGAATAGAGGCTAAGGGAAGCTTAGCGTGCTAACTTTGTGTGATGTTCACTTGGTGCTCTTGAAATGAAAAAGTAAAGGCCAGACTGGAACGTGTCTTATGGGAAAATAGAGAGGTCAGTTTAGATTTGAGCAGTGGATTGTGGGAGTCGCTTGCACAGTGGGAGGCTAACTGGCCATGGGGGGGCGGGGCGTATGTTGTTTATGCTGTATGTTTACAAAAAGAGGATTCCCTGGGAAACGTGGTAGAAAAAGAGATCCCTCCTAGGAGATAACAGGATCTGTTTCAAAGTTTGTTCTCTCCCCTCCTTCTCACTCTACACATTTTAAATGTAAAACTCTCCACAAACTCTCCAGCAGGTTATTTGAGTGTTCAGGTCCGGTCATGGTGAACTGTGGAGCTGAGGGTAAGCTGCTGTGTCATTTCCATCAACCCTCTGAGGGCTATGCACAGGTGGAGAGTTAGGCATTTTAACATTACTCTGAGGGCTTTATCTGGGCAGTCACATCCTTCAATCAGCCACTCACGGTGAAGGTATTACATCTGCCTGAATGCGTGCACACACACACATACACACACACCACTCATTTATGCAGTCAGTGCAATAGACAAATCACTTCCCACAATCATACACTGTCAAGACTGTCATCCTTTAAAAAAATGAGCCTATAGGGTGTCTGTGCAGCAGTTTATTACGACCCCCAGTTACGTTTAGTTGTGACATCTAGTGACCATAGTAATTATGACTGGAACGAAGTGGATGACTTAGTATAAAGAGCAACAATGTCTGTTTTTAGGAGGAGGTTTGGGTGGATAGATGGGTCAACAAAACACAGGACTGTCACACAGGAGACTGATGTGTGTGTGGTTGGTACACTTGTATGGGTCACACTTTTCATAGGGTAGGAAGAAGCAACCTGTATGGTTTTGTGGAGGACTTTTCATGAGAATATGAAGACATTAGCAAGATCATTAAATAGATATTACTTATTGTGTATGGGGTTTAAAGTATTTTTTCCTTCATGAGATTATACAGAGAGGACAGGAAAGAGAGAGGTGGGAAATGATTTGCAGCAGGTCTTCTGGAGGACTCGACCTGGGAATGTCTATTTATTTTTCATTACCAGAGGCATGGGGACCATATTTACTAAAAAATGTGGTGATCATGTGTCGTCTTCCAGCAGAAAACATAACTTTTGGAGATTTGAGGTGTAAAATCCTGCGTGAAAATTGGTTTAAATTGATTTGCTCTTAAATCTGAGGGGTTTTTTTTCCATGAAAATCTGTAAAAGCCACAAGTTACGAGCTATAATTATGTAATAGGATGCACTATTTGATGTGTGGCAACATTGTTATTCATATACTGCTGTGTGTGTGCTCATGAACTTGTACATAAATAGACTCACACTGAGACAAAGACATCACACATGCAAATTAAACCCTGCAAAGTACACATCCCGTGTAGTTCCATTAAAGCGGTTACGGGCCGCCTAAAGCAAACTCAGTGCAGAAAAGCAAAAAGATTCCAGGAACATTCACAGGGGAACTCTTGCCCCTCCAGTAGGATTCATCATTTTAAAATAACCTAAAGAGAAGAGAGGCAGAAAGAAATTTGGTGTGTCTACAGTCGGTGCTCTGATCACCACGACTGCCTCTGGAACGTGTTCTCAAGTCATTGGGGAAATAACAGCAACACTCAGCTCAGCTGCCTTATTAAGAACAACACAAATGGTGCATAAATGCCTGTGTGAAAGCCAACTCGAAAGCTTCCTCTGTCCACAAGCCTTTTAAAACAAAAACCTACAGTGTAATTCACTACACAACATAATTGTGTTTAGGTGAATCAGTCAGCAGGGCAGAGGACATTGGATGAAATCTCCTGTTTCTATGGTTGTGTTGGCACAGGACCTCTCTTCTGTTACTAATTAATTTATCCTTAGCCTGTCCTGTAATGACTGGAATCTAATCCTTTGATCATGATACACCATGTTTATTTTTGTCTTACTTGTTCACAGATATAAGCAGTCAAAATGTGCAGCACTTTGGTATGGATTTTAGCATGGGATGTTGCTGGGCCAATATTTGAGACATGATGTAACTAACAGTAAAATACCATGGGCAATTTCAGTGATTGCAACTTTGTTACTCTTATGTGTTGTTTTCCCTTAATACAAGGAGGCAGCAGTTTTCTTGCTGTATATAAAAAAAAGGGATGACACAAAGAGAAAAGCGGGTAGGGTAGGAAGGTGAAAAGAAAGAATGGAAGAAGGCAGCATCAGGTGTATTCAGTTCCTCCCCCGCTGCCTCCTTAATCTGTCATTTCGCTGTTGGCAGAAAGCTCAGGTGCTTCGCTGGCGTCTGGGGCATTTGTGGTCAGATGGCTGTTTGCTGCCGGGACCTCTGATTCGTCCAGGGCTAAGCCCCACGGCCCCCTGGGTATTTTTAGTCAGGTGTGTGGATTGCACTGACAGGGTTCACTCATTTGGTCTTGAACCACTTGGGAGGAGGGTCATTTTTAGTCAGTGTGTGCCCAAAATCCTCTCTGAGTTTTTTTCTTTTTTTTCCTGTGTTACACAACTCTATTCTATTTTTACACATCAGTAATGAACAAACTGTTTTGGAAAATAAGACATCAATGTTGAAAGACTTTTGCCTCTGGTGCAAAAGCAAAATATGATTATCTACGTGAAATAAAGCTTGTGTGTGTGTGTGTGTGTGTGTGTGTGTGTGTGTGTGTGTGTGTGTGTGTGTGTGTGTGTGTGTGTGTGAATGGATGCCTGCAGAGTAATGGAACCATCAAGAGCACAGCTTTAACTGATGCAGAAACTCGTCATCTGTAGATATTAACAGAGACACTGCAGGACTCTATTTTCCAACACTGTCATCTTAAAGATGTTTTTGTTCAATAGCTTCAAGTCATACTGAGCCACTAGTCCCTTACCATCAGTTAGCACATACTTTCCTCACACTTTTCACAAGAATAAAGCTGTGATTCAGTGTTGACTTGAGAGGCCTTTTGTTTGCAAATGTCCCTAAGCTAGAAAAGACTGTAACTGTGCATGTGTCTGTGTGAAACCTTACTGCTGTCCTAACTGTAATAATATATATATTTAACAGCATACTGTGTCCTCCCAGGCACAAAAATCTTTCTGTCACCCATCCCACAGATCTGAAACACACTCAAAAAAAAAATGTTTTTTTTTTCTTCTTTCATTTCCTGACCACTTCTGTGAAGCTGAGGGCTGAATCATCCCAAACAGTCTGATAGTGGAGAGTTGGGGGAGGGAGGGGGTGGGGGAGAAAGAGATAAACAGATAGCGGCAATGATCAATAGAGTAACAGGGAGAGAGGGGAGTATAGGATGATAAAGAGAGAAGAAATAGAGGATGGTGAAGGGTGAGGAGGAGGAGGAGAGGAGGACAATGAGCGCCAGAGGAGGCGTACTGTGGTCTTCGGGGCTGAGCTGTTTAATTAACATTGTCTTACTCACCACCTCCAATCTCAAGAGTGATTTCTGTTTCTTTTTTTTGCCTCTGTCTCTCTGTCCCCACAGCCCCCATTTCTGTGTCTGTATCTCTTTCTCCCTCAGTTCACTTGCATTCACTTCAGCTCCACTGTTTATCTTTTAATTAAAAATAGCAGATTATTACCAGATTCCCTCAGCAGCCATGACAATGTCACAATAACAACAACAAACAATTCAATATCATGCTAATTGATCATTAAATCAATACATTTATGAAAGGGCATGGTGTGCTTCTCCTCTTCCTCACTATGATTGTCTCTCTTGGCTTAAGTCTCACTGTCTCTTTATATTCTTTATTCATTTTTGGAGTTACTAAAATTAGGAAGAACTATTCTTTCTGTTCCACATGTAAGAATTCCACCTCTCACACTCACAGTCTCTCCTTTTCTATCCACACTGGTCTCGCTTCTTTCTCTTTCACTCCTTCTGTCTCTTTCCATCCTGCTAACACCTCCCTCCGTCTGTGGCTCTTCTTTGTCCATCTCAGGGAGGGAGGGAAGAGGAGGTGAGAATGAGAGTCTGGCAGGAGGTTCTCCCAGCACACGGTGGACATGTGGGCGAAATGGCACCGCTCGCCATGCACGATGTATTACTTCCAGGTTTTGGAATTACTCATTAAAATTGTTTTAATGTTGTTCAGCCCTAACTCTTAGACATTGTGTTTATATACATGTAAATGTAGATTTAAAAAAACAAATTTGCAACAGCAAAAATTCTGCCCTGATTTATATTTTTTATCAAGATGAGGAAACATTTTTAATTTTTAGTTTGGTTTCCCTACAAAATCCACTCTTGCAACACCGTATGCACACATTGCAGCTAAAACATTATTCGTGTTTTGGTTATGTTTTGGCATTCACAGCTCTTGATTGAGGTTAGGAAAAGGTCATGGTCTTGGTTGAATATCGAAAAAGACAATGCTGACTTGAAGTATGAGACATAATGTGTTTATGCTATTAGCATTTAAATAAAACAGCATTCTCTGCCTAACCAAAGTGTTGCCTAAATCAAATCACATACAGGACTCACTGGTCTCTAGTGTCAAAGTCTTGCGTTGTGTTAATGCTACCACCCAACCTGATTACCTCAACCACCTCCCTACAACTCCCCTGTGGTACAAAAACATCTCACTGGGGAAAATATTCCCAAATGATCCCAGTTCCTTCGAAATGTAACTGGCAAAACCAATTCATATGTATAAATGTAATTTCATGGTTTTCAGTTTTGTGTTATTAAATAGACAATTCTACATTGTCTTTTACTTTGAAAACCCCCCCAAGTGAAAAAGTGAGAATTAAAGGTGACAGGGAGGATAGAGGGTGGGGTGATAGGCAGAAAGAGATGGGAGATGAATTGACCATGTAAAGGGCAGGCAATATGCAGAAAATGTCACATCGAGTTGCTGCTGTCTGCAAAGAAAGAAAAACATCCCCATGTGATTTAGTAGCAAACATTAGTCATGTTGAAAGCTTTTACAGTTTTCTGAACTGGTTTTAACAGCACTTTAATTCTTTTATTCAGATTAAATTTTTTAGCAAAAATGTCTTGTAACTTTTTCCACATTCCAATTCTTCAAAAAATGCTGGCTTTCTCTGCTTTTCTGTCCGTGTGTGTGTGCGTGTGTGCGTACGTTCTTGTGTGTATGAATGTGTTAATAATCTGTCTGCTTGCTTTTCTGAAGACATTACGTCTAAGCTTTACATCTACTCATGCTCGATTTCCCGCGTCTGTGTTTAGGTTTCTTTTATGTGTGTGTGTGTGTGTGTGTGTGTGTGTGTTTGTGATGTTAGAAGGTGGCAGTGATTAATTGCACGGCAGGGATCGAACAAGCATTGTTTAATTAAATCCTCTGATAATGTCAAAGTTTATGTTTCCTGGGAGACAAGAGGTTGGGCCTTCTGTATCCCCTTCAGCTATTATCCACTATTAATCACAACATGTGCGTGCATTGCGTATGTGTGGTAGCAGATGTGATTCTTTTTACAGCTCCTCGGGGTAAATAAGACTCAAAGGCCAATTCTAGTATAATGGAATTTTTTCTGAATATGTTTTCAAAATAACAGTGTAAACGTGTCACGTTAGATGTTGCTCTTTGCATTGCAGTTTCTCATTTTTTACACACGCAAAGCTGTTTTGTGATCCCGGTCCATTTCAGTCCTGCTTCCCAGCTTGATAAAATAAGCTTATAAGATGATAATACTTTTATAGAAGTGCTGGAAAAGGTGCAACAGAACTTTAGCACAAAAAATGAAAACACCCAACTTATGTAAACAGTTTTTCTTCCTTTTGTAAACTGCCAGTAATACTCTTCACATTTTATTCTCTGCCTACACCTTCAACTTTGAGATTAGATACATTGATCTCCCTCGCATTTGTGAGAACAAAGTTAATGAACTTGGCTGAGTAGTAAATAACAGCACTGAGATGCCTGGACATGAGTTTTCTTTATGAGAAACTGAGGCATGATTTCATATGAATGAGAAATCTGAACATACGACAGGAGGCAATGGCCATAGGCAGGAAATTTTAAGTTGTGTTACAAAGGTTTAATCTTGTTTGGCTATTTTGATAATTATAAATAATAATTTTTCTAACGTCACTAATTTTCAACTCCCTGTTTATTTTCCACAGCACGGGTGGAAACTGTAACTCTGAATGACTGTATAACTGATTTTACTTTATGGTTGCCAGCAGAAAAGCAAACTGTGTAAATGCACCTCAGCAGTTAGGAGGTTGTAAGTCAGCCTTTTTCTCTGCTCCGCTCAGGGTATCACCACAGCCTCCCCTCGTCCCCCTACACCTCCATGGCTGGACCTGATGGTCAGAGGCTACCTCCGTCTGGCACCCTCTCCTCTGAATACCTGAACCAGGGTGGATCCACAAAGGTCCTCCTCCTCATCTGTAACACAGCAGGATCTGGCCAGCAAGCTGTCAGGTAAGCTGCAAGCTGATGATTTTTTTTTTTTTTTACTGTAGTTGGTTCATTCTTTATTGATGGGTTGCGTTTGACTGAACATCATATATTCACTTTATGAAGCTGTTAGGGCTTCATCTTGGCAAGTGGTTTTGTTAAGCACACTGTAGCGGAGCCAGTTAACTTACAATTCTTATATGAGATTGCATTTGAAGATGTCATCTTAAATTTGTGAGACTGTGTTTTAGAGCTTGTCAAAGTACAGCAGCAAATGCATCTTTCCTACTGCTCCATTGTGTCTACAGTCTTATACAGCTTTATTTATTCTTTTCCCCTTTCATCATCCAGTGCTGTCTCAATGTCAGCATCTAACTTCTGCTTGACTTTGACCTGTATATCTATTGCACAAATTCCCCAGACTAGGCTGGTTTTATTTAGCTTGTGCAGCTGAGGGTCCCACCCAGCTGTAGCTGGGAGCTGACAGCGTAGAAACCTGATACTGAGTCGAACAATGTGTTCAAATTGGAGCACTTATCCTATAAAAGTTAGGTTTAATTGGTTGCTGTACAGTATGTTAGTCTAACAGGGGTAAGCAGCATCATTAAGTTCCTTACCAAGAATGCATCTGTTCAACAATGGCACAGTTGGACCAAACAGCAGAAGCAGCCATAAGCCAGCGACAGGTTGGACGGAAGCTTTTTGTTTGTTTCTCACAGATCAACTGTGTTGTTCTGTTTAGGGGTAGATGTCCTTCAGGGGATGAAGGGCATTACAAATAAGAGAATAAATGCTCTGGTCACTTCTACCTCCTCTGTAAGACAATAGCCACAATGGCCAACATCACAGATGTTCCACTCTGTTATAAGATAGCATATTAGGAGTCTAGTAAGAACTGAACAAGGATTAATTGACTTGTGCACCCAATCCAAGTTAATCTATGATTATTTTGCAGCTACTTTAAAGATTATTCAACTACTCTACAAAGGATTGTAGCCAAAGCACGGCAGATGTCTGATAGCCCAGTTGATCTTCCATTGATTCACAGAAGAGAGAAATGTTTTGTGAAGTGAGTGAGGCAAAGTGAAATACTTTATATCGATGAAATTTAAAATCACCACAAGCATGTCTTTGAACAAGGGTTTTGGTGCATTTACACTAGGATTATATTTCAAAGACGACCCTTAATGATGTAAAAGTGTCTTTCAGTGGATGTGTTTAAGTGCCATAAATTTAAAGTACTCTGTAAATGTGCATATCTTGTGCATTTTTAGTACTATTTAGCCAGTAGCTTACTTTGACTGAATGATCTGAAGCATGGTTTAAGCACATTTCACCTTGGTGTACACTGCCTGTACAGGGTCGGTCAGTTCCTTCCATTTTTTTTAGAGCCACATTCACAATGCAAATATAATGTTCTTCATCCCAGCAGTGCTCTGTCAGGTTGTACCAAGGACTGCAGTTAATTGCCATGGACTAAAATCACTGTAATGTTCCTGAACCCATTATGAGACGGCACATTCTTTGTAACACAGAGCTTTATTCTAATTGAAGTATTCATTTGACCAAGGGTAGACTGTGTCCATGGGAGTGCCTGGGTAGGATTGTAGTAGCATTCAAACACTGATCCTCTGATGCTAATGGGTTTATTGTGTACAAAGACTAACATTCCCAACACCATTAGTAGTGCTTCTAAATGATAAGGATGGCTCTAATTTCCCTACAGGGATCACTAAATTCTAACCTGTTATTGACTCAAAGAAGGATGGATTAGTATTTCTCTTCAGTCATCATGTGCATTTTGGGGCTTGAAGTCATAGCTCTTAACAGGACAGGAGTGAAACTCAGCAGGGTCTCCTGCTGCTGAGTACTCAGTGCTCACACTCATACAGGTAACAGACGTTCCTACGAAAGGCCCGATAATGTCAGGATGTGACATTTGAGGACTCGTCTGTCCACATGCCACAGGACTCATGTTCCATCGTAGGAAACATCTGAATGTCTCCAAGTAGGCACCTGTACACAAAATGAAACTTCCTCTCAGTTTTCAGAGTATTGCAGTGTCTGGAACAAGCAATCTAGCCCACCGCGAGTATGTGGACACCTTGAAAGTATACCTGTATGTGATTGTTGAACATCTCATTCAAACACCATGCTTCAACATGCTACTGCAACAGCTTCCAATTTTCTGGGACAGCCCTCCAAAAGGTTTGGAGCTTGTCTACAGAGCTTTGCTCCCATTCAGCCACAGGAGCATTTATTGGCTCACAGTCATTGTTCCACTTGATCCCAACAGTGTTTGATGGGGTTGAGATCAAGGTTTTGCGCAGGCAAATTAACCCTTGTTTTGTGCACAAGAGCCATTGTAATGTTGAACCGGGAAAGGGTTTCCTCCAACGCGGTTGCCAGAGAGTTGGAAAATATCATTGTTTGCTGAAGCATTAGGATTTGCCATGACTGAAACTCATTGGTCTGGTCTAATCAAACTTATTTTAAGTATTATACTGAGAGACAGCCTCCAAAATGACCATAAAATGGAATCAGCACCTCTCTAAAGCCTTCATACCTTCATGAAGGTAGGATTTATTGCAGGGATATTAAACTATATTAGTTTTAGCTAGGTGTATCTAATAACCTTGCAATTCAGTGTATGCTTGTTTTGTAAGTGTGTGTATATACATATGTTTCTCACTCACTCATAAATTATAAAAACCTTGGAACTTTAATCTTCAACTGTTTGTGTCTAAATAATCTGTGAGAGATGCTGATATACTTGACTTGTCTGTCTAGACAAATGCACTTACCTCTCCCATTAACCTCCTTCACAATGGCCTCTAATATAACTACCATTGTGCAGTCAGGAGGAGCGTGAGCCTTGAGATAACCTGGAGACAGAGAACCCATTATGAGGCACTGATGATATACAGATTGGTTTCTCAGCTTTATTAGGCCCCTGACCTCTCGTACAGTAATGTCACTTCTAGCTGTCAGTACAGGACAGAAAGCACTGACAGCGAAGCCTTGACGCACTTGACACCTGATGGCTTGACAGATGTGATGATGACACAAGAAGCTGCAAGAACGTTTGCTGCCGTGTTCTCATATTTCAAAAAGCTCGACATCGATAAAGAATTACTGGATTTTCACACTACAAAACCAAAATACTGCCTGGTTTTTCTCTTTTAAAAGTAACATAGCATCATATTGGATATTCTTTTTCATTGATGAGACTCAGCTGGGATATATGCAAAATGGAAAATATCTCCTCTCGTCTTCTCTGTCAGGTTTGGACCTCCATTTCTTATGCGTGAGGACAGGAGCATCTCCTGGGACCAGCTGCAGCAGAGCATCCTCAGCAAGGTCTATTATCTGATGCTGAATGGATCTCAGGCTCAGGTAATACTGGCACCCTCAATAACCAACAACATGTCACCCACTCTATCCTGTGTCCTGAACCCTTCAGTTCAGGGGTCCCTGGACCATCTTGACTCCAGGGTGCCAAATTAAAATAGCCGTGAGGAGAAGGAGTTTTCGATGGAAGTTTGATCAGTTTTCATTAAAGTTGGGTTTTGTGTTTGAATTAATTAGTTTCCATTGTCTGTTTTCAGTTGTCTGAGTCACACTGGAAGCTATTTTAAAATTAAAGACAAACCACATAACAATGGATTTAAAGTAGGCAGTCTGTCAGATGCTTGTTTATCACAAGTTTGATGATGAATTTTTGATTAGAGTTCATTGCTCTACTGAGACTATAAAATAGATTTCCTGTTTAGCATGCCCAGTGAATATTTGTTAGATTCTCTGTTGATTAAGTTTAAGTGTCTGTAGATGGCACTTAACTCTTTGTATGCTGGGCTATAGTGACTTTTGGCTCCTCATTATTGAATACCTATGGTTCTTTTTAATCCAAACTAGCTACATTTGCTGCCTCAGTTAACTTAAATACACCTACTCCTGAACCGTGTACCATATTCTAAAACCAGAAGTGCATTTTCTCTCAAAAGCTTTCTAACACACAAAGGACTAATGTTTTATACAGCTGCAGAGATATTTAATGGTTGCCCCAAGTTCCAAATTCTGTGTTCCCGTAGTTCCTTCTGCAGATATTCTTTCTATTTCATGGACACTGGTGTCCCTGACTGTCATGCCAGCGCGTTCATATTCTTCATTCGTTCAGAGAAGTGTTTAAATTTAAAGCACTGTATGTAACCTGCTTTTAATCAAAAAATTGATTTAGATTAACCACACAGTAGTGGCAAAGAGTACAATTGTGGACATCATATACAAAGAAATATACACACACATAGTCCTATCCTTTTGTGGATAAGTAATAATGGTTTTATGTGCTGAGTGTAAATTCAATTATGTCACCGCCCACTTAAACCACACTAACACAAATCCTCATCATTACTGCTGTAGTAGAAAATCTATATTGTAAAGTGACAATAAGAAGCAGGTTTGAATTATATGGTGTTATTTAAATGTCTAAAATTGCTTCTCAGTGGACACATCACTGCTACATTCCTATATTAATATTTACACAATCCATCCTGTGAATTCTGAAGTGCTTGTTTTGTGGACAGCCAGTCGTGCATGCTCAAGTCCACCTCTACGTCCTCTTCCACTCTGTATGTGCTGCAGGCTTTGACCATGATCCCTGACAAGCACATCTGTACTTCAGCTTCATCTGTTCTCCATACTCAGTTCAAGTGATCTGTACATCATAAGCCCTAAACCACAGCTCCACTCTCAAATACATTGGCACATACAAAACTACTCATGCACAACCGCTGTCCCCCACTGCTGGTCTCCGAGTTGCCATGGGCAACACCATGGTGACAGGCAATATTTGAGGTGGCCTTATCCAGAGCGAGCAGCTCTCCGCTTTATAAGAAAAGAACTAAAGACAAGAAGAAAGAGGAATATCAGCCTGTTTACTGATCACTATCTCAGTTTTTTATTCACCTCCTCGAAGCCTGTCTGGACAGATACAAACTCACTGAACTGTCCTTTGCCCTCCCCTTCCTTTTTGTCTTAATAAAAACAATCATCAGGTTCCTGATGGTCATAGATTGTACAGATACTTTCAGCTGAAAGGCCTCCCATATCCCACAGGTGATGGGTGACAGGCTGATGCGTTCCTGTCTCACTTTTCTTTTTAAAAGGGAAATTTAAATAAAATACAAGCTTTAGTTTGCTGTTCAAATCAGATAGTAACTTTGCCGCTATCACTGTGTAATATAGACTTCAATATCATTGCATCTATTCTGCATCTGTTTGGCAGGCAGCAAGTGTGCGAGTACTTTGCTGCCATTCATTTTATCCTCACTGTGCCTTCATTATAAGATGTTTTGGCGCCACTCTGAGGTTGGTTTAGCAAGATGCAACTTTCAGTTCAGGGTATGAAAAAAGGAAAACAGTAACTTCAGTTGTTACTGACATGGAGGTCAAAATTCAATTCATTCAATTCAATTTTGAGCTGAACACGTAAAAACTCTTCCCCCATAACAATACATAGACTTATTAGAAATCAGGATTTTTAGAATTTCAATTTCAAAACCATGCAAGCTCTTAATATTCAACATGCAAGTTAAAGTGGCTTTTTCCTCATTGGGATATTTTCCTGGTAGCTGTTTTTCAGGTGATCCCAGAAATATCTGAATTGCTTCTTGTATCACAATAATTGAGAAATTAATTAATGAAAGAAATCAAATGTATTCACTTTTTTTTTTTTTTTTTAATACAATTCTCAACCTTAATCCCTAGAATTGTGGTACCCTATCTGTCATTACTCAGTTTGGTATTTTCAGTTTTAAAGGGCATAAATATTCTCTCTGGTTTTTTACTAAATACTGTATAAATCTGAGTTCAAGAGGATTTTGTTATTTTTTCTTGATATTGATCAGTTGTGTTTTGTGTGATTTTCTTCTCAATTGATGTTAAAGTCTCCCGTATTCCTTTTTTTAAAATTACACTGTTTTAATGCTCTAAACCCTCTCATGGTCAGTTTCAGTCTTACCAATACATACTGATCCCTTACAGTTAATGATCGGTGACCAGTTAATTTAATTACATGAGATACTATTGTTTGCTGAAGTCATGATCCCTTTATGTCAATGGTCCCTTTCTATATTCAACTGGGCTTATGCTGCTAAGTAGACTTTTTCTTGAGGATAAACTGATGATGTCAAATAAAATGACGCATTTAATGACTTGTGGATTTGAATGCTTTGCATATTCAGGTGCTCACTGGAAGACCCAAAGATTTAGCTTTACTTCCCCAAATCACCCAAATTAAAGAGTGACTGACTTTTGGAAGAGATAATAAAATACTGTCCGTATGACCAATTTACTTTTGCACCTTCGGCTTTCCTGAGGACTGTTTCAATTAACCTCATCATATTTGACTGAAATATTTTGTCGTGGTGGTGCAGTGTAGTATCACCTGTTACGTTTTATCAACATCCAGCGTTGTGAATGCTTAATTCTCAAAAGGTTGATTTTTAAAAATGTACCAAACTTGTGTGATTACTTATTAGGCCAGAGTGTCTTGTCTGATCTACTTCATTATATTTCATCAGACAGATAAGACAGTCTGAATGTATGCTTGCTCAGGCCCTTAAAACTGAGAAGGACTGTGCCTTTTTCATTTGCTGCTCTAGGCTCCTATTAACAACTAATTTATTTCTCTTTATGCTCGGCTACAGTTCCTATTCTCCAACGGTGGCCCACTCAGAATGAACACATTAGCAACCTGATTCTGCTCTCTGCTCTCTAATAACTTAGTCCTCTGCTGAGGCAGAGTTATTATCCATCTTTAAATGCATCTATTCAAATGTGGAGGTGGCAAAAGTAGCTGTAAGATGTGAATGAGGAATTTGTGTGTTTTAAACTGTTGTGGTGACGTGATGTATAAATCCTGCAGGAGGTGCTAAAAGTTTAATTGTAAATCACTAGTTCACGTCCGTACAGTCCATTCAAGGTCTGTTCACAAATACTTGTTTCTTATCTCTCTCCGTTCTCAAGACATGTCTTGACATTTATTTAATTTGTTCTTAATCAGAGCCCATAGCTATATTAGGTTACAAGTAACCACAGCAACAATACTGCTGCTTTACACTCGTCTCACCTCAGCTTTACAACTTGTAAAACAACACAGCTAATACAAAGTCACAGAAGTTTACAGGATTATAAGTAAAGCAGTAGTAGTGAAGTAACTAATGATTAAAGTGTACTTACGCAATACATTTGCCAAAATACTGAATAATTAGAAAATAATTTTCAAAACTTTAAATTTTCTCTTCTTAGTAATGTTATCCAAAAAGTAATGCACTCTGTGTGCAAGAAAAACTGGACTTGGTTGAGGGACCGCTCTGCCGACACTGAACACACAATTCTCTGCCAAAGCTAGAATAATTTTGGGTATTTCTATATTTATGCTTTTCTCACTGCTTTTTTCCTAACATTAGCTTTGACTGTCGCGCAAGCAATCATGAATATTTAATGTAACTAAGAAAAATTTGTTTTTAGGGGCTTTAAGTTTTTCCCATACAACCAAAATAATAAACTCATACAGTTGGTGTTATCTTGCAGTATTTTTTTTTATATCTACATACCCTATGTAATGTCAGGTTGTTCTTTCTACCACCAGTGTCATAATTTTGTTGACACTGTTGCTGGCTGTGTTTTCTGTCTCTCACCATCACATTTCTTACTCTTAAACATGTTGCAAGTGTTGAATTTCAGAGTGAGTCAATCTCACAGATAGTGAGTGATGTTCATATAAATAATGTTCATTTTGATGTCCTGAGAGAACCACTGATATGATAATGGTAGCTGTATATATGTATAAAAGGCTTTAAGGCATATTGTGCCTGACTGCACACTGCTCATCAACTTGCTGCTTGGGCATGCTGATTAAAAATCAGTGCTCCAAACTGCAAGGGTTTGCTTCGTGTTTCACTTTTGTCAGATTATTAAAACTAAACTAATGCTATTGTTGAAGGTGGGGTAGCAGCTCCTTAAGGACAAATCTGTAGTAACATATATTCCTCTCCCTGCAGAACGCTGGGGTGCTGTTTAAGATCAGAGTGGTGGGAGGATCTGCAGCCTACAGCTATCTGTCCCCACAGGACAGCAGGCCACTCTACCACCCTGCAGTTGATAGGTATGACACTCACACCCACACACACAATCAAAGGAGGAAAAACAACATGCTGTGTCATATAATAAAACTGCACAGACACACATACACACATATCTAACCAACATGCAAATACCTCACATTCTTCATACAATATGTCCACTTGTATCATAGAATATATATAACATGCACATACTATAATACAGAACACATGTACATGCTGATATGTGCTTGTTGCACATGGCCTTGATGATGGAATGATAAAAGCAAAAATAGAATACTAACATAAAATCTATAACAGTGCTTACAAAAGCCATGACACAATGCTGAAAGACTGCTAGTGAAAGCACAGCCACATGTAGCAGCAAACACCCAAACAAATAATACGTCAAATATGAGCCAGTTAAAGCTGAAATTGAAATGATTGCATGAATTCATATTTGTAACAAAGGCGAGCAGATTTTCTTGTGCATTAGACAAAGAGCTACAATTCTTTTCAGAAGCCAGTGGACCTTAAGAAGATTACAGGGAAGGGAGTATAATGATATCAGTTTGATGGAGTGAAGATAAGGACTTTTATTTCCTGTGTGATAAAGATCATCAAGGTGTCTCCATACAGCTCAGGAGTTCAGTATAAATCGCTGCCGTTGTTCTGCTGAGGTGCAGTGAAGGTCAGGCCTTTCACAAAGGTGCAAGGAAATTAGATCGTCATCCAGGTCCAGTAGACATTCAATATGTGTGTGAGTGTGCATGTGAGTGAGTCTGTGTCTATTCAAGCATGTCTTTGTGTTCATGCTGATGTGTGAGCGTGTGTTTGCGTCTGCCTCAGCTCATTACTTAAATCGCATTAAAAACTGAAAAACTAACATGTCTAGAGTGCATGTCAATGCTGAAGTATATTTTGTTTATTTATTTACACATATACCACACCACATATAAATGCCAAACAGCACAAGACACAATGATGTAATGACATTTCCAGAAAATAAGCACCACAGCATTTATTCTGTCCAAATAAGGACATACGAAAGATCATCTTACAGTTCCACATAGACGTACACTGAATTATTGAGTAAGACACTCTGAGAGGTAACACCAGGTCTCTGAGCACACAGGGAGAATGCTTATCTATGTAGATATTTTTCGATGACTTAAATATTATCCAGTTTAACAAAATGATCAAAACCTAACATAATTAATTTCTTAAGAATATAATAGTGGTGAGATGTTATATCCTTTTCCATGTTTGCACACGTCACCTGTCAGGTTGCCTTACATCACTCACAGTAAACTTGCCAGCCTTATGCTAAATTTATGTTTTCGCTCTTATTATAGATAAGACACTGTTTAGTAGGAATTCTGTTCTTGGCTCACAGTCTTTACATTGCATTTTACATGATTATGTTTTGTATCCAGTACTTATTCAGCTTGTTAAAGGGTCAGTTACTTCAAATCACACAAATTGATTGTCCCATGCGTGCATAGCTTTCACCAGCCATTCCAGCAGTTTTGATTTTATTCACCAAGGTTTTCAGATGTCTACCCTCTCATCTGCGAGCCCCTGCATGCATTAGACATCAGCGTTGTTTTGTTTGTGGATGTCAAAGCTTCAAAAATGTCCCAACTATAGTGAATAATCAACCCTTCTCACTGTGAAGAGTTTTCATTGACAGCAATTTTCTATTAAAGTGCAATTGTCCCCTAGTTTGTAGCACAAAAAAATATGTTTCACAAGCCTGAAGTTTTGTGACTGAATATCCAGACACTTGATCACTCAATCCTCTATACTCACAATTAAGTAGGATTTTTGTCATGACAGCTGATGTGATGATTATATTGTTCACCATGAATCGTCCTTATATTTTTTTCCATCTCCTTCAAAAACTTCATTTTTAATATCAAAGAATATTTTTGTTTTGTAATTTACTGCTCTGGCCAGCTTTCATTGTACAGTCTCTCTGTTACTAAATAATTACTGTTTGTCTGCATGTTGTTGCAATGTCTGGAGTGTGTCACTTGAATAATTATAGACCTTTAAAGTGTTTAATTGGCCAGCTGTTATGTGTTGGCAGGAGTCCGGCCAATCAAAGCTTCTTCTGCTGCTCTGTGAGTTGGATTTCATTAAATTTCTAGGTGGCACACTGAGAGCTGTCTTTAAATTGAAGTGATCGAATGGAGTTGTTAAAGCAGGAAAATTTCATTTTGAGATGGAGTATGATTGGCAGACAAATTTGTAAATTTTGCAACTCAGTTTTAAAATTCAATAATGGATTCTTTTTAAAACTTTAAACCATTAATCATTGTATGAACTGAAGTATAAGTGTATAAGTGACCAGGCTTTATAGTCTGTATCTCCAACTGCCTGACTGCTGCAGTGTCACTTTATTTATTGTAACGCACATACAATATCACATCCACTTGTCAAAGAGCAAATACACATATGCATTCACAACTATTACACACACACACACACACACAGTCTTGGTTTTTCAGATTCACATAGCCAAGTAGCCTTGTGACAATTTCATGAATTCTTCTGTAGGCAAGAGTTTTTTAGAATGGATGAATTCCTATTCTTGGAGAGATCAGTGGAGAATAACAGAGTTCTTTATGCATCCTGCATTTTGTATTGAGTGTGACACCACTTCACATTCATGCCAAGGCAATTATTATTGTAGTACTCACATAAAATCCAAGTCAACAAATGGGCAGACAGAGAGAGAGAGAGAGAGAGAGAGAGAGGAGAATTTGGAGATACAGTAGGTAGAAAATTAGAATACATCAGAATTGAGTGTCTCTTCCTTATCATAATCAGTTTTGTTAAAAAAAATAATGAGGTCTTTAACTTCCTTGAATTATTAACATGTTATGTAAGCCTGACATCTAGTGGTAATGCTCAGTTCATACACGTCTGTGCATTTAACATATTAACAGTGCACAAAGAACAATAAGGACACAACATGTCTACTACTGTGAAGACAAAATGAATCAATACTTGTCCATGCTGGAAGTCTCCAGAGCGTCTCCATCCAGAATACAGATGCTTTGCGAAAAATCAAAGGGAATTGAATTTTGACACGACTCCAAAACTTCTGCCACTACTGATCTGTCATGTTCTTAGATTAAAAAAAACAAAAACAAAAATCCTCTGCCTTTAGCATTCAACAACTGTTAAATCTACCTTGGCTGTCTATCAGTGCTGTTTGTCTGTTGAATACTGATGCAGTTTTTATCTTGCCTCCCGAGATCAAAGCAGTTGAAGGTAAGGTCTGCAATACAAACACAATACCTCACTGCACCGTGACTCAGCATCACCCATTTGCATATTAACACATGATGTGAAGCCAGGTCTCACCTGTGCCCGATGTCACTGTGCAGTCCTGCTGTTGCCAGTCTTTTGAGGATATCTGTGTCTGTGTTTATCATTGTGAAATAAAATGAAATAAAACTAAAAAGCACAAAAACTCAAAGAAGGTCTCAGGTTCACTGTCACCAAAGCAGGTCCATTATTTGTTGCAGGACAGCAATGCAGATTTCAGCCTCCCTCAGTGTTTTCTGGTTCCAGGTTTTCAACTACGATGACAAGATGTGTAGATGTGTAGATTTCGAATGTTATCTTACTGTTTTCCTCCCGTTGTGTCGTAGAGCGCTGAAGTTCTGCGGCCCTGGGGGACCTCCCCACGTGAAGCTTGTCATTGAGTGGGACCACAAGACTAAAGAATGGTAGGCATTGTGCACAAACTAGAGGAGTAAACACACACACAGTATATTTACTGCTGTGGATGTCATCCTGAGTATCATTTTATTATTTGCTCGATTATCTGAATGCACACTGCTTGAACGCGTATATGTCAAAAGATGTCAAAAACGCACACTCCCACTTATCCAGTCTCTGTAAACTCAGTTCTGCAGCTGAACTGGAATAATGAACCCTGTTGTGTGTGTGTGTGTGTGTGTGTGTGTGTGTGTGTGTGTGTGTGTGTACGTATGTGTGCTCTAGTCTGTTTGGCAGCATCCAGGAGGAGGTGGTGAAGGATGCAGAGAGTGTGAGGAGCCAGCAGCAGCAACACCTGCAGCAGCATAGCTGTACCTTGGACGAGTGCTTCCAGCTGTATACCAAAGAAGAACAGGTGAGCCTCAAGGCAACTCGACGCTCAAGAAAAGAACAGAAATTCAGTTGAGTTGCATTACACGTAATTTAGACACCAGGTTTTAACAAGAGGAATGTGAAGAATAAAAAACAGAACATATCTCCTAACATATCTTCTACAACTTTGGAGGAGTGCACTGCTAAATCAGTGGAGTACTCTTCCAAAATAAAAGCAATGATGCTTTCGTTATAATTCTCTTAACATTAAAATTTGATTTGATTGCTCCAATTAGCTGTTCCACCGTGATAATAGAATAAACTGTTTCACACCCCTGCAGCTGACCTCACCTGCACAATTGTCCCCATGTTGTTTTTTCCCCCAGTGTGGGATTGGCAAGTGGTGGCATTCTAACTTTGCACCTCGTTAGTCATCAACTCCTGTTATGAGTTACCGTGACCTTTCCATCCATATACAGTATCATAGTCTTTAAAGTCTTGTGAGTACTTCACAAGCCTTAACTCCCACACACCTATAGCAGCAGTGAACACGTCTGACAAAAGCAAATCTCTTTATGTCTCTGCTGTATGGTTCAGTTCAGGTGAAAATGTTTCAAGAGAGTGGTTTACCAAGTTTCTCTTTTCCTGTGTTGTCCAGCCACCTTTGTAATGCTGTACGGTATTTCAGGGGGCCTGGGAATTTGGAGCACTCCCAGTAAAAGCACAGAGTTGAGCCAGCTATGGTTAATAATAGTAATATGTGAATATCTGCCAATATGTTAGGTCATTTTATTAAGGTTTACTTAAAGGTATAATCTGCAGAATTTTCCCAAAAGAAAAAAAAAAGAATATAGAAATCTCTCCCAATCATCATATATGCAGAGACCCTGCCCTCTGCCTGTATTTTCTTTCTCATCGTTTGGGCAGTGGGTGTGTAGCCCACTGCCCAAACGATGAGAAAGGGTGTGAGGGGGTCTACAAAAACGTAGCCACCAGGTCTCATTGCTGTCTGTCTCTCCCCTCGCTCTCTGTCATAGTCAGAACCGCAGGTCTGTGTCTGTTTCACTGAGGACGAGGCTGAGCTTGGGCTACATTCATTCAAAATCTGGTAGCATAGCACTTTTCCCACAGAGTTGTGCAGAGGTGTAGGTGTACAACAGTGAAACAGATTTATATAAAGCATATAAAGCATATAGGATTGTTTCTCTACTGAAGAAAAAATATTGACTAAATATTGAAAAAATATTGAATACCTGCATCAAGGAAAGCCTTGATGCAGGTATTCTGAAAGTCTTCTGTTTGTGTTTTGTGTCACGTACAGTTTATCCAAGTTAATTGACTACATCCAGACACACATATATTACAGAGCAATTGCATGAGTGATTACTCATACCTAAACATAAACAAATTAAAATGCAAAAAAGGACAAAAAGCTTTGGGTTGGATTAAGATGAGAAAAAGGCAATGTGCATGCGAGAAAAGGAATCACATTTTACAAATATGACTCACTTGTAAAATGGTGAGTGGCAGGAAATAACAAACAAGATTAATTTTTAAGAGACCAAAAAGTACAACATTCTGAGCTTCTGTAGCTACACCACATGTGTCCTAAACAGATTGTTTATTCACTCCTAATGAATGTGATGAAGATTTAGAGCCTTATGAACTGCAAAAACATTGCCAATTACTCACCAAAAGGGAGTGCAGTGCAATAAGTAACCACCGCACAGCAGGGAGAGCTCAACTGCTATGCTGCCCCAAATCCCATGTGAGTTTATCAGCCAAAGTGCAGATGGGCTGCAGGTCAAATCTGATGAGCAACAGCTCATCACTTCATATGTATTCCTTTCACGATACACTATTCTTGGCACAGTTTAATTCTGTTTAATCAAAAGATCTCAGTTATGACTGACGATGTGAATGTTAATGACCTGCTGATAAATTCTTAAGTTCTTTTGAAGTTTTTACACCCCAAGTGGGCGACAGCCCTGGCTGGAGGCCATGTTTTCAGGTTGTCCCCGCATATGTTCCATCATTGTGAGCGTGATATCTCAGAAAGGCCTTGAGGGAATTTCTTCAAATTTAGCACAAACATCCACTTGGACTCAAGGATGAAGATTTTGATAGGTCGAGGTCAAAGGTCACTGTGGCCTCATGTCCTTCCCATTCCTGTGAACACAATATCTCAGTGTGATATCATAATGTTCTACAGAAACACTTTGCTGGCCATTGTTCAATGCCATAACTCAGGAAGAGAAGGGGAGATTGTGACCATATTTTCTGCAACTTGAGTGGTTGGCAGAGGCATACAGTTGTGAGGGAGTAATTCTAGTTTGTTACCATTTTTTTTGCTATAGTTTGTGCACTCTTTAGATGAAGCACACAACCTGAGGATATCCTTATAGTAAAGTAGAATCAAAGTGCACTACATAATACTTCCATAATATACTGCCATGCAAGGACACACTCTAAAATTTCCTATCACACTGAACTGAACCCACTGAAGATTTTCATTCTGTCCCTGTTTTTGCTTCAGTCCCCACTCAGCACTATATAGAGAGAAGGTGCACCCACTTATTTAGTAGTATTTGAAAGGAAGCCTCAGAGAAGCAGTGATGCTGTTGCATATGTCACTTGACATCTCTCCTCCGTAGGGTGATTTAGAAATGAGAAATCATATTTCTTTGTTGTATTGCCTCATTAGTGGGATGTAATATAAATATTTAACAGATGGTGGGAAAGTTTCTATAATTCGAGATCTGGAGTGGCTGCAGGAGCGTCCTTGTTCCAATTTTTCCAATGTAAGCTCAACCTCAAGGCCTGACTTCTGAACGCGTCAAACAGCCCATGGCCATGGATTCTACATCTACAGTGGCTCTCTACATCTTCTGACTCCCTTGCTATTCATAACACTTGTAATTCAGTAAACTGCTTTGCATACTTCTCTTAACCATGACTGAATGTAAAGCCTCAGACAGTAGGGAGTTTGTGCTGAATCTTCTCTGGTTAGAAAAAGAGTTTGATTTTAGTTTTATTTAATGAAATCAAACAATATTAATTTGATATTTAAACTATTACTTGAAGTTGTTAAACACTTTGCAGATGAATAAGTAAAGGTTGCCAGGCAGTAGAGGAGGTCTGAACTGACAATTGAAGAAGCAAAAAAATCTATAAATGCAAACTCATTAAGTATCTTCTCACATACTCTTATTTTTTTAAATTTGCAATTTTGTTTTATGGTTTGTTCTGACACTATAATCAAACACCACAATTGCTGAAACCCACAGCATTGACCTCTGCACACAAAAGCTACTGATATTTTTCTGTGCTCAAACTGCAATAAAAACAGCCCCAAGTTCATGACTGGTTGGCAGCTGGTGAAAAATATCTTTAATTGCCCTGTGAAAAACATGCATGATTAAAGTTTGACTGATCTGTTCTCAGTCTAAATACAGGGTTTGTTGTGTATGTGTGAATGCTTGTCATCGCTTGTTTTATTTAAAGAGAATTCATGCAGAGGTTGACATTTCTTACTCTATTTTCTAATGAGGCAGTACATCAGTACAAAATAATTGCACTAACAATTGTAACTGTGTCCTCGTTATCTAGGCAGGGCATCATGTCATTTGTACAAATCTAAGGCATCAAGATGCCACAGAGCAGCTTAAGATTCAGCTGTACTGACACCATCAGTAACTGTTGTCACTTCAGATGATACTTGATTGCAAAGGATGTAGCTTTTCACAAAAAGTATGTTCCCCTGATTTCCCCGTCCTCAAATTTCTCCTTTGCATCTCTTCTTTCTCGCAAGCGGGAAGAACTGCAAAAATGAGGAGAAACAAGCAGACAATCAAGGGGATTGTATCATCTCTATCTTTTCCTTTCTCTCTCCCTCACATTACACACACACTGCCATCACTGCTGCTCAGGGCGCAGCAGATCTGTATCCGACAATAATTTCTCTCATCAGGTACGTAGTACAACAAGTATTCATTTCAGAGGTAGAGTGAACTGTGTTAGAGTTACCAGAAATGATCCCACTGCCTGCTGAAATTCCCAATACACCAAAGCAGCGCTAGGAACCAGAACTGTAAAGTAGACAGCACTGTAATACAAACACCTTCCTAATACTGGGTAGGGCCTCCCTTTGCTCTCATAACTCAATTTAGTCTCCAACTGTCCAGTTTTTGTGCAACCTCAGATTTCTGTTCTTGGCTGACAGGAGTAGAACCTGATAATTAATCATCTTCTGCTGTTGTACTTCATCCGCCTCAAGGTTCAATGTGCTGTTCATTCTGAGATGCTTTTCTGCTCACTGATGACATTAAATGACGCCCTGTAACCTTAAATGTGCATGAAGCAGGTATTCTCGATAAAGCGGTGGTGAGTGTATTTTTTGATGACGCACTAACATGAGACAAAACAATTTAATTTCCTGATCTCATCTTGTAAAACAGAAGCTCATCATCTTGTACTGCACGTTTGGGAAAGAGGAACTGAGTTTTGAAAGTGGAACAATGACCCACTGGAGTCCCTGCCTGTAACCATAGTAACAGTAAATGTTAAGTTTTACCACGAGCAGCCAGATAGGTGTAGTCTGGGATTAACCCGACAATCGATATTGGCAGGATTTTGCTATAGCCTCAGGACTTTCGTTATACTGACAGGGATGGTTTCATTTTAGTGGAATAATATTTGTGAAGTAACTCATCGTCCCTCTGTGCAAAAACAGGGTTAAAGGTATTTCTCCTGTGTCAGATCCATACTTTACAAGTATAAGCAAAGGGTAATGTCTTTGAGATATCAGTCACACACAGGGGACCATTGTACTTTATCCACCAGATTCTCACTCTAAAATCATGAAGCAAGCAGAGACGGATGCAAGAAACACCAGACATTCTCAGACTTAAAAAACGTGTAAAAAGCCAAGTTTGGTCAGTTTCTCGCACAGTGAGTTCCATGACCCCTAAGGAGTGTTTTTTTTCTCCTTCTTCTTTTCTTTGGAATATGAAAAATCTGAAGAGAGAAAAAATGATGAGAAATGAGAAAAGGCTTTCATTTAATTAAAAGAATGCAGACAAGTATTGACCTGACAGGGTTTTGATCAGAGCAGAGATAATGAAAAACAGACTTATAACACCTACTTCCATATAAAGACAATTGATCTGAAGTAAACATATCACATAACAATAATGACATCTCCACTCTACAGTTCTTTATTTGATTTGTATAAACGTTTAATTGATTTATTCACTGACTGATTCCAGCTTGCTCCAGATGATGCCTGGAAGTGTCCCCACTGTAAACAGCTTCAGCAGGGCATGGTGAAGATGAGCCTGTGGACTCTCCCTGACATACTGATCCTCCATCTTAAGCGCTTCAGACAGGTGGGTGAGCTTACTAAAAGACTTGCTAGTTAGTCCTTCATTGAGTTAGTTATCTCTTAATGCTTCAATTACAAACGGACAAAGTTAGCGACTAGTTGGTGAAGAGGCAGGTATTGCCTTCAGGAGCTGGAGCAGAACTCAACAAAAGAGTCAGTATTGGACTAGCATTCATCAGGTGGCCAAAAACACAACTCCAAATGAATGCTAACACTGCTCCTTGTGTGCTGGGTATGTAATAAGGTTTGCTAAGACATTTTCCAAAACAACTTTACAAAGTAATAAAGTAATTATTGGATTTTCTCCTTTCTGCTAAATTGCAAAATCAATTAATGCAACTTTACCAATCATGAAACTCTAAAACGATTTGAATTTTATCCATACTTTCTGTGTAATTGTGTTTTTGTTGTGCTGTTGATTTTTGTTTGGAGTGAAGGAAACACAATTATGAACAACTGAATCAATTCAATAGCTGACAGAATTGAAGAAAATGCTCTCATATTAATAGCTTCATCAAATATGTTGTAGAATTTAAGACGTGGAATGTAAGACAGAAAAGTAACATGTTGCAGGACAGACTCACCCTGTTTGATGGAAATTTCTTCTACAGAATAAAATCAATACAATTGTTCCTCCTGAATCTGAGCTCTGAGCCTTTCCAGCACCCGCAGCTTGGTTGTTTTCAGTGAGGCAGAGAAGGGTGTGATTTCCCCAAATCAGTGAAACATATCCTGTGGTCCTCTTTTTTTTTTTTTTTTAAAGTGGGAACTAACACCTCCATCTGCCCCAGGCACTGTCCCTGACCTCTGTGCATTGCTGAAGTTGCGTGTAAATTATCCCGTCAATATTCGGCATTACAGAGTGAATCTCATTCACCCTCAGCATCTCGACACTTCCTAACAACCTCAGCAACCTCAGCCAGGGAAATTAAAGAGGAGTCAGTCCCACGTATCGTCCCTCTCCATAGGTAACAAGTTTGTCTCTGTCTAGAGCCATGGGAGCACACATACGCACACAGAGAGAGGTGTTTTACGCATTCTGGCTGTTTACTGAATGTCAGAGCGAAAATTAATTCAGCACGATACAACCGAGATCACAAATGAAACTTTCTCACCTCAAATCTTTGATGACTTTCGAGTCAGCTTGGCTGGAAACATTCTGCTTGTGTACATCTTTGGGTAGAGAAAGCTCTTGTGTCACTGCGGGAAGACAAATATGCTGGAGGTGATCACTAATTAGTACTAGTGGTTGTGTGGCACTGCTGCTTTCCTTCCCAAGACACACATTTAAAATACAGTTCAGGATTTTTCCTCACTGCTTGGCTAAATCCACCAGGTCAGGGTGTCTCCACCCCTGGTTTTGCTTTGCCCCAGCCCTCTGTGTTGTCTCAGACTAGGTTGGCTGTTCCTATCAGTCACTCTCCTTTAAGTTTCCTTTCAGTTCCCATGTGACCACTGAAGCCTTTAGTCTCTTGAGGTGTAGCCGTCCCCAGAGTTATGCCCCAGATTCATACTAATTATGCACAAGTTTAATTTTTAATTAATTTTTGAGTGCGCTGTTATTGTATGCCATTTTTCACATAATGTCATACAAAGGAAAGGAATTAGAAGAGCCATTCACATCTGCAAAACTACTGATTACTGAACTACAGAGTGTGGTGAGACAGCTCCAGGAAGATATTGGGGAAATAATGGTAAGTTTTAAAGCTTTAGAGAATGTTACTACCTCTTTAGGTTTAATTGGCAGTGGTGATCCAAATTTGCAAGCTTGACATCCACTGGTGCACATATAGTATGGGTCAGTCAATTAGTTCTCTATTTTGGTCCAGACTGCAATATCTCTGTAACTGTTGGATGGCTTTTGATTAAGTTTTGGACACATTCATGTCCCCTCAGGATGAATTGTACTTTGGTGATCCCTCAAGGTTTCATCTGGTTCCATCATCAGGTTTTAGTTTAGGATCAAATACGTGCAAAACTAATGACATTCACATTAGCCTCAGTTGTAATGTTGTGCTAACTGCTAAGTATTGGCATGCTAACACAATAAACTACAAAGGCAATCACAGAAGACATTATACCTTCTTACATCAGCACAATAGAATTGTTGTTCCACGATTGGGCACTCTTTGTCTTGTTTGTATACGAAACACAAATACTGTGTATTATGACAGTTGTGTGTATTCTGATAGCGTGTGCTATGAAATGGGGAAAGCACACACATGGGGTGTCAAATGTCATATATGCCTTTTTCACAGAAGACATTTTGAAAAGTCACGTAAGGAAAAGCATGGGTGTAAATTGTAAAATGTAAAATATGAGAAAACCTTGTAGCACATGTGCTTTTTTGACAAGTTAAAATGTCTTCCGTGAAAAGGTTCTACACTTCAAACTACTCTAAGAGTCTGCAGTAAGAGCCTTTCCTCTGCAACACACAGTCACATACAGTCACATTTTTGCAACCTTCCCATTTTCTGGGACAAACTCCAACACAGTAGCATTCTCATGGGACTCATTAGTATCCCCACAATTGTCTGACAATGGGACCGTCTACACATAGTGGCTGCAGTGGCTCAAGCTGCTGCCCTGTGGTATATTACTGGAAATATATATATATATATATATATATATATATATAGGGATGTGCACGAATAATCGATGAGTCGATTAATCGTCACAAACATAATTGACATCTATTTTTAAGAATCGACAACATTTTTTTTTGACTAATTTTTAATCTAATGTTTATGGTTCTGTTTCTGCTGAGTGCTTCTTTTCTACTGCATCTTGCTCTGTATGGTGCAAGCAATTAAAAGAAGTGAATTACAGCATTGTGCCAGGGGGTGGGAGGGGGTGGCTTAATGGTCTTCGCAAGAGTTGTTTTAGTAGTTTGACGTTCAAAATCTGTTTAATAAGGGCCTGAGGGCTAATAACCGAGCTTCCGCTAACGTTAGCTCATGTTGTTTCTAGATGCTCAGCTTGTTTTTAGGTGAAGATTCCTTCAGTGTTCATTGTTCAGGAGGTTTTTACTGGGAGCTTAATTATCCACCGAGGCCTCATTGAATAAAGCAGTTTCATATTTTAAAAAAATCAATGTTTCAGTGCTACAGCACAAAAAACATGACTCCACATGACAACATATTATTTTGGTTTGAGGGGAGGGCACGTGTTAATTATGACGTCACGACTAATCGACTTAAATTGGCTTGATTAATCAACTTAAAATGCCCATGCCTTACATATATATATATATGTGTGTGTGTGTGTGTGTGTGAGTACACATATATAAGTATTCTTGCCCACATTATGTAAACATCTCATCTGGTTAGCTGAAATTATTGTAGATTTAATTTATTGTACTTGATAGTAAACTTGGTATTAAGCAGGTTAACATATAGTTGTAGGTGCTGAAATAGTTCCTTTACTTTGTTGTATGTTAATTGGTTGTTATTGATTAACTCTCATAGACCACATATGCAAGCATATGTATGTGTCTGCATGTTCTGATCTCTCTGACCCGGAGTTACTGCTGCGTCTGTGCTGCTCTCCCTACACCTCTTGTGTAGACATTGTGTAGAAGTCACAATATCTTAGCTCCTGCTGCTTTGTCAATCTATTTTTTTAACGTCGCTGTGACGATTTACATATACAACAGGAATATATCATTCATTCATTATCTATACTGCTCATCTGTTAAGGGTCGCGTGGGTTGCAGCCTATCCCAGCTGGCATTGGACCAGATGGCCAGTCCAACACATATAGACAAACAACTGTTCACACCCAGAAAAGTATGCAGTCCGGTTTCTTTGATGGTGTCTCATTTCAGGACTGGCAAAAGTTAGCTGGCACCGCTCACACTCCCATATAACTTCTGCTGCTCCCCAGATGTATCAAAAACAATTTATTCAGCCAAGGTTAAGTCCACCAATGTCTCTTTGTTCAGTGCTTGATTGGCATCCCTCTGCCTCTCTTTGCTGATCATGATCTCACAAGCAGCCCTGTGCTCATTCAAGCTCTATGAATCAAACACCATCACCATCAGGTGCTTGCCTGCAAACTCTCAACCCAGGCTGTGGTTCCCTTCTTCTGACCTATGTGCTTTCTGTCAGCTTTTACATCAGAATTCAGGCAGTCACTCTGTCAGACTCTGTGCCAAGGACCAGTTCTGCATAACCAGAAGCCATTGATCTGCACAACACAGTGTCTAAAGTCATGGGTTATGCAGACCCTTCCATCCTAAGGTGCCAATCCCAGAAAGGGGCACTGATATTGGCAGATATGTGTCACTAGAAACTGAAATTGAATCAGTTACATTTGATTTGCATTGTTAAACTGGAATAATTAAGTTTAAAACCTAAATCTGAATAGCATAATTTGAATATAGTATATAATAATATAATATAGTATTGAACATTGTATATTACTCACTCACAAAATACAGCTCTTCATATACCTCCACATTCAGTTCTCATAATTCATACTCAGGTTGTGAAATTCAATTTCAGTTTACTGACACTCACAGCTATTTGTTGTTATCTCAGCACTTTCAGTTGCCAAGACTGATATAAACAGAAAATCTTCTTTTTTTTTTTTATTGTTTTGTAGTTGTTTTTTTTATCTCTTTATCCTGCAGGTAAAAGCAAAGATCCTGCAGTAACATTACTGATTGTTTTTACCAGTGTTTTTATGATCTTTTTTTTATTTTATTCTATTTGCAGCAACATTCATTTTATAGCCATTTACTCAGTTTAGTGTTGAATCTATTTGCATAAGATCCATTCCTCATAGATTTCCACATAAAAAATGTGTGATATTTCATACCTGCATATGTACTGTATATATGAATTTTAAAAAAACAGGTGGGCGATCGAAGGAATAAGCTGTCAACCTTGGTGCGATTCCCCCTGACTGGATTGGACATGGCCCCCCACATGGTGAAGAGGAGTCAGAGTATGAGGAACCTGAACCTCGGGGCCTGGCCACCTTCCTGGAAGCAGCCCTCAGGACACCACCAACCTGCTGACCTGACCCTCCCACATGACTATCAGTATGACCTCTATGCTGTGTGTAACCATCACGGAGGAATGCATGGAGGACATTATACAGGTATGGAACTGTGTGGTACATTATTTACTACATATTGACTACTTTTTACCATTGACTATATTTTTGACAGCTGATCAGATCAGCATATATACACACAACTTTGTGTTGCTGTGGATAATTTCACTTCCAGTCTGTGTTTTGTTTTTGTTGCTGATGCACAGTGATGAACTGTACATTCCATTTTCTTACACAGTTAATTATAAGCTTTTCTAAATAGCCCAACACAATTTGTCATATTTGGAAACAGAGATGAGGGCACGTTGTGATTAGATAATATTATAATCAGCCCTTAATTGTAAATTTGAGGATAACAAAAGTATTTTACACCAGAACAGGCAGTACCCTCTGATTTATCCTGCACCTTTTCAAAAAACAATTGCAGTAACTCAGAGATTTAGATTCACAGAACAGAAGACAAAATGCTGTCCCATCCCTGCCCTGTAGTGTCAAACAACGCAAACTCATCAAGGCACAGAACATCAGTTCAACTGAGAATTCCCATGTTGTGCTCTCAGTATCTCCGTAGTGATCTATTGCATTAGAGAGAAAATATCCTTGCCATTATTTTGTCACTATTCTTGATGCCTCCAGCAAAATGACTAGGCCCATTTTGATCCATCTCATGAAGTGGTAAAGACCAGTTCTTTAAAATCACATCTAATATTCTTCCCATACCTAGGTCATATGCTGACAACTCAGCTATTTCTATAGCAACTGAAAAACTGGTAGTCTGGAAAACAAAGTAACTAAAAAATGTTTAATTTGTAGGTTGTACAATGCCTTTTGTGGCTCTGAGGGAGCTGTCAACATTGGTTTGGTCTAAAGACTGCAAGTTTGAAAATGAATCTGCTCGTGTGGCGTCAGAAAGAAATGAGGTGAACAGACCTCTGCAGCCTCATCCCTGCTTTAGGCTAGAGGCTCGAGGCTATATTAGCTACTACTAATATAACACACCTGAATCTCTGCCAGAACTGTCAGTGGACAAGTTGCATCAAGGGCACTATACAGTAGGTGCCACGTTTTGACAAGGACACAGACTGCGGAATAAAGAATACAGTATCTCTGGTTCTACTACATCAGTTTTCATACTCTCACACTTTGTGAGTCTGACAACATTATAGGTGTTTAGTGCCAAACCAGTGGGGAATATCACAGAGTTATTGAACAGCCTCAAACTGCACTGCAGTATTTTAGTAAATCCTTTACTTGTCTATCCTCTTATTTAGTCACATTATTTAGTCATTATGCAGAATCTCACTGGTGTTGAGTGCTGAAACTCAATGAGGTGTTCAAAAGCCTAGATGAGATCTATACCTCAGGTATTTCTTTTTTCTGTGTTCCTTGTTCCTTGCTTGCTGCCCTCCGTCAGTCTCAAGACCCAGTAAGGACCTTGATGGAGTGAAAGAAACATGTCGTGGACATATTCTTCATTATCCAAATGAGAGAACTGAAATATTTGTTGGAAGTTATATTCTTACCTACCAACAGACATATAGCTTAGTAAACACAGAGTATTTTAAGCTTGAAAAAAGGATTTGAAACATTTAATGATGTCCATTTGGATACAGCTCTTTGGCCACAATTTGGGTGTCCTCTAGAGACCCCTAGGCATCGGCTTAGTAAACTCTGGTCCATCCCAATACCTACACTGGCAGTAATTGCAAGTAGTCAAGTCCCTGCTTGAGTGATTTATTCCAAGTAACTGACTTCAGTGTCCAAACAGCAATTAAGACTGCCAGTGTGTGGAGGATTTTCAGACCACACTGGGGGACACTTTAATGAGGTTAGGCCTTCCCTCATCCTAACAGGTGGCACTCATGTACTTGAAGTTAAATTATTTTATTTCACAGCAAGTTCAAGGAACAACCATACAGAACAATCTGCCAAAAATTAAATGAAAAAATATAATCAAAAACTCCCAGTGGGCTAGAGAAGCAATAAAGAAGACTAAATACACAGAGCTCCAAGTGGAACTTTCTATAGAACATAAAGATCTTTCTCAAAATAACTGATAAAAGTAGAGAGCTTATGTATATCTGTGTATAGCAAGCCATATCCATGGAGGTCGTACCAAATTGTTCATTCAGCCACAGCAAATGCTTCACTTTTTGCACACTTTATTGTGTTGTAAAACAAATCAAAAACTGAAATTGCATGTTTATGAACGTATACAGACCCTTTGCTGTGGCTCTCCAAATTGTGGTCAGGTGCATCCTGTTTGCTTTAATTATTCTTGAAAAGTGTCTCGACCTTGATTTAAGTCCACCCACTGAGAGCATGAGGAAAAATAGTCTGTGGTCTGATGAGAGGAAAACTGAACTCTAAGCACTTTGTCTGGTAAAGACCAGGCACTGCTCATCATCTGGCTCATGCAGCTTGGTGGTGGGGGGGGGCTTCTCAGACAGACAAACAGGGAGGTCAGAATTGAGGGAAGGATATGCTGCCAAATAGAAAGAGGTCCTTGAAGAAAACGTGCTCCAGAGTGCACACGACCTGAGATTGGTGTGACGGCTCCCTTTTCAAATCTTTGAATTGAGGGGCCCAGCCAAAGCACAGACTTAAACCTCACAGAACATCTGTGGAGAGACCCGAAGATAGCAATTCACGGACACTTCACATCCAGCCTGACAGTGATTGAGAGGATTTGCCAGAAAGAACAGGATAAATTCCACACGTGCAAAGCTTGTACAGAAGACTTGAGGCTGCACTTGGTGACTAAGACAATGGCAACCATACTGTATAAGTAATGAGATCAGGTGACTAGCAGGGTGGGAAACGTGACACACAGTTGAGGCAAGGTCGGGTGTGTAATTGCAGGGCTGGTGAAGACACTCAACTCTTGAGGAAAATATGTAGGAGAAGTGGAGACAGCAGGAGATGAGGAGGAGGGAGCGCTCATCACCATGACAGCTTGCTCACACAGTTGCATCCTTTCACTGGGTCTTTGTGACGTGGAGGTACAAGTCGTAGCCTTGTGCGCTATTACATGGCACAGCGATGTGTCATTTACCTAAAATAAAAGTTCAATATTGAAATTGTCATCTGTTGTTACCTGAGAGATTTGACACATTAGCAAACAGCAGGAATACTCCACACTAAAACCCCACCTAGAGTTATGTGTATGGTTAATGCAGGGTTATTATGTTATACATAAGTACTATATATCTACATTGTTTTTTTCATACAGAACATCAAAGCCTCTTTATGACTAGTTTGGACCTCTATTTTTTCATGTAAAGCAGATGAATGTCAAGATAAGATATAGATTTTCTATAAATCCACTTTCATTTCCTACACATCCCTTTACTGCAGTGAGCACAACTAGCAAAATAATTCCACTGAAGCTGCATTATTGATGTGCAGCTCTGTGTTTTGGGAAGTGATTCTTTGTTTTGCTTGTTTAACAAGCATGGAGAAATAAACTATGTTAGCTGCACTCAGTGCAGCAAAAGAAATGAAACCCAAGTGTAAAGGTATAGCTCTGTATGTTTTACATGGACAGCTACTCTGGCAATACTTGGTAGTCGAGTAAATGAATTGTTGGTTTCGGCTTCCTCATGGGATTTACTGATGATGATGATAATAATGACAACAATAATGAGAAGATGAAGAAGAAGAAAATGGTACCGGCCTTCATTATTTGATTTTCTTATCATTGCCATTCAGTTACACATGTTGCAGTTTATGCTTGTTGTCATTTTTTTTAATGCAGCTTACTGTAGGAACTCAGTGGATGGCCAGTGGTACAGTTACGATGATAGCAGCGTCGACCTGGTGCCAGAGGAGGAAGTATGTACCAGAGGAGCTTACATCCTTTTCTACCAGAGACGCAACACCATTCCCCAATGGTCTGCCAGTAGCTCCATCAGAGGTATGCTATCAAACAACTAGCATACAAGAAAAGATGAATAATTTAATGTATAAAAGAGCATATGATTGTATGGAAATGCCTGTTCTTAGGACTTGAATGTTTGACTTACTGTATATACTTTAAACACAATCATTAAGGAGTAACTTGGGTGACTAGATGGGAGCTACATACAGTGGTTTGCACTTGATGGACTGCAAACTACTGCCTCATCTGCTGCAGTCTACTCTGTCAATACACAGTCCTGATATGTTCCCTGAGCCATCTGAGAGTGACCATTGAGAAATATGTCACAGAGCCACAATGTGGACATCATACAAACTCATGTTTTCATTGAACCTGCTCAACTGTGAAATATACATTTGTAATATATATAGTACATGCATATATCCATTAGAGAAAGAATGTGGTTGTTCAGTAAGGGGTATTATGGGAATGTAACAGAGCTAATACATGAATAATAGGGCAACATATATTGCTATAGGAGTCAATTAGAATAATTCTCTGTAGAGCTGGTCCATGAATAACCAAAAAATGGATAACTTCAAAACAGCACAGTAGGGACATTACTGCATTCTCCATAGTTCAAAGAAAAGTTATCATGTAATATTGAAATGTAACATTAAGTGTATTCATATTTCACAATTACAGTTCCTCATACTAAAAGAATGATTAATATGATGAATATGAAGATGAATAAAACCTCCATAAAATATATATATATATATATATATATAATAAATTGTTTTTCCTTTTTCACAATAACAAGGTCAGCTCCATATACATTTATATACATGTATAGTTGCTAACTACGTCGTTGTCTGCTTTATAATGGCTCATTTAGAATAGTCAGTATCCGGCCTTACTGAAATTCCTCCTTTGTGAGCTGTTGTGATACTTGCATCTTTGTGCCCAGGTGCAAGTGGACCTGGATGAAAATGACCTAGTTTGATGAGTTATCATGCTCTGAAGAATTCTCAATGGACATTAACTCTCAGAATCCATATATAATATATGACACACATTGAATTTCTTGAAATAACATATCTGGTGATAAAACCTTAAATATTGGCAAATATTGAAAAGAAATTGTTACACACATTTAGGAGCAGTATGAGAGCTAAAATTTAATCTCTATGGGGCTTATTATGTATGTTTCCTGCTGGTAGAGCAGAATACAGCTCCTGGATCACCATGTCTCTGGTTTTTACATTTACTTCTTCAAAGTAAAACCAACACTTAATGTTCTGCGGTTACATTAGCAGCCGTTAAAGGTGCCTACTCTACAGGGCAGATGCAGTGTCTTTTTGTCCCCCATAATTTTTTGCAATAGGCGACAACGATTTTCAGCTTCAATGAAGAACAATACTCTTCCAGAAATAAATTAATTTTAACAGAGGTATTTAATAGCAGCAGACAATAAACCAGTGACGCCCCCGCAGAATACATTGATGATGGCCCAGCAATGTTGAATACCTGCTCAGCACAGAGAGGAGAGCAGAGGTCCACTTGAAAAATTTGTGCAAAATGACTATAGGGAAACTATAGATGTGTTATACCATTAATTTCTGGTACGCATCGGTTGGATTCAAACTTAGAAGCCTCATTGTAATATCTTTCCCTTGACAAATATAAAGAGAGCTACAGTGTGTAGAAACTGAAATACAGCTCCACACAGCACTGATTGTGCTGCAACAAAAAAAAAGAAATGAATAAATATATAAATAAGGAGTACAATTGAAAGCACAGAGTTCTTGTTCATAAGATTTATGTTTTTAGAATGAAACACAGTTTACTCCATGCTGTGTGCTTCAATACCCAGATGTGATTAAGTGTGCAGGCTACACTCCTCATATCAAACATTGAATAAGCCTGGTCTTGTCTTTATCAGCATCAAAGACAAATGTAAAACAAATTTTAAATGCCACGTTTAAAAAAAACCCCATCCATCCATGGGATGGAGCCTCAGCTGTAAACCGAGCGTTGTGCATAGACTTAAAGCCATCAGAAAAAGTTATGCTCTCAGAATTACAGACTAGATGGCAGAAAGGAGGAATGCAGTAGAGTGGTTAAACATTAAGAATGGAATAGAGTGGAAAGTGGGTATGTGATAATCAAGGCCAGTAAACATAGCATTATTATGCTTTTAAATGTCTTGAACTACAAGCTTCAAAACTGTTCATTCAGAAAAAACATCCCTTGCTTTTCTATAGACTACAGCTTTTCATACTGAATCACTATGTAGTTTTGCTCGCCAGGTCACATCCCACAGTGAACCAAACGCATTTAAAGCAGATCCTTTGGGCATATTATTATAATGTCTCACAATTGTTTACCTCTTCTTCTTTTTTTTACTGGGATTAACATGCTAACTGCCATTGGCAAGGCAATGTAAAGGGGGGAAAGTCATAGCAGTCATGCATGTGTGTGTAGATGAACTTGAAACCTTTTGCCATGGCTGCTCAGAGGAGAGGTTGTCAATATGGTATTGGAAATGTCAGAATGCCTCTTATCATTAAGGTATCAAGGTACCTTTATCATTATGAACTATCCTGTCTGCGACAGTACAATTACCCACCAAATGACCAATAATGACCCTATTCAAGTGTGACTATAATAGTCAGAAAGAACATTTTTTTAAGTGCTGTCAGGAATGTAACATATTTTCTTTTCCTTGTTTAAGTTGTTTATAATTTTCACATTGGAAATGTCAAGGACTGGAGTATAGTATATCTGTTTCTTCCTTTGCCCTTTTAATGATGTGCCCACCTGCAGCAGCCACACTGTTTTCAGCCATCTGTGCCCACTTCAGAGTACTGTAGCTGCGTAAAATCAATGTATGACGAGCCTCTCTGTGTAAAATACAAAAACCAGAATGTGAAGTGCACTAAGCTTCTGTGTGTTTACTCTGCACCAGTCAGTCAGATATTGAAACAAACAACTTCAAACACATCGTGGCTCACTTCTCTTTTTCAGCATGTGTATACTATGTACTATATCTGGACAATACCTTTTATCCCCTTAAGATGTCGAGTCCACAAGTCAAAACAAACCAGAGTGAAGGTTGAGAGGAGTAAAACATACTGTACGTTTCCTGGGGAAAAGGAAAGAGTACACGTTTTTTGTCTTTACACTGTGAAATTTGAAACTGAAACCATCAGATTTTCGCAGTTTGTTATTTGTGCTGTTTTGTGTCTCTTCTCTGTGGCCCTTTGGTCCTTCCATTTATATACAAAATAAGGATGCATCCAAGGATGGAGATGACATGTTCACCAAATGGGACATTATTTCCCAGTCTAGCATCACCATCACTTGGTCCCAAATGCTTAGTTGACAGAACCTTGAAGTTCGAACAGTTGTGGTTGTTTAACATGAAATATTTCTGAATTTGTCGTCTGGGTTTTGTTTATTTAACTGTTTCATTTCACAAGTGGGAAGGAAAAAGATTATAATTATTATTAAAATTAATGCTATATAATATACCTCTTATTCATTCCCTTCACCATAACATTGATTGAAAATAAGATCAAAAATATTATGCATATTGCATCTTCTTTGGCATCATCTATTGCATCATGCAGCTCTTTGACATCTAGTGCTGCAGAGCCATGTCCATGCAAGCACAAGAAACTGATTGAGGACTGGTTGAATAAAAACGTATTCGTCTTTTCACGAAATACGGTTATGTTGTAAAAGGTGTTAAAAGGTGTAAGTAGATATGAGATGGAAACAGCACTTTGCCCCAGTACATTCAACATTCTTTTTTTCACTACATTTATTTGACAGCTAAATCTGTGAGAGGCTTATGAAGTGTAATGCATTGCTTCAGGTTAAACTACCAAATGGTATATAAAGAGCTACAATTTAGTTCTGCCTCAGCTAGATATGACATTAAAGTGTTGCTTACACATTAATGCATGAGTAACAATCCAATAATGTTACCCTGACTGGAGCCAATCTGCTCCACGGCTACTTTTACATTTGATAATTTGCATCTTGCAGTTATTTCAGCACACTTACTTAAAAGACAAGACTTGTAATATCTGTAAAGGACATTTACATTGTGATATTACCACATTTATTTAAGTATTTGTTCCATTTCTCCACCTCGTCCGCCAAGTATTTGAACTGGAGTAATTTCCTCATTGTATGTGTTTGTACAACATTCATTTAAGTTTAGACATCAGAACATTCAGTTAAAGTGTGTCTTCAGGTTTAAATTACTCTTCTTATCCCTCTCCTCTCTGTGTGTCTCACAGGCTCCACAAGTTCATCGATGTCAGACCACTGGCTAATCCGGCTGACAGTGGACAGTAAGAGAGGCAGTCTGGTGTCTCGGTCCTCCACCACCTGCCCGTCTTCCATACCTGACTCTCCAGAGTCTCCAGTCTTCCTTGACGATGGTTCTAAAGAGGAAAGGGGTAAGGGCCCGCTCCCAAGATATATCACTTAAGCATATCAGTTAATTCTTCGTAAAGGTCTTGAATCTAAATGTGAAAATTAAAATGTTTCTTCTCTACATAATTGTCAGGGGGTTTTGAGAGCAGGCCATTTATCAGGGGTCTACAGGGGCGCAGCGTGAGCATGAGAGCCCCCAGCAAGACCAAGGACACCCTGAGCAAAGTGCTTCCCATGCGTTGGTCCTTTGGTTCCAAGGACAGACGAAAACCTGACCCAGTGCCTCCAACGGTCCAAGATCCTGCCCCTGTGGAGCTAGTGCAGTACTTGGAATCTGGCCGACGGCCCCGGTGCACGAAGGACCCAATAGTGACATTGATGAGCGAACCACGCAGTGCGAAGGAAGCTGCGGAGGGCCGTGCTGCAGCCAATTTCCGATCTTCCAGTGTTGGGAGTATAAGCTGTGTGGGCAAAGCAGGAGATGAGCTGCCGCCAGAGTCTCCACAGGCCCCAGAGGGCCAGAGGAGGCCATCAGATAAGACAGCCAGCCTGAGGCGCAGCAAGGGGAGCCAGACAAGAGATGAAAACACCTCAAATATCAGCATTAGCTCTAGCAGTAACACCCTCACCAGGAGGAAGGATGCCAGGAAGCAGAGCTCCTCCAAAGCCTCCCAGGACACTGAGACAAAAAGGAGTTTCAGTGGTGGAGTTCAGCCAAGCTACAGTACACCCAGCCTGCATGATGGGACCCTGAGAAGACAAAAGGGAGACAGGGCTGATAAGGAACATGCATATGAAGGAAATTCTAAGACCAAGAAAGGAGAAGTGCCCAAGAGCCATGAGGGACTGCTCTCTTTCTTCAAAGGCAACTTCTTAAAGAAGGAAAAGGACCCGAGGAAGTCCAAGGAGAGTGAGTCAGGGAGAGGAGGTGGTGAGGAAGGAGGCAGAAGGACCCTGTCAAGACTGTCACTGTCTAACGGAGCAGCAGGAGGCAGAACTGAGGTGGAAGGAAGCAAGTCTAATGGCTCAAGCCATCTGGGTGATGAGCTTGCAAACGGGAAAGTGGGGCGCTCGGCGGCCGACATTAAACGCTCCCAGAGTTCCTCCAATATCCCCACCAAGTCAGAACAGAGCATGCGCAGAACAGCGTCTTTGCATCGTAACGGCATGTCAACGGCCCCGGCACCATCACGCAGCCTGACAACAGACAAACCGTCGTACGGCACCCTACAGAGGACTCGTTACAGCACAACCTCGCTGGGGCGCAAAAGAACAGTCCCTGAGTCGAGCTTCTGACATATATAACTCATCCACATACACACAGGGCCTTTTACCCGATATGAAGTGAATGACATCCAGTCTCTGAGATTAAAGCAATAGAGTTAAATTCACAGTGATACGCCTTTTTGTTCCTAGGAAATGAACACGCTCAAGTGGTTTGCACCATGGCGAGAAGGAGCAAATGAAGAGTCTTTTAATGCTGGGATATAAAGAGCAGAATGATGTGATGTGTCCATCAAATGTCAGAGGGAGTCCATCTCTATTCTGTTTTGTTTTTTTTTTATCACTAACAAGTGCCTGAGAAACTAATATGCAGTTTAGACCAATGAGTTCATGTCTTTCTAGCACTGGAAGCACAAAAACCATCACACACACATAGACACACAAACAAACAAACGTAACATCTGCATTATTACTGTAATGTGAGTGTTGGAATTCATATTTCCATTTTGAATTCTTATGGTTGTTCACTTACAATCAAGACACAGTGATTGTGTTAATTTAAAAGAATGTAATGTATCCACTCGATTAATGGTGGTGCTTTGAGGCTGCAGTTTCTGATTAACATCAATTATTCATCATTAATCCTTTGTTTAATGTTAATTTAAAGTATGGATCACAGATGGGAAGGCATGGAATACAAAGCATAGATTTGTCCCCATGTGACCCAGACTACAGTTGTTGTTTATTCTATTTTAAACCTTCAGTGGAAAGACTAAATCATCTAACTATAGTAACTCTATGGGTAGAAGTGATATTCTGAAGAATCTCTGGCCTGGGTCTCTTAAATATTAATTGGCCAAGGCAATGAATTTCTACCAGGACCAGTAGCACTTTATGGCTGGGCCTGACTAACCTCCTTGTAGTGGAAAGGAAATGGAAAAAATAAATTTGTATACTGTGAAGTATAATATTAATGCAATATCCACCCTTAGAGAATGTTTTGCACCTTTGATATAGCTTCATATTGATTGCATTTCAGAGATTTTTTTTCTTCCACTTTTGTGGTGTAACCACTTTATTTTCTTAGTTTGTTATTTCCTGTGTTTTCAAGACTTGTCATTTAGCTGTGGGAAGATTATGACCACAATTAGCACAGCAAGTGCTGAGCTTCTCTCCTGACTTACAATGCAGAATGTGGCTGTATGACATGCTGTTCTATTTAATCTATAGTTGGTAAAAAGAAAAAGAAAAAAAAATCTCCCTCTTCTGTGATTTTTTGTTAAACGGCAGCTCAAGAAAACTAGCCTTTGCTCTTTGATTGTGAGGAATTTTCACCCGAAGCTGGCTGAACTGATGTTGATTTTTGCAGTCAAGGTTCACTATAGAAGCACTGATAATACTGCAGCCTAACACTGACTACACAGTTAGTAAGAGAAATACTCTGCAAAAAACACCAAAATGGATGCAAAAATGTGTTTTAGGGTGGGGTGTTTCCTCTAATTTCTCCTAGGTGGAACAACCCAATCTATGGAAGATTTAGAATGCCTAAATGAACAAAACAAAGAAATAAAGTAAACTGTAGTTAGAGGGGAAGAAGGAAGACCCCTCTAATTGTAGTTCATACAAAACAAGCTAAATAATTGTGTTGTAAACAAATGTTTTGATTTAATTAGTACAAGTACATGTATACCTAAAAAGAAAATACAAGTGTCAGTGTACATTGTATTTCATTTTATTTCTTTTGATTCAGGCATTTTAAATCTTCCGTATATTTCAGACAGAAGTCAGATTTAGCAGTTCCTCTGTGAACCCAGGATTATGAAGGATTTGTTGTGCACTTTGTGTTTTCACAGCTTAAAGTATTATGATAAATGAGGATGGTGTGTATATTTGTGAGCTTAATTTATGTCCTGCATGCTTTTTATTTTGGACTCTATGGTAGAACATGCAGGCTTGTAATTATTTCTGCTTACTTTTACCTACTTTTCCATCATCAATTTGCTTCATATTCAAAAATATTCTTGTTTACGTGGAAGAAATACACTGTAAACTCACACTCTCTTATGTTTGGCCCCCTTGCTGCTTCAGTCAGAGCCCCTGGGTCTAAAGCAATTCCCTCAAGGTCACTTGCAGAGTGTTAATTTTATTTTCCTGGCCCAGATGTCCCTAGCCACTCCATTAATTCAAATTCTGATTGTATTATAACAGAATAACAGGCCAGCTGGATTGCCTCATTTGCTGCTGCAGTGATGTTGAGATGTTCTGTATATGTGTACAGAAATTTCCCATGATGACTGCCCGGGCTCTACCCACGTATGGCCCTACATTTGGATATTTAATTTCCACTTCACACGTTAGGGAATGCTTCTGATTAAATAATGTTACTAATGCATACTAAGAATGAATTTTCTTTCAAACTGTTTACTCACAGGCTTAGGTGTAAAATCTGTTATCTCCACACTATCAATAAACACATTAGAATATTGATCCTGAATCTTAGTAGCCAATAACTGAAAACCTACAAGATAGGTTCATCAAGATGAACATATAATACAACATATAACATAAAAGCACTGTATCAGCCTTAGAAATAGTTAAATGAATATAACTCACCCTGATACTACAGGTTATTCTGGAAGTGGAAGAAGAAGAATGTCTCTCCATTTGAAACATCAAAATGAATATACACAGCCTCTGTTCATCTGCTGAATTTTGTAGCCTGCAGCTGCATAAATAGAGAAAAGAGCTCAATACTATCTAAGCATTCAAACACTCTCCCTATGGCCTTTTAAAATTCTCCCTTCTCTTCTCTCAACTTTGAAACCTGAAAACCAACTTATAAGGTAGCTCAAGAATTTGTAATGTACTATATGTAAAGTGACTACAGTTACTGGGTTTACAATAGATCTACTTTCGTGTATTCACCAGAACTATTCTCTCTTGTTTGCAATTTGAAGATTCACATCCGCTGAATTATGTCTGGTCATACAGAAGCATATCTGAATGCTTTTGGTTAATATTCATACTTGAATATGGGATGCCATGCTTTTTTCAGTCTAAATATGAATGATGGCAATGATAATACTAGACAAAATGCTCCAAGCAGTATCACAGTTCACTTTAGAATAAATAAGCTTAAATAAGTCCTTTTCAATGGAAAATATTTTTTTAAGAAGCCTGTAAGTCTAAAATCAAAAAAGCAAACTGTATTATGAAAGCCAGTTTTCTATGCAGATTAACAGTGTGTCACTTTTATTTTACACTTTGAACACTGGAGTGAACATTTTCTCATATTAATTACGGGGACACAAGCTGCTGCTCATTATGAACAATGGCATCATAGAGCACATCTATGACACACACAAAAAAAATCATTTTCAGAGATGAGGGTTTGCTATTGCATTGTGCAGCCATAAGTTTTATGTGTGTGTGGAGATGTTTTGGATAAATTCTACTCTCCCTGCTTAATTACTAAATCTCTGCTTCAGTTTCTTCATCTTTTTGTACTATTTGCTTTCAATTAACTGTGTTAAATTTAACTTGCTGATTCAGAAAACCTTGATGAAAAAATTGCCCAAAACGCCACAATAGCCCAGAGAAGAGAAATACGACAAAAGGTTGAATTCTTCCAGTAAATGTTTGTACTTTCAGCAGCACCCATACATTTTCTTAAAAAGGTGCCTGTGTGCTGTCTCCATATGCATGGCATCATCATTTAACTGTTGTGCACTTTGAATCTCTCTGCAGAAGAAGATCACTATTTTTAATAGGAATCTAATGTTTATACTCTCATCATATCCCAAACCAAAAAGGTAATTAATCTTGCTGCAGGCAGTAGTCATAGCTTTGGTTAATAATGGACTTAATATGCGGCTATACTGTAAATCAGATTTCTAAGCTTTAGTCATAGGTTTTTTTTCTAATGCTTTCCTTCTTCAGAATCTTTTTTTTTTTCTTTTAAAGAAGGAGTAAAAATATTTACAAGTTGCAGTTCAACTACTGAAACAATCTACTGAGCGATACACCTGGACAAACACAAACCACACAAGAACACACTTCAGTCGTGCTTTCGTACAGCCACTTTCATGTGACTAAGCAATTACAGTTGAATGTCTCACTCATTAGTGTTGTTTTTTGAGTTTGAAGTGCTAAACAAAATGGAAGACTGAAAAAGTCAAGCACAGCAGCTTTTGTTTTCCAGATAAAAAGTTAACACTAAACACACATTGAACTAAAAGGTCAGATACTTAGTTTGTCTCTTGAAATGTCAAGAGGGATTGATGGTGGATTTGTCTTGACTGGCGCTGCTGTTAGTCTGCCCTTGACTATGAGTTTACCAAACCCTCTAAATGGAAATAGTTTGAATGTTTTCTGGAACGTAGTAAAATAAAATAAATGCCAGCATTTATATTGCTGCTCTGTAGTCTTGTCCACACTGAAAATGTGTGCTTCTTAACTAAAGTGTGAAAAATAGACTCATGGGCTATATTTGACAGAGAGCAGGAAACTGGAATGGTTTTCTTCCAACCTCATATATCTGAGCAACCTTTATTTTATAATATTGCTGATAATTCTGCTTGCATACAAAATGTTATTTATGTTGGTCAAAGCTGAACATCTATATCTTTTCAGTCAATTACAGTATAATCTAGTGCATAAAACACCAGGTCAAAGTGCAGTCTCTTCCCTTCAAAAGGGCAGATAATCACCGATACAGAGTGAATTAAATTCACTTGTATGTTGTTTTTCTATGAGGACAAAGCAGTTCATTGTATTCATGTATGCATTCGTGTATTTGAGAGATCAATGCTGTGTTACAACAGGACATTTAGTTTAAATAGGGACACAAAGTCTGTATTTCATCATAAAATTTTCAAGTTTGTTTCTGTTTTTCTGTCCATGGCTCAATCCACATGTGGCCACACACACACACACACACACAATGTTTACTCTGCCAAACTGAGCACTTCTGTGTTAACACAATTTTTGTCAAATGTGGGTTGAAGATGTTTTTATATGCAATTTTTCTACATTTTATAAAAAATGTATATATATTTGTTGATACACACAGACAGAACTGAGTGAGAGAGAAAATGAGTGAATAAATAAGGTTATTATCACTGACACTGAAAATGTGGTGTGTACTGTTTTGGGAATAAGATGCCAAGTTATCCAACTGAACTCACATGCAATGTATCCCATATTTTGCATAATGATGTAACAAGTATGCTTTCACTGCAAAACAGTTTCTGCCTGAATTGTCTTCTGTACATGATGGTATATTGTTTTATTTTTCAATACAACAAATAAAAAGACCTTATTTATGATTATGGCCTTAAGTCAACAGCTCTTAGATGCTTAGTCAGAAACAATATTAAATACACAAAGGACAATCTTACTAACAATGCAATGATGTTTTGTTTTTTATTTCAGATTTACTTACTGACAGAATGAAGTATTCCTTATTTGAAAGATTTTGTTCTTCAAGCAAGATGAAAAAAGATATTTTTGGGGTCACTAAGTACTGAAAGTAAAAGTATTTATTATGCAGCCTGGCTTCAGTGAGTGCGTTCTCTTCATAGGTCCATATGTTTTGTACAAGACATTTATGTGCAAAGTAATCAGTAACTATAGCTCTCCATGGAGTGCAAAGTATAATATTTGTCTCTGAAATGTAGCGAAGCAGAATTATAAGGATCATAGAAATACAAATAATGTAGACGTACCACAAAACAGTGCAATGTTTGAGTATATGTACTTTAACATATTCGACAATTGATTTATCATTGAAGTCATTTTTCATATTCTTACAGCTTCTCAAATGTGAGGATTTCCTGCTTTTCTTCATTAAATATACAAGTAAACCAAATATGTTTTTGGGTCTTAGACTATAACTAATTTTTTGGCCACTTGGGGGCAGTGAAAACAAGTTTTTACACAACATTGTTATATTATCACACTGGGAACAGGGTTTTAACAAACTGTTGCTTGCTTACACGCCCAGCTGCTATGGATCACCTTTGTTTGGAGTCATGTTGGAGTCATTTTTCTGTCAAGTTCAGTATTGTATATACCTCAGGGCACTCTGGATGCTATAATCAGTCGCTTAAAGCAACTAGCTGGTTAGCATGCTAACTTCAAGAGGTGATAGAACCAGAGGCTAAACGCTGCTCAGTTTCCACTGCTGGAGACAGCTCTTGATAAGTAAAGGAGTTAAGTTTGGTCCTGAACTCCCAACATTTCTGCCAGACTGGTAAGTGAACAACTGTTAACACTAGCATTTGCTATGTAGCCATAGCAAAACTTACAAATAGCTCCTTAAATCAATAATTAGCGAGAATTAGCTGTTATGCTAAGCTTTTATGGGCAAGAACTGCTATTTGTCATTGTCCAGCTTCGTTCTGCAGCAGTACATTCAGTGAGAAGGAACTGCAGAGTAGATGATTCCTTACTTGGTCCTTTATGAGCTGATGACGCACTTCATTTGTCAACAGCCTGGCAAATTTGTGTTTAGCTGGTATTTGATGATAAACATCTTGTCCATAATGTCACTACCATCTGTGTAGTCTTAAAAGAGCACTGGTGCCTGTAATGTTGCTTCACATTCTCTTTTCCTCCTGCTGGGAGACCCAGAGGATTAAGCCAAATGACAGAGGCTAAGAGGATGTGTCTGTAAGGAGGTGATGAGGTTGGAGATGTGGTCTTGGCGGGGGATACCAGCAATGTCTGTCCAGCTTTGAGACTTCTCAAAATGTCCTGCTGTTTCTCTTCATCTTGCCTTTCTGCTTCCATCATTGAAGGCTACCTGCACAAACAGCAAAGAAATAAGAACACTAAGTCATCCTCTACTTAAAATGCACTTTCATTATCTGAAGACTGAATAAGGCGTACCATGATTTCTGTACTCTATCTCTCTGTACTTTAATTTGCTACAATATTGCTCCAGCTTGACTTGCCCAATTGTCCTTGATTAGTGTAACTGCTGAACAGACATTCTGAAGAGAGGAAAAACAGGTAACTCTAATCATTGTAGTTTTACTTGAAGGAAAATACTGTTTTTGTCATCGTGACATTTATAACACCTTCACAGCATTGCACTACTGTGATAATACTGAGACATAATATCCTACGAGTCATGTTAAGCGTAACAAATTTCAGTGATGGCTGAGGTCAGTGGTGGCAATTTGAGCTGCTCAAATGACTTGTTCCTGCCTGAACATATCGAGCCATTTCTAGGTTCACAATTTAATATCTCAAAAGGTAGTACAAGTGTGTGTGCTGTAAGTGGGTGCCAAGTTATAGTTTGAATCTAATTATCATGTGTTTGTCATTTAAATATGTGTTTCCACGTGTCTGTGGAACACAGCATTTGTCATGAAATAAGGAGATTTTTCAAGTAGTGCTATGATCCATGTATCTACATCCTCCCACCTAGTAACATCCAGTCCGATATTGTGTAGTTCGCTGCAAGACTGGAAATACATTTTCACACTTAGTGCTCCTACCTCTACCAGATAAATTATTTTAAGTCTTTCAGGGCTACACTTTGAATGAAAAAGAAAATGTCAAAGTACAGCAGGAGCCTTAAACCTCTTTACTTCCAAATTCTCAGATGTGAGATCTTTAGCTGTATGTCCAGTCTCCCACAAGTAGTTCAGCAAACATACTGAGAAAATAGCATTCCAGTATTATGCATACACAAAGATAATCTCTCCCTCCCACAGATGTGCGTTGCTGTCTAATTCAGCAGAGCATGGACGTCATAGATTGAGTGCAAAACACTCCTCAAGTAGCTCCAACACCCATGGGTCACTAGATATGCCCATAACTATTACTTCCACATCACTTCATACTATTGTGCAACTATCTGAGGGATGTATGGGTCAGGAGAACAAATACTTGTATGTCTTTTATTGCCACAGTTGTTTATGTATAGCCACTGTGTGTGTGTCTCAGATGTGAGATAATGTCATGAGTTTTAGCCATGCTAGCGGTATCAAGGTATGGCTGTGTTAGGTGGTCCATCACTTCAGTTCCAACTGAAATATTTCAACAACTATTACATGAATTGCCATGACATTCATGGTCCTCAGAGGATGAATCCCGTAGACTATGGTGATCCCCTGACTTTTCCTTTAGTACAGGCCAGAGTTTTCAAGCAGCAGTTTTCAACAATTGCCATTGCCATAACATTTGGAATGAATCCATCCCAGCTAATGTAGCTTGATTACTTCCTCATAAAATTTCTAGCTTTCTGGAGCACTGATGCAAAGCTGGGGAATAGAAAAGTGATGTTCCACAGAAAACAACAGATGCTGCTGTTTTGCAAAATGGCTGATGATGACTTAAAGGAAATACATAGTAGAAGTATAGAAATTTCATTTCAAGTAGAAATGTTCACTTTTTGTTCATTCAAACGAAGCTGCATGGGTTGGAGTAAATCTTAATTATACAGGTGAACTACTCATGGAATCTTTCTGTTTAATCTAATTTCTTGGTTGTTTGAAAAATTGGTTTTAATACTGTTTTAGAAGTTCTCAAATTTGTTGCAGGTTGCTTCTCTTTCACCCTTCTGTCCAGGTCATGCCAAACTAGCTCCATGAGATTATGTCTGGAGACTGTGCTGCCATTCCATTATTTAAAGTCTGGCATCTTGTTCTTTTCTTCTAAGGTAGTTCTGACATAGCCTGGAGTTATGTTTTAGGTCATTATCTTGCTGAAGGATGAATAGCAATTAGTCTGGCGTCCTTTGTTAAATTGCCTTTTCTCACCATTCTGATAGCAGTACACAGTGCAGTGCTACTTCCTGCAGTACAGTATGGTCCAAATTATGCTTCAGAGTAACACAGTCTGTTCCAGCACTTTATAGAGACCAGAGGGTTTGTGAGTAATAACATCTTGCCCCACATTTTGTCCCAACTTGTGCATCAGCTTTTAAGGCGTAATTTACTGAAGGGACTGTTTTTAGCAAACTCTTTTTTATTTTTTTAACTCAGGCAGTTTACCGCGTACCTTTGTACCATTTAAGGTTATTTGCTGGACTTGAACTGCTTAAATTTAAATGCAAATGGGAAAACCTTTGTTCTAAAACTTTTACTGGTATGTTTCACAATGTCAGGACAAGCTTTACAGGTTTTATTTTTGATTCCTTGTCTATTTATTTATGCCTTTAAAGAGTTCCAAGCAAAGCTTTTAGAGCTGTAAAATTGGTGGCTTTCACAAAGAACATTAGTTGAATAACCCGAGTAGAGTTCTGGTTCCATCAGTTTAGGAATATTCTGTCAGCGCTGACATCTGGGTGATCATCAGTGGCCATTTGAGGAGTTGCCTGCTTCAATACCAAAAGTACTTCGCTGAGTCTGACAAGTGGTGCAGTGACAGCAAATGGATCCTGCACCCATTTAGTGATGAGGAAGCAGCGGGGGTCAGTCTTAACTGCTGGAGTAGAGGATCAGCTGCATGAAATGTCAACAGACTCTCTGTCAGAGCAAGAGACATGCCCCCTTGTGAAGTTCCAGAAGGCTGGCTGTCGGGCACGGCGCTCACTGCGAAGATAATGAAATGTCTTTACTCTTTTGCAACTTTCTCTCTAAAAGTGTACCCTGGGATAACTAAATGACAAACATAGTGAGACTGTTGCCTATCTGCCATTAAACTGTCAAGATAAAAATAATGTGTCCAAAGTAAAGCAACCTAATCACATTCTTATTATTTTATAATGCAGTGTTTATATGAGCCCGGACTGAGCATCTCATCCCTGCTAGAGAGGGATGCTTCATTTTTGAAGGCTCACTAACCATGCTTATCTTTGGTTGATTGGAAATACCAATCCCACTCTACCTACTCTGTCAAGCTACATGCTGTCGCGTCCCTTCTGGCACCTTATTAATGACATGCCTCTCTCCAGCATAAAAGGTCCAAGGTTGTAGAGCTCATTTCTAAACTTCAAACCACAGGCCTTAATTAAAATTGCCATGTAGTAAAGGAGAGGGTAAGAAAATCTCAACTAATTAGATTCTTATCAGCTGTAGAGAAGTTGTCGCCACCAAGATGATGACCTCACCTTCCAAATGCTGACATTGATCCATCATTTCTTATAGCCCTCGTCCTAAATGTTTAAATGAGATAAAAGTTCCTAAGCTACTAATAGCTACATAGCCTCTTTTAAAGTTTGTTCCATTTACCTCTTAGTAACATTTTTTACTTTGTCATTTTAGATAGCTATCAATAAAGTTAAGTTTACTTACACAAGTCAGAGAAAATGTATGTTAACCTTACAGACATTCAACACATGGTATAGCAAAGATTTTTCTTGGAGTTTTTTGTGTGGGTTATTGACTCAGCTTTTGATATAGAGACTGGACTCTTGTTATTCTCCCACTCCTGTTATTCTCTCAGGGACACTAGAGAAGTGACCCTGTCTCCTACTGAGCTCAGCAGAGGAGTCTCTGTAATGTGAGAAAAACACCTACAATTTTCAGGGAGATATAGAGGCTTTTATTGATGCTGTGCCTGCACTTAAATATCACGATTAACATCTAGCCCCACTTTATCTTATCTGGGCCCCTTTGATTTATTTCCTTATTACTATCATTAGATTTTAGCCTGACACAGCTCATCCAATCTCACTCATTCGTCTCTCCCTAATATTCACTCCGGTCTGTTTTGAACTTTACAGCCTAAAGAAAGAAGAAGGAAAAAATGTCATCTCTAGCTGAAAAGATTACATCAAAAGTTTGATTTGGGCAATATAAGCTTCTGCCATTTTAGATGTAAGCAGTCTAAAATTCTCTATTTCATAATCCTTTCAAACTGTTAAATAAGAAGATTTTCAAAATGTTAGGATTCTTTGTGATGTTGTGTTGAACATGAATATAGTCATCTTTGTGCGTTGGAATCTGACAGTAAAATATAATCTAACTGCAGCCACGACACAACATCATGAATATGTGAACTCAATATTTTAAGATATTCAGTGATGTCTCAAAGCTAGTATGATTATTTTATAAACTGTATGTTATCTTTCTATGTGCTTCCATTAAAATTTAGTACAAACAGTCATTATCCCCTCAAGATAAATTGTAATAACTTTGGTTGCTCTACATTCTGAGCTTCAGCAATTATTTATTTTTTTATTTACTTACTTACTTTGTCAATTAAATCGTTACTCAGACTGAACTGTGCTGTAAGCTAAATGCTACCATTAGTCAGTTTTCATGCTAACATGCTGATATTAAGCATGTTTCTGTAATGTCTGCCTTACTGTGGCTTTCTTCCTCTTTCTTCTTTCTTTCTGCTCTATTTATCCATTGATGATTAATAGCCTGATACTTACGTATACCCTGTTCCTATAGACTTTAAGTGATACTGAAAATGTTTTAGGGATAGTGAAAATGTACTTTGAGGGAAATCATAAGACACACACGCAAAAAAAAACCCAACCAAAGAACAATTGTACTGCTAGTTCAGTTTCATACAAATTTTAAATATTTATTTTACAGCATACATATTGATTTATTACACTGTCAGTGTTCACAACAGTACAGACTGTGTGGCCCACAAGGTATTGTTTCATCAACGACTAAGCAAAGTTACACGTTTTGACATTTTGAGAGAGAACAACAGTTACACCAGAGTTTCTCATCCTCAGTGTGGGGACCCTGCACAGTGTTGTTTGATAAGCAGGTTGGGTCATGCAGGATTTCTGGTCCTCTGATAAACAGAGTATATGGTGGTATTTTTTAATTTCAAAAAAAGCATTAAACCATGTCATCATTACTGTGTACAGTCAATTCAGAGTGGTCTCTGCCCTCTTAAAAATACAGTACAAAAGTGGGAAATTTTGATGTCAATTTGACAGCTCTAATTGCTGGCATCAAGACAGTTATGAGACTCTGAAAACTGGGTCACAGGCCAGAAAAGGTTGAGAAACCCTGAGTTTCATATTCAGTGACTTAATATTTTATATTCCCAAACATATACTTTCACCATCATAGCTGCACGTAATATAACTTAATATCAGTACAACAACATTAACAACACCTAATCAGCAAAATGGCACGCTTCTATAGATTTGACATCAATCAGCTCATCCAGAACAGAGTCATTCATTTACATTCATGGCACTGAATTCTGGACTGGACACTGGACTTGACACTGAAAATACTACAGCTTTCATTGCAAAATACATACAAAAATCAGTTTAATTTTCTTTTTATTTGGCTTGTAAAATGTCTTTCAACTGTATTATTATACACACACTAAGTGTGGTCAAATTTACAAGTATTCTGGAAGGGGTGGGGGGCAATAAATTGTGTGGATTTGGTTTCTTTCTTTTTTGTGATTATAACATTGCAAATTCCTGGGGTGAATTTATTGAACAGTTAACAAGTTTTTGAGATATTCCGATAACACACAAATAAGCAAATAGACAAGCAGATTCAAATACATACAAAATTTCAGAGAGCAAAATGAATTAAAAGCACTGCTAAAACACATACACAGAGCAACCATGGCATATATTTAAATTAGCGTCTTTTTTTCCCAAAAGAGAAGAGGTCTGTTGAATGTTGTAACACAATTCCTCAAAGCTGCATTGCCACTGAATCCGATGTATCCCTGTATTTAACAGTTTAGGTTCCAGCACATTTCTTTGGTCTCATTCTGCATCCTTCATGTTCTTCAGCTGACATGACATCAGAAAATCACAGGACACAAGAACAAACCAAACAAACCAAATGCATCATGACAACCTCGGCAGAATTTGCATTAATCTTTATACACAAACTCGTAATGTTCCTAAAGCTCACAACCCATTTCATACAAGTCTTTCCATTACCTGTAAAGCAATCATACAGGTATATGTCTCTAATGCACAGCTGAAATGTCAGCCAAAGCTGTAGGCAGCTGCTTGGTATACTGCACAGATGCATACAGTGATGTTATATTAAATGTTTTTAGTGACACGTATCAGTTTGTGTGCTGTACTTTATGTCCTACATAGGCTCTTTGTATTAAATGTGTGTGTGTGTGTGTGTGTGTGTGTGTGTGTGTGTGTGTGTGTGTACGTACAGTGTCACATTCGCTTTTTTGTATTTAGATTTTTAATCATTCCCCCAAGTAGCAGTTATTTTACATTTACTCCACTTGTTATCACATGGTAGCATATCAGCCATGACCTATTGGTATTTAGGTAGAGTTACTATTTTTAAACATTTTGACCGGACGATGATCCGGTCTGGAAAAATATGTTCCCTGTTGAAATTAAACTGAATTAGGTTCACTGTTTTTCAATCCATGAAGATGAGGATATTACATTCATTGATATTACAGCTTTACCAGCAGTGTTGAGGTATGTTCAGAATTAACATAAAACAGGTTTACCAAAGTAAGCAGAGAGATAAAGAAAAGCTGTGGATTTAATCCAGATGGTGTGAATTGAAGTAAAGAAATAGCACAGGTTGAGAATTTCTCCCCTGTTACATAAATGTGTGCTTACTTAAGCTGTATTAATCTACTTCATAAATGTATAGACTGGAACAGAAGTGGCAGCCTGGAGGAACATATGGAGCTCACAGAGTCAATATATGTTATTGGCTAGCAGCAATTGTATGCACTCGTGTTCACTGACTGTTTGCCATTAACAAACACAGGCTATGAAATCGTGTGAGGTAAGCAAGATGAACTTTGCTTTACACAGAGTTGTGATTTGAACTAGTATGACAAATAGGCCTATCTGACTATACTGTGAGCATCCCATTAATTAAACTTGTCTTCTTTGTAGGTGTAAATCACTAAACTGAAATGTATTCAGGCCAAGGTGAGAAACTGCAGCAGGCTCTATCAAAAAATGATAATCTGTAAATCAGTGACATTGGGCTTTGCATGATTAAGAATGATGGGAAACAGCATTTAAAATCAGGTCTTTGCAGAAAAATAGCAGACATGCTGTTTAAATAACATGGTCGATTGGGCTTGATGAGCTGACATTACTGCTCACAAGCAGTATGTGTATGTGTCCTTGTGCTAATGTCCCAGTAGGGCTTATCAACTGCACAGATACCTGGTGATAAATATACTTTGATTAATAGCCACTGATTCTTATTCATTGTGGGGCTGCATTTGATGGTATCATCTCCCCAGAGGCTTGCTCCTGCTGAGCCCCCTCAGGTATCATCCTCACACTCATGCTGCCGCCATCAGTGGTGCTTGGGTTCACACGGAACTTTCTGTTGACCGGACGAATGGCTCTGAGGAACTGTCTTTTGAAGGTCTCACTGAGGATAATGTAGAGGAATGGGTTGATGCAACTGTTAGCGTAGCCCATGCTAATGGCTATGTTGTACGCATAGGAGAAAGCAAGGCTAGGCTTCTGCACCCCTAGGTGGACCAGCTGGAGGATGTAGTAAGGAGCCCAGCAAATGAAGAAAGCCAGGCAGATGGCCACTGCCATACGGGTCACCTTCCTGGTGCGCACTCTCAAACTCCGTGGAGGCAGCGGTGCCACGCTGGTGGACATGTGTTGGAGGATCTTGAAGAACACCAGGCAGATGATAACCAGGGGTATGGCAAAGGCCAAGAAGAACTGGTAAAGCGTAAACCAGTATGTGTCAATGACTGGGTCAGGCAGGAGGAGCGCACAGGCCACCAGGCCACCTGGAAGAGGCATCAGGCCTGCGTACATCCACACAGGGATGATGGTGAGTAAAGACAGAGCCCACACCAAGCCAATGACCAACGCCGCCACACAGGGTGTGCGGACATAGTTGAAGCGGATGGGATGGACCGTAGCTAGGTAACGGTCGAGTGTCATTGCAGTCAGGATGTAAGTACTGACAATCTGGCTATTGGAGTCGAGCGCAGTGATGACCGTACACATTGTGGCTCCAAAGTGCCAGGTACCATTGCCCAGCAACTGGTGGATGAGGAATGGCATCCCAAGGAGAAACAGGAGATCAACAATTGATACATTTAAGATAAAGATATCTGGTACAGTTTGTTTGGCACGGCACTTGGTCTTCTTCATGATGGTGTACATGACAATGCAGTTCCCCATAATACCAAGAAAACAGATGATGCCAAAGATGACAGGGAGTATGGCACTACAGTGAAGGGCTCCATCCACAGCTGGAAAAAGGAAGAAGAGAGCAGCAGTTGAATATATTTTTATTATTTCATATAGTAATATCATACTGTATTGCACATGACATTTAATCATGTTGTCTTGTTTGAAGTCTTACATCTGTATGTGCAGTAATATGAACAATACTGGTCTGTCAGGGGATTATTACTTAGACAGATCTCTTATCATACACTGCATCCAGCGCTTACTTTTTTTCCTTTTGCTTATAGACTGTTGCAAAGCACCACATTTTGATGTGGATTAATTTGTTATTGATGTGTGTGTGTGCGTGTGTGTGGCTTGGACTCTTTCAATGCAATTTAATGCAAAGACGGATGATAATGGGGGCAAAGCACCGTTGTAATGATTCATAAGATAATGGAAGAGTAGACCTTAAAATAGCTCTCTATGGATATGCAATGTGGAATTTTAAACAGAAAAGTCATAAGTAAATAAATAAATAATCTTATTAAACCCACTCACTTTACCATTTTTGAAAAGACTAAAATAATGTGGCTTAAACAGAAAGAAATCATAGTATAGCTTTCAGGAGTGGCAAAGTTTAAACTAATACGATGGGTGTAGTCATATTTCATATTCATCAGGCTGTTAAGGGAATTCACTGCAGCCTGAATTTGTGTAATAGTCTATGACTGCTTGTCTGATTTTTTTTTTTTAATGATAGAAAATAACTTAAGGAGATAGAGAGAAAAAGAAGAAGAAAGATTGCATCCATTTGATTTTTGAACATACTGAATACAGTCATAATACCTAAAAACAAGATGGGAAACGATGTTGTACTAAATGGATTAAATGACCGGTAGCTCAACTTACCTGTTGTTGTTAAATTGCTGTCTCCGAGAGAAAAATTAGACCCGTTATAGAAATCCATCAGTACAGATCCAAAGTGTACCCACACTGAGAAGTGTTACCAAGTGTCTGCTTTCCAAGTGAAATGCATCTGAAGCAGCCAGCAACTGAGATCCCTTCTTAATCTGCAATAGCCTGTGTTAACTGGTTCAGTCTTCTACATCATTTTTGTTTCACTCTGAGCAGACCAGTGCGCTCTGTACCGTCCGTGGCTCAGTGGCTCCTCGGTGAACGGCTGAGGAGCCTGTGAGAGCATCTTCACTCGGGAGTCCGTGTCACTCTGTGCGGAGCTGCGACTGCGCTGCAGGTGTCTGTCAAGCTGGTGGGGGATATCAGATCAGATAATTGATAGCCTGTAACTGCTTTTTTTCTTTAGCTTCCTCAGAGACGTTTGATCCAATTATCTAATTTCATTGTGTCAGACTGTCTCAGGGCAAAGTTGGTGGGATTTTGTGTGCACAGCAAAGTAGAGTAGAAAGGAAAAAAAGGTAAATCTACTTTTTGCTTCCACTGGCTAAATGCGTTTTTAAAAAAAAGAAAGAAAGGAGAAAAAAAAGGGGGGGGGGGGGGGAGCTTTTCTTCCATTAAATGATGCTATTACGCGCCCTATCACGACAGGCAGGAGCCGTCTGTAGTTTGCAGGCTTATGATAAACAGGCAGTGCCCAACAGGTGTTATCGAATGAATTAATCGACTCCCTTGTAAATTACTGGCAGGCAGGAGCAGTTTCCGAGCAGCCCCGAACAGGTCGTTTTCCGCAATAAACCACTAGATGGCCTTGCTGCCCCTCATTTGGAGTCATCACACGTCTCGTTCATGAAAATTGGATGTGATCATGGCAAGGTTTGTGGGTCACAAGTAGGTTTCTGAAGAAAACCCAAGGCACCCGCACCTATAGCCTGGTGATTGCTTTGGCTTCTTGTGTCAGTTAATACTTGCCACACTCTTGCGAGGTGAATCAAAACGTGGGATTCGTTGGCTGTAGGTGGAGGAAACACAATTATACAGCGTGCGTGTGTGTGTGTGTGTGTGTGTGTGTGTGTGTCCATCCATTCGCTCCCCCTCCACGGGAACATGGAATATTTTTACATCCTGGAGAGTTTGCCATCTGTCATAAGCAAAACCGGAAAAGCATTAATGGTCGTGTACATTTCAATAACTGCATGTTACTGCATCTTAAACGAGTTTCGCTCTCTCTGAAAAAGGAAAGAAGAAACGTTACATTCTGTGCACAGGCTGAGCAGCACTGTGTACTAATCTGAGTAAATATGGCAGAGAAGTTTCCAATGCATCAGAATCCAAACTAAGGCTTGATAGTACATAATAATATTTAATAATACAGTCGGTTTTAACTACTGCATACTGACTTACAGTTATGAAGTTAGTGAATACTGTAGCAACATTAATTTGAAAATGAAACACCTGTACATTCATTTGGGACTATAAATCAGTTGCACTCACTGTTTTAAGGAGGCTCTGCTACTACTCTTCCTCTTCTCATATTGTTGTCCTTTGTTTGGTCAGAACATTATTTCTGCTCCAGTAGTTTTTGCTCCTGTTCCTCCACTCATCTATGGAGCCAGCACATTAAAACCTGAAAGATGCTCATGCAACTACTGTCCTTGTTTGCTGTATCTCTTGTAAACCAAAATAACATTCATCTGAGCAAATACAGCACAAGCCCCATAAGTGCAATATCTGCGCTTTAGTTCTGGACTTGGGCCTTTGTTGTTTGTCATACATACACTCTCTTTCCCTGTGTTTTCTGTCTGCATCTTCACTGTCAACTGTCAACTGAGGAAAAACATTGTCTTTAAAAACAAAGAGGAGGAGGAACTTCTGTCACACTTTCAGTCTAAGTGTTCATCAGAACCACAGTAACCACATATTCATCTTGTCATCTTCGCTAAATCCGCTCGGTTCACAGACACTGACTGACAGATGACATTATCAAATAATTTGACCAGTGTGACCACCTCTCACGGCTCCTGCCACATTTGCATAGCTTTATGAGGCTGTAGCATTATTTTTGGATGGCCACACTGGGGTCAAATCCAAATTGCCTCACTTGAAATGGCCTTTTTTGCTCTTTCATCTGCTTCCTCACTCCCTCTTATCCCACATGAAGTCCACTTTATACCAGCAATGAGTGTTTTGATGTTGTCAGTCTCACTTTTGGATTTTTCTTCGTTTAATCTGACTGAGAGGCTGCTGCAGATCACTGCACAGCTCTCCTTCATTTGGCTTAGTTCCCTTTGAGTACAAAGGCAATTCCAGTGAGCAGAGCCATATTCTCACATCTATAAATGCCACAGTCTCACTCAGTGGATGCCTAGACTCATCAGTGTAAATCATAAGGTGTCTTCCTCACACTCTTTAAAAGTGGACTTTGATTTTGATTTCAATTTTGATTGAGTCGTCAGAGACCTTTTAAACCAAATATAAGATGCTGATCTAACGTATATGGGGCTGTTTTAGCCGTTGTGCCCAGCTATATTCAGTATTTGTAATGCTGCAAACCTACAGGACATGCATCCATAATCAATCACTAATCTTATTTCTTATGCAGTGCCATCTTCACAGTCTCTCTTTCAGCCCTCCAGTCAGACCTTGCTGAACAATGTCGAACATGAATAACATTCTCATCTGTAGATGTGACCTTCTGCTCATGTCACCACTTCATAATTGAGACACGAGTATCACATATTTATTTATTTCAGTAGATATTTTAAGCCACATTTAGGCCACGAAATCACCTGACCAAGTGCTTTTAGGAACAAACAGATGACTAAGGAGTTCTTACAATGCTTTGATTCAATGCATGCTAACTGTAAGAAACACAGCATACACATGCTTCCACTCACAATGTCAAGTTGACCTTGTTTATGACTTTCTCTTGGCTTAAGACGTTATTTTTATTCTTTCATCCTTGTTCATCGCAACATCTCAGGCAACATCCTTATAACCCCTACACACACACACACACACACACACACACACACACACTTGTTTTGCATTGTTTTGCAGTTGTATATATCCAATCCTCACAGAACACACATACACAGGAGGGAGGTTTCATCCCCCTCCAGGCAAAACTCCTTTATAATGAGTTTCTTTATATTTAGTTTTCCAACAACTTTAACACTGTAATATCTTGTAGGTGATATAAGACACATCTATTCAAACTAATACATGCATTATCATGTTAGAAAACACAATTACAACAGGAATTACTTTCACAATATCTTTAACTAAAGTTTAAATACAGGTATATCATAAGGGTTTCTGACATCTTGCCTCCTCTATTTGCAGTGGCCCAAGCTTAAAATGAAATCCATGGTTGGCACCAGTAAAGGACAAAACATCCCCCTTTTTTTCTATTATCTGTAAAAATAGGAATCACTAGAAATGATAAAAGACAGATAAACAAAAGAAGGTGTGGCAGACAAAACATTTAGTTTTCATCCAACATTTTTAGTTTTGTTTGGCTTCACTACTGGCAGCAGAATAAGGAAACAGTGTGTGATAATGGGCAGTATCTCACTGCATCCTAATCCCTAACTGAGAATGTGATAAAGTAATATCAATAAAAACTGTTGTGCAGATGCCGCTTAACATAATGTATTATGTTAGTCAAGGCAGCGGTATTTCTCCACAAGGAGATTTTGATCAGTTTTGAAAGCAGTGGAAGCAAATGACTTTTGAGCAGTAGGGAGAAAGAGAAACGTGATAGTAACTACTAATACCGCATAGGAAAAAAAACTACCTTGGTGTTATCACATAGAAATTAGGAGGGAAAATTTTCATATAAAAACTCAGCACCAATGTGTTCCAGAAAAAAATGCCTCTATTACTTTGTGTGTTTATCACTAGAACACACCATTTTAATTGGAATAATTTCTTTAGAAAATATATATTATGTATATATTATGTAGAAAATAGTTGTAATGACTGGCTGCAAGCATGTCATCAGCATGCTTCCCCAAAGACTGGGCACGTGTCACTGGGAAAAGATCCAGGGGCAGAGCCAGAACACAATAGAGGGACGTGAGACTGCATATGTATTATAACTTTTGGTTTATAAGTTTTTGCATTGACTCACCATTAAAGAAACTCTTTCAGTCCTGTGAATTTCCTCTTCATTTTCCACTTTTAGTACACTGCCACAGCATTAATAGCTGTATTTAATGTCATTAATATGACGACAGCAGTTGGCTTTGTTTCTGCATTCAGTTGCTAGTGGCAACCTCTGCTGGCACAGTTCCATAACAGCTGCACTTTAAAGATCGAATCAGCTCTGATTGATTCGGCAACACCCATGGTTACTGTGGTAACAGAATTCTGCGGGCAGCATACATTGGTTGAGCAGCTACTTTGTCAGAAAAACAACAGAGGAGAAACTGGTGTATTTGTTTAAAGTGCAGCCAAACAAACGCACATTATTTTAATAAAGATGTGTATCAATAATTGGCCATCATGCCAGAAGCAACTGTGATCTGATTTCATATTGCACACAGCAGCAGTTGTTTTCCACACAACATTTCAATCAGGAAATACTTAGAACAAAAGCATTCACAAATCTGTAGAATGGAATTTTATTGTGCACAGGAGAAATAGAGTTTTGGCGTTTAGACCCCAGCAGGAAGTAGATCACCATGGGGAAGCATTCAAATTGAAGTGGTGCTTCTGATATATAGGAAACTATGTGAATATGAACAACTGTTGCTGAAGAAATGATGATCATAAGTAATCTCAAAAAACCAGATCTGATTTCATGAAAATCTTAAGGAATATAACTTTACCTGACACAGTTAGCCTTCAGTCAGATCTGTAACAAAGTAAATATTGACAAGCATCTTTTGGGGGCCGGGCTGTTGATATTAAGTATTCTGTTTCTTTCTTTCTCTCATTCTTTTTTCTTTCTTTCTTTTTTCACTTTTACTGTTGTGGGCTATATCTAATAGATACTATTGATTATATCAATAGATTAATCACTGTGATATTGTTTCAATGGCTATTTGATGTTATTCTTTCACTGTTGAAACATAGAGTTTGTATGTATTTTTTGTGAATCCAGTTTCACAAAAAATTTACTAATTAATGTATTAATTCTATTTCTAATATTTTTGAATTTTAATCACAGTTGGTGAGTTTCACTAAATGATGATGGTGTGGCCAGTGGTGTAACAGATTTGAAACTTTTCATGATAAGAAGTTAGTTAAGTGTTAACTCTTTAACAGTGGAATCCTAACTTCCCACTTCAGCCTTCCAGAATACCAGCAACAGTGGCACAGTTGCTATGAAACAATGAATAGTCACTGAAAAAAAGAGGGGGAAAAAAAGAGAGGATGTTGTCCATGAAATCATTTAACAAGTTGTAAACTGGTAATCACAATAACTTTGACATGACAATGGAGCGTGTTGGTTTTTACTCTGTGTGCATTTTTCCTCATGGGACTCATCCTACCAGCAATAAAATCAGTATTCATGGTTTCCAGAGACATTATGTTCTCCAATTACTAATCAGATCTGGAATAAACTGAAGTTAGGAAATGTGTTTTCTTTAAAGCATTGCTTCTAGCAGGCTTGTTTCTTCAGTGTCGCCATCCATAGCCAGTACACAGTGGAGGAAAACAAGGTCTGTCAGCAGTCTGCCACTCTCCAGTGCCATCTTTCCCTGGGATCTTGTGTAAGCCTGGCCATTCTTTTGAATCAGCACCACACACTGAAGTGGCCATTGCAGCTGTTGTGATTATAGTGGATAAATCAGATCAACTTAGCCACAGCTGTTGTAATAAGTGAGTGCAATTATAAACACACAGCACATGCCATTTTTGAACAGTTTCCAGATTATACACACACCCGGAGCAACACAAGCATGTCATTGGAGTCAAGAGGAGACAGATTTATTGGCCACCTGATGAATGTATAGCAAGTCCTTAGCTTTCTGGATGTTTGACTTTCCTCTCAAATCAGCGATTTATTGGGGTGGTGGTGGTAAAACAGCCTTACATCTGTGTGTGTACTGAAAAACCTAAAAAATGAACTAAAAGTGACTGAAAGCTGTGTAGAATTTGGTCTTTGGTCTTACAGCTGATACTTACAGTGAATCTCTTGATTTAATTTTATATCCGAAGTAGTTAAATGCATGTGTTAAGATACCAGTAACTCAAAATAGATTCCACTTAAAACATCACTGTTTTCATTACTACATCCAACTGTAGACTAGTTGGAGCACACACACACACACACACATATGTGTGTGTGTACACACAGTATTGAAATCGGTGTGGTTAGTTAAATTTCAGAGGTAACCAGTGTTACTATGGCTATGCCCCTGAGTCTGACAATAAGCTCAGATGAGATAAGACGCACAAGAAACATGATTCATCACAACATCTTAGACTCCCTAACCTTTTTTGTCCTTCAACTTTTTCTCTCTAGTTTTCAGCTGCTATCAATTGCAACACTTGGCACTTGGCACTCAGGTTGGTGAAAATCTGAGGCGTGTTTTGTGCAGTCAGTCTACCATAGTTAATAGTAGTCCCCCTGACAATGAATAATTTGCAGTTATTGCAATTTGCAGTCCTTTGCTCTTCATCTAAGCACATATACATGGATATGTCAAATCATTTTAAAATTAGCTGAGAGCTACTTCACAGTCATTGCATATACCCACCTGGTAACTGCAAAAGTGCCCACTGGGATACCTCTGTTTTGGAATCACTGCCTTAGGCAATGTATAATATATATATGTGTGTGTGTGTGTGTGTGTGTGTGTGTGTGTGTGTGTGTGTGTGTGTGTGTGTGTGTGTCAATAAAATAAAAACAAAATAAAATAAAATAATTACTCAAGTGAAGAAAGAAATCCCAGAATACCATGTTGTAAACTGGCCTTGTTATTCATTGAACAGGAACTTAAATTATGACAAGGATATGAGACAAAAACTGGTCAGTATCACTGGTAATGATGCCCTTCCTTTTCCCTCACTTGTAGATTGGATTCATCAGCTCCCATTGGGTCAATGAACTGATTAAAGTACAGATTGTGGAAAAAGGTTTGAGTGTATCATTTGATGAATAGGAATTGGATACAATATGCAGCAGCTCCACAATGATTTCAAGAAATTTAAGAGTCATATGTTTCAAATTTTGACATTGATACTGTTGGACCCCTAGTAGGTTATATGGACTTGGTCTAAAGGATTTTGCTGCCTGCTGAAATCTGTGAATTATGGAGGAAGATTTGCTGTTTTATCATCATAGGTCTGCAGTTTGTATTCCAACACTTTATGATTTAGAAGACTCTCTACTTTTTAAATGAAATTGTCTCTTTTTTTTATTTTTAGAAAATTACTTTTTCTGATTGACCCATCTTGATTCTGTGTCCGGATGAGGTGGGAAAGGTTTGGCTATTGACCGTGTTGTATTTATTTGGTACTACTAATGTTACATTTCAAAATAAAAATAATTAGTCAAAATAAAATGCATAATTATTTACAGTCTTTTTTATTTAATGTCAGAGCAACACTTAACAATTTTAAATTTTTATTATACCAGTTACATTTTATTTGGTGGTTTATACAATTTCGTTGTGTACGTATCACTGGTCCATCCACACCATGGATTTAATCAACACCTTATAGGACACTGTTATGGCACTCACACATCCTGTTTTTTCCTCCTTCTTATGCCATTGGCTAATTGATGAGCGCGCGCGTTGTAATTGGCCGAAGGTAACGCCAATCACGCGATAGCTATCTTCCTACGCCGGTCACATTTATTTACAATGCTGTAGTTTCTGAGCTCAGCAACATGGATACTAAGTGGCCCATTTTTGGGCTACTTTAACTATTCCACCGTCTAATAGTACGCGAAGTTGTAGGAAAGTAGCCGAATTGCTTGTTTTTTAAGGTCAGGAAAAGTCTCCGTGAAGTTTTCCATTTGCAGGAGTTCAGTGTTGGAGACGTAAAACGTGTATTAGCCTGCATTACTGGACTTCAGCATTGTTTAACTAATCCTAACTTGACAGGCGCCGTCCTTCTCCTGTTTGTTTATTTGTAAGAGGAGTTCACGGGGTTCTCCACGGAGTCTGGAGCCAATGTCGACTGTAACGGGACAGGAGAGGATGAACTTAGTTTCAAGCGTGAGTCAACAGTAAAGGTAAGTCTCATGTCATTTAGTTTAAGCATTTGTAAGCTACACTCTCTCTCGTTCTCTTATATACTGAAACTCAATTTAAAAAAAACACTTTATTTTCAAGTAGTTGTATGTAGACAAAACATTTATGTGGTAGTTCTAGTAACTATGTACATATACAATGATATTTATGTTAAGATGGAAGATATACTGTTATAGTTCCAAAGGTTTACATTATATCATAAAATCTCTCTCCCAGTTTTGTGCATTTCAACCAGTAATCCATGATTTTACACCAGGCAGGAGTTAAAAACTGACAACAGGCCTGTCCAGGACATTCATTTAAACTGCTGTCTAAACCTTGTGATGCTGCTGAGCTATCACTTGTCTGCAGAACATTTTTTTTTTGTCAAGACAGTGGGACAGGAACTCTCCAGTATCCTCCTCCTGCTGCTCTGCTGTGATTCCCACAGCGTAAAAACTGTGGTGTTTGCTTCCTCTGGTTTTTGTTTCGTGATCGAGCCAGATGCTAGTTAGTTCTTACAGCTCTCTGCAAGGTTCTGTTGTGTGTTTCACATCTGTCCCCCTACATCATGACAACTCCCTTACCCATCTCTGTCTGAGCTTGGGAGACGGTGCAGAAATGACTAGCGAGACCTTTGCCACACTGAGGCTCAGAGTGGTTCCTGTGCCTGTCATGCTCCACTGTTATTAGTATCAAGCTAACTCCTGTTGCTGCAGCACTTTATCAAACCTCGCACCTGGTGTGGTGTCTGACGGGAAGCTGGCTTTATGCAGGGTGGAGGAAATTCATCCAAATCAATTTTGGGCATGTATGGTAACCGTTATAAACCTCCTCTTTGAGGACCACTTTTCCAGCCACACTGATCCCTCTGCCCCTCAGAGAGAAAAAAAAAAAGATGAGGAAGGCAAAACTACCATGTTCTGTTGTTACTGAAAAAATAGAATTTAACATTTTTCCTCTATGTGGTTTAGTGATGGAAGAGCAGAATAATGCCCAAATGGACAGGTAAAGTCCTGGAGGGGAAAGATTAGTTAAAGTAAACACACGTGTTGCTCAATTCATGTCAAACTAGGTGACTCTCTGCCTCCTTCCCTCTCCTAACATTATTTTTATATTCCCAGCCTCTTAACACTAATTGTCCTATTCAGTAGTTTTCATTATCTGCAAGCACTCAAAACACACACACAGTTCTGCTCTGGAATAACCCCTTCACCTCCATTTTATGTTATGAATTTGATGGCATTAAATGCTAAAGCTACTGAGGTTCCAATTACAGAGCTGAAGATACCATTAAGGCTGGCTTTTATATCTATCAAGACAGTCGAGTACTGCAAGTATGAATCAAGACAAATTCTTTTACAAAGATAAAAGAGAGCAAAATAAATAAATGAAACTGGTACAAGATAAATGGTAAACTCATTTAGTAAAAAGAATTTGCTTTTTTCCTTTTTAACTCTTACTTCTGCTATTTATTTTGTATCGGGCCAAATGGCATCAAGTAGAAAAAACAGGGATCTAGCAAACTCTGATCTTCACAATACAGGTTTATAGAGGTGTATCATGGCACAAATAAAGGAGATATCTGAGGACCTCAGAAAAAGAGTTGTCGACACTAGGTTACAAAACCGTTGCTAAAAAGTCAGACAGATTGTGTACAAATGGAGGAAGTTCAAGACCATTGTTACCCTCCCCTGGAGTGGTTGACCGACAAAGATCAAAAACAAGAGCAATGTGTTTAGGTTGATGGGGTCACAAAGGAACGTAGGGTAATTTCTTAGCAACTAAAGGCCTCTCACACATTGGCTAATGTTAATTTTCACCATCAGGAGAAGACTGAACAGCAGTGGTGCGTATGGCAGGGTTTTTCACATGGACAAGCCAGAAGGCTATTGGAAAAATGTTTTGTGTACAGATGAAACCAAAATAGAACTTTTTGGTTTAAATGAGAAGCATTATGTTTGGAAAAAGGAAAACACTGCATTCCAGGATAAGAACCTTGTCCCATCTGTGAAACATAGCGGTGGTAGTAGCATCCCAGAGTTGAAGCTGTCCTGTTTGGAGGAATGGGCTAAAATTTCTCCAAGCTGATGTGTAGGACTGATCAACAGTTACTGGAAACGTTTAGTTGCAGTTACTGCTGCACAAGTGAATCATACCAGATACTGAGAGCGAAGGTTCACATACTCATGCCACTCACAGATATGTAACATTGGATCATTTTCCCCAGAAAATAAATGATAGAAATGATCAAGTATACTATTTTTGTCTAATTTGTTTAATTGGGTTCTTGTGTGAAAATCTGATGATGTTTTAGGTCATATTTATGAACAAATATAAAAAATTGTTCACAAAGGGTCCACAAAATTTCAAGCACCACTGTAGTCCTTCATCATCAGTAGAGCTTATTACCCTTGAAACAAATCTAACTATAGTACACTTGACTGCGGTACCATCATATGAACACACAAAACACATTGATGCATTAACATCATCTGTCTTGTGACACTGCCGGTGTTACTGGTAAGAGACCTTCAGTAAGACTTTTCTTAAGAAGCTTATTAACTGTTTATTCTGTTGTGTGTGTTTGAGATGGACAGCAGAGCCACTTTCACCCAAAGGAAGGAACAAGTCATCAAAGAGAAGAAGAAAGAGAGTATTTTTTTGAGTAGTTCTGGGTGTTACAGGCTGAGGAAATTATTTACAATAGGTAGCCCTAGAGGATGTGAAGTGGAACACTGTTTTCATGATTGTTGGTGCTCTGTTGGTCTGTTTTGATGCAGCTGAATTTTGTTAAATTGCATGTAAGTATCATACACTCTAATCTTCATCTTAGATTATACTGACTGCCTTTGATTTAAGCATGTAAAGGGAGGATTTGAAGGTTTCCACGGGAACATTCCAAATTGCAGGCTGTTTCTGGTGAATCACTGGCCTGTAATATAGTTTTTTTTTTTTAAAGGAAAAAACATCATGTGTTGCAGGCTCTGTCTTTTCTGCTTGTGTGCTTCACCAACTGGATTTATAGCCAGGAGAACATTTCTGTGGGAGAACATTGACAGTGTGGAATTTTTCTTATCAAATGCCTCTTTACATACAGTGGGAGCACTCAGAGTCACATGTTGCAGGGACAGTGTTTCCGCTACATTTGCTGACATGTGACATCCTACCATGCCTGAAATCTCAGTGCCACAGTCCAGTGTGCATGTTATTGTCTCATTTGTGACACTATCATTTCCAAAAATAAATAAATAAATATCAGCATCAGCAGTTTGGTCCAGTAGATTAAAATGACCTATGCTTGTATTTTGCGCCAGTTAAGCTGATAGGTGCCCATAGGAAGAGTCCTGACTTTGTGCTCCATCTTGCACCAACAGTTGGTGATGGTTGCTGTTAAAAGCGCTAATAGCATTTTTTTTTTTTAATTTCTCTGCTGTTTTGTGTTGATTTGTGTTGTGCTTGTCACTGTCAGAGTTGAGAGTGTGTTTGCTTATGTCGCCAGCATTGTCCGTCAGATCTGATCAAACCACAGCCACACACTGATGAAGCAGATTAGCTGAGATTTTGAATGCTAGGGCTACATAAATGCAGTCCATTTACCATTTAAGTGAAATGACCATGAATGTTGAACTTTTTCAGTAGATGCATACTTTAATAGCTCTAGTTGTCTTAACTATAGGGACAGTAAATCAGAAATTTCATTTCACATAAAATGACACACTTGTTTTAAACTGATTGAAAAATGACCTGCTCTGTCATATAGGCATGAGGAGGTCTTGTTATTACTATTTGCAGTAGTACTGGTTTCCTGGGTGCGCTGTAGCTTAAGTGCATCTTGAATGACATTCAGACATTTTGGGCACAAGCAGAATTTATTATATTATCTTTATATTCTATTCATATTATCTGTGTTAAAGCATGCTGCGGGAGAAAAGATCAGAAGATTATGCTGTATTTCTGTAGTGCTTCTATCCAAAGTGGTTTTCAATTTGCCTCTCATTCGTCTGTTTGCACCATGGATTTATTATGGAGAACTGGATACCATGCTTCACTGTTTCTGGGATGCTTCTTTCCCAGTAACTGTGTATGGCCAAAAACCTTTAAAGGTCAGCGTGCGTCATGTGATAAACACCAAAAGTGCCTCACAGCCCAGCTCAGTTCCTAGGGGCTTGATTCACACACTCAATGGCAGTGAACCATTATGCAGTTTCCTGGTGATTAGTGGCCAGCACACTCTACCTCCACACATGCCACACTGACTAATACTTCAGAAGAGTCATTACACTGGGTTGAACACCCCTCTCTAAAACCAGTAAAATGATGTCACACCATCAGCAGACTCAGCCGTTTCAAAGTATGCCAACCTGTAGGTCAAACCCAACTATCCTAACTACCAAATTGTGACAAATAAGATGACCCAACAATGTCACCCTCTTTGGTCTAACATCGTGTCGTAGCTTTTTTTGTTTGTCAAGATCTAGAAAACAAAGAACGCTCATCATCCTTCCACAACAGGAAGTGCTCCATTGTTTTAGAAACAGTCTTTGGGTGGAAAGACAAGCTTGGAAGCTTTTTTTCCTGTCAGTTTCCTCACTGTGGCCCTGTCTTCAAGGCCATTATTCTTTCAATCTCAGTAACATTTGATTTTATCTAGCTGTCTTCCCAAACAATGCCTTTTTGTGTGTCCTCTACTTAGCAATCTTAAGGTTTCAAATTATGAAAGGACATGGATAATTTGATGATTTTCTCAGTGAGTGTGATGATCATCATCAAGCTGGTCTGTCTTGTCTGAAACACTCTTCATTTATGTCCTCAGCAGACCTCAAATTCTGTTTGTCCCCACACATGCTGGGACTCATCATCCTGGGCACTGTCATCACTGGCATCAACTGTTTGGGTGAGTGTGTTGGGTGGCATTCAAAGACCAGCCTTTTCCTAGAGTGCTCTACCATCATAGATTAAGTTGGAACTCACAACACTGCTGTCTTCAGTCATCTTTTTGTGTAAAGACCTGTCTCCTATGCATAAAAAGAAGCTTTAGATACACACATAACCAGCGTGATAGAGCCACTGGACAGTGGCTGGTTACAGAGTACACAGCAGAAGGACACTGTTGTAACGCCCTCACATGGGCAGAGAAATTTATTTTTCAGTTAAGTGACTGTTTATCCCTCCAGCTAGATTGACTGCATGTTATGCATCACAGATATACCTTCACAGGGGAGACACGCACTTTATATTCACTAGATTATTTTTCCAACATGATTTTCAGAGGGAATGAAAACACACTCTATGTTCATATCAAACTAATTTAATTTTTTTTTTTTTTTTTATTATTTTGAATGTGTTATTTTGCTAGGGACACCTCATAGTGGATTACCATACATACACACTTACATCATGTTAATTACTCAAGGAAAACTAAAATCAATTCTAAAAATCTCCATCTAGGCAGGCACCATGAACACAGTAGAAGTTATTTTTTGTATAATTGGTGTCTGGTAAATGATTGATCAGCAGTGTTCATACATCAAAACTACAACAGAAATCACCATTACAACCTGAAATTGTGAGTAGTAAGATGCACCTTTGGATTACATACAAATTGCGTTAGACCGACATGACTTAAAGATGGACTCAGCCCCAGCCCTAAAAGTCCTCACAGCTCACTGTTAGTATTTTTAAACTCAGCACAGCAAGCATTGAATGAACCTAATAAAACCACACAATAACAACCCTAGTGTAAAGCCTGGGAACCTTCAATACCACTAACATACTTTCCAAGTACAATCATTTGTCAGCTGATACGGCACAACTGAAAGGGTCAACCTTGTTATCAGTGTCCAGTTTCTCAACAGTTGCTATGATTAGTCTGATATCATGTAGATCAGCCCACATGACCTCAACTATATTTGAGATCCAAACAGTCTGATACTAATGTACAATTTAACGTGAATAGAATCAGTTGGTCTGGTAATAATAACCAGTCATTTCCCATTCTGAAACACTGTCCCAGTGCTTCTTGCTGCATTACAGACGATTATAAATATCTTGGGAGGACAGTTCAGTTTTACCTAATGTTTGTTAAATTTTCATAGTTAAAATATGTTACTCCATGCTAAAATAATGACCATTTTACCAGGAGAAGTGAATCTTAACATATTTATTGCATTCATTTATATATATTAAATTCATTATTTTTCTCATTTGTTTTAAAATTGCTTTTTCTAAACCATAAACTTACTAACCATAAATTGAGTCATTTTTAATGAGTACTGGCTGATTCCAAGTAGAGCCCCGCACTGACAGACAGTGCTAATGACCTCTTACCAAACAGTTTGCCATGGGCCTTATAATATTCAGTTAACACAGTGTGAACATGTACAAAACACTATAAATATTACCAACCAAACTGTGAGACAGCCGTAATGAGGATGTTATTCAGAGTCTCTGGGTACCCACTGAAAAGGTGATTCATGGCTCCAGTCCTGAAGCCAAACTAACAATGTAAAAATGCCTACAGCAAAACTCAGTGAAAAACATACAGTGACACGCACACCTCAGTGAAGAAGTTAAACCTGCATTAATGGCAGCTTCACTGTTACCAAACAAGTATGACATTTTTCTTACAATGCTTGCTCACTCATTATTGTTGTAAATGAGGGCAACCTAAATTTTCTTCTTGAGTATGAATAAAGTTTTGAATTGAATTAATGAATATTTATATGTCTGGAAAGCACAGAGCAACATTATCATTCAATTGGAGGTATGTTTGTGGCCACCTAATAAATTAAGTTCAACATTCACTCTCGTTAACTGTAAATGCTCCACTGCACTCACCAGCTAGGCACGACCTCTGTCTCTCTGCAGTTTGGTGCCGACAGGTAGAGTATAGTGGATTTGTCAGGTATTGTTTGTTTCTGATAGCTGCTTGCTGCTGCTGGAACCAAGGTCGAGAGAGGTGAGGCTGAACCAGATAGTAAAGTTGCAGCCTCACAACACTCAAAATGATCTGGAGGAACATAAGAAAGAGCTTAGGGTGGCTGAGTTGGTGATAATTCTCTGTGATCTCATCACTGGACATGATTATACACTGTTATTTTTTAAATATGAAAATATTAATTTTTGCAGCTTTAAAATAAAGCTAGAGTACCCACAGTATATCTATACAGTAAACATAACTCCACTAAATATGATGCTAAAATTCAGTTGTAGTTAATTTTGCCTTGACTTCTTTTCAGTTATTTAGCTAACATTCTAAAGTCATGATTCTGACAAACATCAGAGGATCCAGGCAGGGAAGCAGCAGCTCTTTGGTTTTCTGTTGTCCTGCACAGCTTGACCACTCAGTGGAAGGTTTTGTATGAGGAGCCAGCTGTGGTGGAGGAGAGAGATAACTGACTTATTTCAGATGAGCATAGAAATCCAGATGGTGCCATAGTTCAGTCAACACCCACCTTACACAGATAAGAGAAGAATAACTTAAAGCAGAACCAAAATTTAAAAACCCAGAATTAAAAAGGATTTGTTTTACTGTGATGATAAGTTTAGTTAAATCCCCTTCCCAATTAATCAACAATGTTAGCCAAATAATTCATTTTTATTCTGCTAATAATTAACTCCAAGACACTTAACAATTCTTTAATAATTGATTCCCAAACATTATTTTAATGGCTTCTTGCTTCAGTTGTCCATTTCAGTGTCAGTCCTCATCAGTCTTGCTTTTGAAGTAACTCCATTGTGTTTTACTGTTTCCTCTTAGAGGCTCTCTTACTTCCACCTATTTAGGACTGATTGCATTTGTAATTTCTGGCAACTTTATTGGTTCATTGTCAAATTGGGTTCCTGTTCTTTTCCACTGTTTCCAATGTTTAACATGACAAACAAATTACAAACCCTAAACAAACTAAACAGAAACTGTAATATTTACAGTCAGTTGCAAGAAATTATCATAGACAGCTCAACACACATCAGCAAGTTCAGCATGAAAGTGGATTTAACCTCAGTACTCAGTGTTTTTGTAGCAGTGACAGGAACAAGTCCAGTACAGGGTTACTAAGAAACTAAAGAAACCCAAGTGTGCAGCTACACCTTGACCTCAAAATGACAGCCTGGCCTCAGTGGAAACTTATACAACATAAGCTCTTTAAGGAATTGCGCTGAAAATTAAACTAGGTTGGACTAAGGCCAGTGTTATGCTTACTGTATTCATGAGTATGTGAGGATCCTCACACGTGGCTACCCATTTACCCACCGTTTGTTGTGTCCAGGTGGATTTGTTGGTTTGGGTCTGCACACCCACTGCACATACATCTTCTAAGCGGAGTCCAAGCAGACTACAGAGAGTTTATTAAGAACAACTTTGTGTAGCTGTCTTTGTTAGACTCCACAACGGAGTATAACTGAAAGTTAATTTAACCATTTTATGATACTAAAAAATGACTAAAGTCAATAATGTTTTTTAACTTACGGTTTTCAGTTAGCACACTGTATAAAACTAACATGCTGATCCAGTGTTAGGTGTAGCCTTTTAATTCTAAACATCTTATCTTACTTGAACTTAAGTCTCAGGTGGCTGGATTATTTAATTAATCCATGTCAGTAAAGGTTTGATGTGCAATAAATGGTGTGTTGAAAATAGAGGAGAATCTCTTTCTTTGTGCCGGATGGGAAAGTTAAGTCAGCTTTGAAAATCTTTTCAGTCCAGTCAGTTCTGAGCAATTTCCTGTTTGGAAAAGTTAATAAAAAGCTTTTAACTCTCAGATCATTGGGCCAGTGAAGACTGGTTTCCCACTCTAATATGCTAGATATTGATATGCTTGATCTAATATGCTTGAAATACTGGCCTTGATGTGTTTCCCTTTAATGATCATTACTTTTATTTCCCGCCATAGTGTTCTTGTCATTCAAAAGCCAAACAACATAGGAAGCTCAGACGTGTGAAGAGGTATTTTTTTTCTTTGTCTCTTTCAAATTAGGAAAAAGTTTGCTTAACATTTGGATTTTCTAAAAGCTGTATTTTTCAGTCCGTCTGATATTTGCTGCTCAGCAATTCATGCATAAAATCCCATAAGCAGCCTTTTGATATTCAGTGGTTTTAAGCCGATCCCCATTGACACCCTGTTGGGCAGTAGCAAGTCCCTGTCTTTCTTTCTGCTGTTATTTTACTCTCCCTCTTCTACCTCTGCTCCCCTCATACTCTCTTTTTTGTTCAGGTAAAATGAGCTAATCTAAACTGTGGGAGGGCATGAATAATTATTTGTGACCTATATTTTTAGTGTGTGAATATTATGTGAAAAATCACACTCCATTAGGACCCTCTGACAGACACTGAGTTTTCAAACACAATACAAAAGATTAAAGATGTTTCACCCTATCATTTCTTCACCTATCGTTTTTTACTTTGATTGTTGTTGTAACCACTACTGTGTGAAGATGAATATGTCTGTAGCTTTGGAGGCAGATAAAATAACCAGGCAGTATCAATTTTTGCCTTATTCTCCTCCAGTTCCCTATTCATTGCCATCTTTCTCACTTCTACTGATTGCAGGTATTAACTGAATTCTTGCTCCAATCTTGGCTTATTAGTAGAGTAAGAAAAGAAACCAACTAAAAGATGCTTTAAGCAAAACCCAGACTTTATTTTTAGCTGCCTTTGATTGCCTTTTTATCACAAATAATGAGGTTTATCTTTGACTGCTCTTAACCATGGATGACTAAACCCAATGTCATTCCCATCAGCCTCAGTTGTACTTTGTTTAGCGCTAGTGTATCTTGTTACTTGAATTAAACATAGTACCACTAGCTCACTATGTGGCATTATGACTATGACTGGAAATATAAAAATCTCCATTCTCACACAAGCCATCCATTTTCTTATCTGCTCCATACCTTTTATGCAGAACAGCAAGGCAGAATAATGGAAAAGGCTGTGTAAAAGTAGCTAAAAGTCTTCCAGCTCCCAATCCTGAAGTGTTCCCATGCATGTCCTTGTCTCTATATATCTTCTCTCTTGTCTCTACTCTATCACTAAGGGTGAGTTCACCCACCCTCAGAAAAGTCAGGGGACGAACTCATTGAGACCACTTGTACCCATGATCTTGATCTTTTTGTCACTACCCAGAGCTTGTAACCATAAGTGAGGACTACAACATTGATCCCTCAGAAATTTTGACAGCTTTGCCTTCAGGCTCAGCTCCCTCTTGATCACAACATTTTAGTTCAACGCCCACATCAGTGCTCATGCCACACCAGCCCACCAGACGACCCCATGCTCCATGTTACCCTCGCTCTTGAACAAGACTCTGAATTACATGAAATCCTTTGCCTTGGCAGAATCTCACCTTCTTAAACCATGCTGCGGCAAAGATGTATAAGACGTGCTTCCGCCTTGCATGAAAGGATTTCTTTGTCACTGTAGTTTTTAGCAAAGCTTATGCACTGCTTTGAGTACAACCCAAGCTTGTGCATGTTTTCCAAGTGTTTCTGTCAGGAATCAAAAATCGTGTTTCTGAACAAATCCCTGGTTCTTAAAAACAGAACTCCAACTCAAAACATGTTCACAATGCTTAAGGCTTCCTCCATACTTACTTCCTCTGTCTGCCTCACTCTGTCTTGAGTGGTTCTTCTCGAATTACTTTGAGGAGTTTGAGACTCTCATTTCCTCTACACCACTAATGTGTCAATATACACACATATATATTTATGCACAGATGAATATATGGCGTGATCCAAAGCCCTGCAGCATGAAGTCATATCCAGCTTTGGAGCTGTGATTTAGATGATGTATGTCAGACTCAGAAAAAGGACCTTCCTGTTTTATCACCTGTGAAAGCCCCTGGTGGTTCTGGTATGTGGTGTCTCTCTTCAAAGACTTGAGCTCATTATAGCACCCACAGGAGAAACTGACTGGGTGAGTCACCATTTCTAGAGGCCCTTGTATGTGTGTGTGTGTGTGTAAAGGATATTCTTCACTAATAGTACCCATAGATTATTTGGCCATGTGGGTGAAGTAGTAGTTGCGTCTGTGTGCTGACTAGCAAGAAAATGATAATTTATGTTTATGTGGCTCCCATCTGCTATTGATTATAATTATGGGAGAGAACAATGCACTATCCCTGAGAGGAAGCTGGAGACACACACACAAAGACACTCCCATGCGCACAACAAGGTATTCATCATTATACTCGACATCATTGCAAAAACTAAAGGCATCTGATTCATTTTTATGACATTTATTAATCATCCGTCTTTGGAACCAAGGCCACTTATTGGTGCAAGATCAGTGGCATAAATAATATTTTTCTATCTGTTGAATAGTTGGGTTGTTATCATGGTCAGTCATTTTTCAGAAGGATACAAGTTTTGATATTGACTGACTGCCAAGAGAGACTGAATCCGAGCTGGGGACTAACACATACACCCATACACAGCAGCAGATGTATACACACACACTCACAGGAACTGATGTACTCATACAAAAGGCACATCTCACAAACACTCCTGTTACTCAGTGATACAATAGGTAGGCTATAAACTCCTACTTACACTGCAGTTTCTCAGCAAGTAATGTAAAAAACACAAAACAAAATAAAAAAACAACAGGTGTAAAGGTTTTTTAAACCATAAATTTAGACAAGGGTAAAAAAATAAAGTGAAACATTTTCCAGAGAAACTAATTGGAAGTTTATGATAAGCAGTGTCACTGCATCAACATATTTCTGAAGATTTATATTCTTCCATGGTGGGAATCTTTTTAAAAATGTTTGTCTTCTAAACAGGGAGGTTGTTGACAGAAACCAGAGACTGTGGCAGATGTTTTTTTTTTTCACAGGAAGGGAGAACATAGCTTAAGTGCAAGCCTTAGGCTTTGCTTGTTTTTGGAACCAATAGATGCACAAGTTAACATGTGATTACAAATGAGGAGTATGCTTGTTATCACTGTCTAGTATACCAGTGTATACATAATCCATATTAACACTAATCTAAAATAGAACTACTCACACTTCTTTAATGATGTGTATAATCTACCTTGGCCTGTTAAATGATTTAGTACAGGTTTTTTATCTGGAAACACTGGCAGTAGAACAGTAGAAAAAAGGTAGATACAAGCTACAAGCAGTCTTAAGTCCCAGGTTTGTGCACACTATAGATTGCATTTCTTTTATTTACCGTAGCCTGAACCATTGAACCCTGGAGCCCCATCAGCAGCAGCGAGGTGCATATTATTGAGGTTTGAAACTTTTCACAGTATGAGTTTCGTTTTAAAAAGTATCAGAAAGTAGATCCCACAAAACTGTAGCAATAATTTCTGCCATGGTTAAACTCATGCACAGTGACCTCACTGAGCTGAGAAACCAAATTAATGACTTTAACTTTGCAACACACAGGCAGATCACTCACCCCAAAAGAGACCCTCTCCAAATGTGGAATGAAAAGACTAATCGGATCAATATGTGATAGTAAATTATGTGTCTGAGAAAGTTTCAGCAAGCCAAGTTTTTTGACACAGCATCAATGATTAATTTATGCACATATTTTGCCATTCCTGTTCGCTTATATTGTATAAAGTGGACAGTAACATATGTTGTACTGAGGATGGTATTTGTTCCTTACCCTAGTAGGTTTATATCAGAAAATATTAAGTTCTGAATATCGTCGATTAATATCGCCTTTTTTTAAATCCACGCCGATAAGAGACCAACGAAACCAGGTTATTCTTGGCTCTGATGCATGCACTTCTGTCTGCAGTCACTACCGCCCAGCATTGTGCTGCCCACAGCACCATCTGATTGGTTGGCACACAATCAACAGTGAAAGTTTAAAAGAAAACTTGTCAAGAGATGCTGTTGAGCCTGGGAACTCCTGCACTTCTTTTGCTTCAAGCTTGAAACTTAAAAACAGTATGTGAAAGTATGGAAAGATAAAATAACACGGTTATATTGAAACTACTTACTGTAGAAAACTTTAGGGAGCTTGCTTATTTGCTTTAATTTTCATTTAACTTTTAAGACATGCTGCCATAGCCCCTGCACTTTTTTGTTAGAATTTTTAAACAAAGATGTCGGTCATTCAAGATAAAAAACCTAAAATAAGCAAATCTGAAAAGCTGTTAATAAACATATGCTTAAAAGTATTTAAAACGAAGTAAAATGTTGGAGTTTGTATATTTGTAAACTTTTGATGCTAATATTTTCACTTTACTGCAAATGAATATCAGTCTAAATATCGTGTTATCGCCTCCTTGACTACCACACCGTATCGTATCGCCCTGAAAAAACATATCGGTTCATTCTAGTCTTTATACCTAAATCGTGATTTGACCTTGCAGTTGTAGTAGCCTAAAGCCATCATTCTGTAGTCATTTAAAGTGTGAAAGCATCTGCCTAATTTCCACCCGCAATAGAAATGTAAATCTTTTAGTGTCTTGGTTTGGGTATGATGAGGTTGCAGACACTTCAACAGTTCAAAGGTTTGGGATGAAGTCATCAGTTGCCTGACCTTTGAGATAACTACATAGAGCCTAGACTGTCTGCCTCACTTTGTATGAGGACACGAAACCAGAACAACACCTTGAGTCTCAGCAACGATTTGAATCCAGCAGGACCTTGAGTGGAACTGCATGGTTCTTCAAAGAATTTCTTTTGCTGTGTATTGCAACAGTCTGCAATTTACAATTCAGTCAGTTTTGACAACATCACTGGACTTTGGGTGGATTAAATGAACTCTTTGTTAGCTCTGTCGTCATATTCATCTTATTTTCTTTTTTTTTATTTCGCAGATTTAATGAGAACAATGGCAAGAACTGACATGTGCTAGAGCTGAGAAAGGCGGCTGACCCCAAGAGGTTTGTTAAACCAGAAATGGCAAGAAGTCAAGACTGAAGGAAGGAATTTCATTAGTAGTTCTAAATAACTGATTATTTCTAATATCAGTTAATTTTGCTCTTCTTTTACATCAGCAGTTTCTGGGCAACAGACAGTACTGAAACATGCCCTTTCTTCATAGTTTTCCAGCCTAAGCAGTAACATCTTCAGAATGATAGTTTTAGTTTCAGCATATGATTGATCTTTCCCACTCCAATAAACTGCATGAAAATTTGAAACATATTTATTTAATAAAAACAATACCATTTACAAGGAAAGGATTGTTGGTTTTAGTTTTAGTACACTAATCATTTGCCCCACTAAACGGTAATTTCATGTGTTGTTATACAGACTGGAAGCATCAAGACAGAGAGATCCAAACACTGGAATTAAAACCATGCATCTTATTTGAGTTACATTTAGAGACTGATAGATATACAGGTAGTTAATACCAAGGAATAACCCCAACCCATGGTTAAAGTTTTGTTTAAAAATACACTGTGAGGCAGCATTCTAGGAGTATTTCAAATGACCAAAAGATTTGTTGAATTTTCAAAGTCATAGAATATTTAAATAAATCCAACTTAACAGAAAATTGAGAAGGCGTCCGAAATACTGTAATTGAAAACTCATAAAACTTATGGAGCATTAAATGGTTTATTAGCCTCCCACCAACAACCTTCATCAACCTTAGTTCTTCTGTGCAATACTAAATCTTATAGCTCTCAGCCATCAGGCTCTCTACTGTGGAACCTCCCAACTTCAGTCCAAGTAAGAGGCAGACACTTAAATTTTGGTAGTAGGCTGAAACATTCCTTTTGATCAAGCTTATAGTTGATTGGCCCAGGCTTGTTATCCTTAGTTATGCTGCCTCCCTCCTGCAGAGTATTGTGCCTTCCTGCCTCTCCTTCTGTCACTTCTGCAGGTATTTCTGCCTCGGGAGCTGTAGAGTCTGGATTCACATGACAAGTCTCCTGCCGCTCCTAAGCAACCTGCTCAACACCTGCTATGAGTATCTAGGAAATTACTATACTGCTATTAGTTTATTGCCACATTGCAGTTAACACTTTAATACTACTATCATTACTATTACTGTATCAGCTACATTTTTACATGGAACCCGTGTTATGCTATGTCTCCTTTCTCACTATTCTCTACCCCCTCTCCCCTTCCCCTTTCCTTCTCTTTCTCAACCCAACCAGTCGGTAAGATGGCTGCCCACCTGGAGACTGGTTCTGAAGGTTTCTGCCTTTAAAAGGACCAGGAAGCATCACGTCAGTGCTATTTTATGGTGGAACTACAATTTCTTTGTAACACTCTCTATTTTAAAGAGTATGGTCTAGACTCCGGTTTCATAAGTGTAGAAAAGTGCCTTGAGATGACTTTTTGTTGTGATCGCTTATATAAATAAAATTGAATTGAATTGAATTATCTAAACTTTCTGCACATCCATACTCTCATGGTAGATAGCTACTGCTCTAATGGCAGCATCCTGATGGCCTTGAACTTGTTGACATGTATTTCACAAGGAACAGAAGAAAATAAAGAACAATTTTCTTTCTTTCTTCTTTTCTTCCAGTGGACTGTTCCAACCTGACAATGTAAAGGTCCAAAGTTCCAAAGGTGTTCAGCTGGGTTCCATCTGGTGACCGTAAAAGCGGTCATAGCATTATTCTCATCAAAACCATTCCAGTGACCGCTCTCATGCCCTTCAGTCAGCTCTATCTCTGTCCAGACTGAATATCTTAACAATGTTACATGGATTTGTTACTAAATTTGTACAGACATTCCTGGTCCACAGTGGATGAATTCTTAAGACTTTGTGAACCCCTGATTTTTACAGCAGGTTGTGAGCATTGATACCGTATTGCCATTATATAACTAGACAAAGCATGCATAATGCAAACAATGGAAGCAAGGTCCAAATAAGTTTAAAACCATGATGTGTTGAAATGAAAATCACCACCACATTTGGACATTTGAGTTAATTAAGGACAAGGACTGTCCAAATGCACCTTGCTTGGCTTGTGGTCTTATTAGTAGTAGTTGTAGGTAGGTTCAGCTGGCCTTCAGGTCTTCTGAGGGGAATAGTTATGTTTGTGAGCCATGGCCATTGAAGTATTCAGCCCTGAACTGGAGTGCAGATACAAGAAAATCGAAAATTTATAGTGAGTATATCATAATGCAAAACAATATCAAACGAAAATAAGACTGTAGTTTTTTATGTCTGTCTGTTATTTTCAGTGAATTTGCTTGAGTACTAATACACTTTTTCCAGCACAAGTATTCAATGCCAGTGTTTCTTTTTTCAGTTCAGGGCTTTGTTTTCATGCAGAATTAAATTTTCAGATTCCAAATTCTTCTTTAATGTCACCATTCTAAATCATAGTGAGAAAGCTTTGAAGGTCCTGCTAAATTGCTTCCTACATTCATCTACAAGAGAGGAGGAAAAGCTTAGACCCACCCTGGACTTATCTATTGACCTGTAAGTTTTGCTTAGTGTTTGTTTTTGTTTTTGTCAGTAAGTGTAGATGTTCATGCTGCTTGATAACTTTTAATAGAATGTTTGATAGCAAAAAATAACAAAATATAATTGTAAAATGAACCCATAAATGATTAAATCAAATGAACCAAACCTAAATCAGAAAACTATGAGGTAAATTTTAATGAGAAGACACAACAAAAAACTTTATTCGAAGAATAAAATCTATGGAGAAACAAGATTAATTAAAATCATGGTCAGTTTTTCACTCTCGATCGATGGTGCTTTCACTGTGCAATTCTTTTTTCATGCTCAGTCTAGTGTTGTGGTTCTTAGTTTGCTACACGTTTAATTTTCTCATGTGGGCTCTTTCATAATATTTAACCCAAAGCAAAGGAGTTAATTTCACCCAGCATTCTGAGTTAAATGGTAAAACCCAGCACGGGGACAAACCAAACCCAGGTGGGGTTCATATAAGGCTTGAACACAGCAGTTTTTTTGAGGTAATGTCTGTCCTGGAAATGCCATACTGCATTTTTAGTAAACATACAGTATCAGGCCCAAGGTTCAAGTTTAAAGAAAGATCTGAGCCAAAGCTGATGGATTACTTAACAAACAGATTCAGACCGAGCCCTCTGCGGAGAGAGTTGGAGGTCATGCCATCTTTCTACGTCAAGTCAGTCATTTCAATTATTTCTACCCCAGCACCCCACTGCCCACTGTATCATTGTCTTTTTGTACCTTATCTTCAAATGCATGTCGTTATACATGTCAAACATATTGCTGTCCTTCTGTGCACAAGATTCGCTGCAGTGATTTCCATCAAGGCTACTCAGAGTGAGAAATAGGACAAAAGAAAAAAGATAGTTTTCGACAGATTTAATTCTGTCTGGGTCCCAGCCTGATTCAGGTCCCCAGACAATATTTTACATATCTCTCTTCCTAAAATCAAACCTTCTTTTAATTCTATGAGGAAATGAGTATCCCTGTCTGAACATTGATTAAAATCCACAAAATCTTTTTCTGTTCCACAACAAGGCTGTCTGACTGCCCGCTGCTGCTTGATCATTGAATCAAAAATTTGTCCTCATGGAATTAGTTCTGCACAAGTGCACGTGTGGGGGTATATCTGAAACCAGGAGGTGTCTCCATCTCTTCCTTACTCCTAACTATCAGAAACCAGACCATAGGGCTTTGATTTGTTTCTTTGAAACAGTCAATATGAAAATATTTCAGCCCAGGAAGTAAATTGTCTCATCTTGGTTTTTCTCTACTATTAGTCCATATGTTCATTATGTTGAAGTGAGTCACCACCTTACTGTTAACTTTCTTTTGATTTTTGTGAAGTACATTTACTATCGCTTTGTCAACCACCTCAGGGCCACTTCCTGGTAGCATTTGACATTTTTAAGTTTACTGAGTTAACAAGTCCAAGTGTGACTGTGTATTAGTCTTTAGACTGTCCCATTAGTACTATAACAGGTTTATTTGGTCTTTTGATACCAGCACCAGCATTTCACATTTTATCTTGTTCTAATAATCATATGTTTCTGCAAGGCTTATGTAGGCTGAACTAAATAGAAAAGTACCGTATGGTCTCCGCTGAAATTCTAAAATGTTAAAAGACACATGTAAATTTAGCACAACATTCCACCTACTGGCTGCTGTCTAAGTGTCTTACCCGTCACTTTGTAACAGCCATTAAAAACTTTAATATCATGATATATGAATATTTTATGATAACGATATATCAAATGGCCGGTGAAAGGGCCATTCCTCGCGACAGACCTAGAAAGAAGTATCATTTGAATACATACTGACATTACGCATGCTACAGAGAGTTCTGCGCTCATTGCGGCTTCAGCCCACAATTTGACTGTTTTGCTCACTCTCTCTCCTCAACAATATTTTCAACTGCAGCAAGTAGATGTTTTCAAGAAAAAGTCCTAAAGTAGCAGTCCTCAGGAGTTGGTGGGAGACCAAAAACAGAGTTAAAAGAGAGTTAATATTACTAATTCACCCGCAATCCAAATGAATGATAATGTCAATTGATAAAACATCAGATATGATAAAACAACAAATTAATAGATAATTTGCCTCCTGCTACATATTTATACCTACTGCACAGATTGTAGTCCAGCCAGAGTAGCAAAAGTTGTTTTCTTCGACTCACCTGCTTCATCCAAGGTAAATCCATGTGAACACTGGTCAGTATCAGTCTGACAGTTCAAATATGAATTCTAACATTTTGTCAAAGCAGCTGTCACTTCTCTTGCATGTGTGCAGTAAAATATAAACAAGGCATTTCGTTTGAGCTCTTGACTTTAGTCCCACTTCGTCACTTGATGCAACTTGATGAAATGTCTGCAACTGGCAAGACTTTATTTTCACTGTATATCTTGGAGTGCAGTCAGAGTTTAAAGTTTAAAGAATATATATTAAATGTTTAGTAAATAGACAAATTTGGATTAAACTTTTTTTTTTTCTTTTTCCACAACAGTTGCGGTTAACAAAATGTTCAGATGAAGGGTTCAAATGTTGAAAATGTCTCATGGCTTGGCCCTGATGTTGCATTCCATTTAATACATCATTTTCCCGCTGTTTGTACAACTGTCAAATGATTGGATTGTATTGTGTCACTTTTTCCTTTCCACCTTCATCCGTCACCCTCAAGGGTCATATTAAAGAAGGAAGTCTGTGACATCCTGTGTGGTGCTTTAAATTTTTCTGGAATAATTTCTACCTCAAGTTACTTTAGTTATTCTCTTGCTTTTAGCTTTCATAAAATGTTTTTCATTTTCCTTCTATTGCTTCTAAAATATATTTATTACCTGCTAATCAACCTGCCCTGAAACTTCTTTATAATATGTCATTATTGTCTTTCCTCAGCAAATGGAGTTTGCCCATTGTTGATGTTTTCATAAAAACTGGGCTACTCCATCTGCTGAAGATGATTGTGTGATACTCTCAAAAGCTCCTGTATGGCTACTGAGTGGATCTTGTTGTAAAGATGTTTTATCAGATGTTGTTTCCACGGTCAAGACTGAACAAAAGCCACAACAAACAACCACTTTTAGTACCAGCTATCTCGGTTAAGGTTAACGGTTTGTTTTTGACCTCAGAAACAGCTGTGTTGAAATGCAGCTTGCAGTGCACAGTGATTGAAAAGTTCTCATTGGGATGGTGCATTCATGTACAGTTCAGATTGAGGATGCAATACTGTTTCACAGTTGACTTCCCCCCAGTCCCAGCCTTTGGGAAATCCATTATAACATCCATTACTATGCAGAAGAAATGTCATAATGAAATGTGGATTTCTGCAGGATGAAAGAGAAATTGTTTTTAATAGAAATTATCTGGACGAGATTTAAAAACCATCCATCCGTCACCCACTTATCTTTTCACTGTGCTATGTTAAAATGTTAAAAAAAATTAAATCATGAATACATGTGGACAACTCAGTTTTAATTTTTTTTTATCTCTGTTTCTACTGATTAACTGTCTAATAGTTACTAAAACAAACAAGCAAACAAAACAACAACCAACAAAAAAATACTTCTGTAACTCATGTTTCTCTTGTGTCTTTTTTCTTACATAGGGAACGCATTTCGAGGCGCTGTTTGATTTTAAGGCCATGGGGGACACTGATCGTGGCTTCAAGCTTGGAGAGATGATTCAAGTCTCAGATAACTCTCATGCCAACTGGAGGAAATGAATGTGCAACAGGCAGACAGGCATGTTTCCCCTGCAATTGTGTGACACCTGTCAAATGTGACCATACCTGATGAAATCAAAAGTAAAAAGAAAAATGCATTGAACTATCAGTGCTGCACGCTGTGCTGTGTCGAGCAGAGCAGGCAGGATTTTATTCCTCAACTCTACACAGATTGAACATGAAGTTACGAACTGTGTCAGTTTATCATACAGCTGATTGAATTTGCTGGGGGTAACGATCATTTATTTTACTCATGCGCTGTTATTTTGTTTTATCACCTTGAAAAAACCTGCCACTGAACACATCTGTGAAAAACAGATCAGTGACAAGAATGTCAATGGAGTAGACTGAAGAGTGATGTGTTCACATTGACCCAGCTTTGGGGTGCTCAATAAGTGTTTTTATTTTTAATAATAATATGTAATGTGCGGTATGCCCTAGCAGTTGTTTGTGTGTGTATATATATAGAGAGTGTGATGAGAGGGGCTTCTTAATTTGAAATGACACATTTTTATCCAGCATGAAAAAAGTACACAAACAAATTCAGCAAATGAGTATGTAAATCAGTGTTTCCTCCTTCATCTTTCATTCTCCAAATCATTTCAATCAAAAGCAAAGTGTCTCACTTAATGTTTCCCAAGGGGAATGGTACTGCTCAGTGCAGAAATGTGGTTTCATAAAGCCATGTTAGGTCTGGGGAAAGACTGAGACTGAGGAAATAGGAGGAGGATACAATATGCACATTTAAAGTTTCAAATCTGGTCAGTTGCTTAACCAACTTCAAAAGCAACATGCGAGGTCTAATATCTTGTGTCAGTCAGGACTGACATTCTTTGAGGATTCTTCAAAGCAAATCATGAGAGGAAATAACCTTTTCCCTTGAGATCCGTTCAGACATGGTGGGGAGTCATTTTATTTCCTGTCACTCTTCATTATGTCAAAACAGCATAGCATTATGTATAATAGCATAGTGGTGTCATGTAGCCACATGCTGCATGAGATTTATAGAGCTGCCATGACTGTGTATGGGCATGAAAATAGATGTTTCATCATTAAAAACATGGGATGTCTGTAAAAGCAAAAAAACAAACAATAAGATGTGTTTGAAAAGCCTTTTTCACAGCCTCCTCTTGTGCTTTATTTGCTAAAAACTGAACATTAGGTTCTTTGTTTATTGTGACAGGAATGAAAGCTGATGCACCACACTTCCACCCACGCGTCCCAGTTTTTTTCTTTTTCGGTTGTTTAATGGGGAGCCCCTGCTGAAACTGCAGTTTATGTCTTGGTAGCAAGCCTTGTGTCCCCCACAGCTTTATTGCAGGAGTACTGACGTGACTTCCCTGTGAAGAAAAATCACAATCAGGGATTTCCAGACATAAAAGCAGATACTGAGGAAGATAATCCATGCTATAACTCTCTTTAAATAAAAAACACCATGAAGTTTTGTTAACTTGCTTCCAATCTGGACTTTATGGGCCTGTTTATATTATTCCCCACCTTCTATTTCCTATTTGAAACAAGAAATTAGTGTACCAGCCATTGCTTGCACAGTGTTAATCAGCAGTTGCCCAGCGGGGTCCCAAGCTGAGAGGGAGAAAGCTTCTCTGGTTGTGTCTTTGAAAAATACCTTTTTATCAGCACAATCACCTCCCTCATTTGTCTGTCTCAGTTAATAGATTGAAACTGAATAAACTCCATTAACTCCTCACCACACAAACCTTACAGTTCAAAAGATTAGTGCCCAGGCCCACTGTGAAATGTGAAACACAAGAAAATATTGCTGAAAATGACTGTGCTTAATAAATACATATTTTAGATCTGAGTTGTTAGCGCCACCACATGGCCACACAGTAAAATGAGCTGCGAGATACAGATTTTAATGAGTTCCAGCGCTCATCAATTTCAATCAAATCAAATCCAGGCAGGACCCAGTGGTCCCCCGGGCAGAAAAGTGTGGAGGAGCAGAAAACAGCAGGAGGAGGATGAGAAGCATCGAAGCACTGTCTGTGGGCTGCCCTCAAATCTCACTACTTTGTCCACAGCAACCAGCGTGTTTGGAAAGGAACATCAGCCCTGCTTTTAATGATGCCAGTCATCTCCTTGTTTCCGGTGTCTGTTTGCGCTCATCACCCTCCACCCTTTTCATATTTATACCTGTTCCAAATGGCTACACTTGATAGTAGGCTGAACCATTTCACACATCAATGCTCGCTGTTTCCCAACTCCTACAGGAAGCGTTTAACAAATGCACAGAAATTGCTCTTTCACCAAAATCCGAATGACAGACCTCGCGGAAATGATCTTGTGAGATAGATTTGTATTCAGTGTAAAGGCTAATGTATGCCTTTCTCCCCACACCAGCACTGGAAAAGCTGACCTTTTCACTCCAGAAGAGGTTGTAGTAGGAACAGGCCCTCTGGTGCCTGTCACTGGAAAAATGTTGAATCAAGCAGAGTGAGACTGTGACCTCTTTTCACGTGAGTTGTCAGAGCTTGCCCAACAATAGTTGTATCAGTGTTGGAAATCATGACACGCTCATGTGGTGTGGAGCCATCAGAATAACTGACAGGGTCTGTCTCCTAACCGTGATATCCCCTGCCTGCACGAATCAGATTCTCATCAGGTCAGAATACCAAACAAAGACAAAGACAGTGGATGGACAGATGTGATTATGTGAGACAGAGAAGCTGCTTTATTCATAAAACTATGACTATGTGAAGAGAGACACAGCTATAAAACTGACTCAGAGGAGGACAAACTGATTGTGTGAGGTCTTCACTGAACCAGGATATAGCTGGTTATGGTGTCTCAAGTCCTGGTGTCCTCCATATCATGTCATTCCTACCTCTTTTTACAGAGAGCCCTGAAGAGGCGTGTTGGGCCAGGTCTTGATGGCAAAAGTTAGTAGGAGTGTGCTGCCTTGATTTGGAAGCAGCATCTGGATTTCATGAATGGGGGATAGCTGAGGTGGAAGTGACAGCTGTGGCTGTGGTAAACCTTGACTTGGCACACGTATCTGGGCAGCCGACACCATTTACCAGAAGAGCGCTGAAACTGGGATGACACTTGACTCCAGAAAGTATCTGTCTCTTCAGACACTCACTCGAGATGAGCTACAGACTGCTGAGGTCTGTCCTGCAATCCCTCTCCTGATCTGTCCCATGAGCTGAGACAAGTGAAGCCACCTGTTATGATGTTGCAACGTAATCCCTGTAATATATGAGCTGGAGCCACCCCAGTTGCTGAGGACATCCTGAGGCCAAGACCTCAATCTGCTAACTCAGAGGGGAGCAGACTAAAGTGAGAAAGCAGTTGATGATGGCAGCTGGTGTCTTAGCGGAGGAGTTTGGTGATCTGGTCTCAACGAGAATGAGTTTGACATTGTTGCTGAAGAAGATGTGAAATGGAAAACTCATCGGCCTCTGTTGAGGACATGATTAAGGGCCACAGGTGCCTTTAGTTTCCTGTGGTCAGATGCTGTCTCTGTGGCTAAAGTTCCAGGAAACAAAAAACTGACAAAACCATTGTTTTGCTGTATTTACTGACATCAGTATCTCAAACTTCAGCCTTAAGATAAACAAAATAACCACAGAGTTCACTCACTGCACTAATCTGGTATGACCATGTCTACAGTATGTCAAATGTCTTTAGTTTTTGAAATCAAGCAAAACAGAAGTGAATTAGTGCAGTAGCCACAGAGAAGAGGGGGATGTCCATCATGTATATTTGTGTGTGTGAGAGAGAGAGAGAGACAGTGAACGAAATAAGAGAAACGTGTATAGTAAGGAAATATCGTATTGTATATATTTAAAACCTTGTTTATATCGTAACATTTAGGCAATGAAGAAAAACCGAGCTTCACCCACTGATGCAAACCATGTCATATTGGGTCATTGAACTAGCAATCAGCAGCTCCCATTTGTCCGACAGCACGTGAAGGCAGCAGGAGTCACGCGTTGTTTGCCTCAGAATGCACAGCAAATATGGCGGATGATGGAGAGTCGCTGGAGTCCTGGCTCAGTAAGTACATACTCAAACTCCCTTTTCACGCCGTATCTCCACAGTAGGGCTGTGCAGTTATGTGCTGGGTAACCGTAGGTGTCCAAAACATTAGTTGGGCTCACATGACATTGCTGTAAACGAAAAGTATCGTGCTAATTCGTCTGTGTTGTCAGAATGTAGCTAACACAGACAGCTTCTGGCAGCTGATGGGTATCGCTAGCCAAAATCAGCTCTCGTGTTTGGTTTACTTGTGTCTTGGATTTATAAAAGCGTATGTTGAAATGTTCTCAAAAATGTTAATTATTCGGTTGCTTTCAGACGCTTTAGCAATCCCTCCCTGGTGTTGCATAAACACCTGAAGGCTCTAACTTGGCGCTGAAACAGTAACAACAAACTGGATCAGTGAAGTGTCCGGGGGCTAGTAGAGAGAGAATTCGCGAGATAAGCTGAAAACACCTGTCTGTGTTGTTTGTAAGCTGGTCTCTGGAGGGACAGGGCTCGATAAGCGACGGTTGACTTAAATCTTGGTCAAGTTCATGTATCACTAAGCTCCAACCTTTCTTACCTCTCCATGGACTGGATAGCCTGTTTACCATAGGTGTATCTTTTGGCAAGATTTTAAAAGTGTTATCACGGCTGCATGTTCATGAGAAATTGTATGCTTTTCTTTTCAGACAAGGCCACTAACCCTTCCAACAGACAGGAAGACTGGGAGTATATAATGGGATTCTGTGACCAAATCAATAAAGAGCTAGAAGGGTACGGTCACATTCATTCAATAAACTCAGTTTCTCCCATAGCGGTGAATCACACTCATGTAATAATGCTCATCTGTGTCCTCACTGTGGCAAACACGTGGAGGTTATTATAAAGCCTGTTACCCGGACTCTATTGCTTCTGTTACTGAATTTGTGTTGGATTGTTTCTCTCTGTCATATCGTACAGCCCACAAATATCCGTCAGGCTGTTGGCTCACAAGATTCAGTCCCCTCAGGAATGGGAGGCGATACAAGCATTAACGGTCTGTAGAATAATCATGTCACTGTTTTTCATTCAGACTTCCTTAAGCGTAATCTTAAGCTATTCAAAGATACTTAAGTTAGCTTGTTTTCCTTTTGTAGGTTCTTGAGGCTTGTATGAAGAACTGTGGGCGAAGGTTTCACAATGAAGTTGGGAAATTTAGGTTTTTAAATGAATTGATTAAGCTGGTTTCACCCAAAGTAAGCAACACAAATGTTCAAACCCCTTCTAATGGGGATATGTTTGCTTGAATTGATGTTTGGTGTCATTCTAAGCAGTGCATCTATTTATATTTCAGTACCTAGGAGATAAAGTATCAGAAAAGGTGAAGTCGAAAGTGATCGAGATGCTGTACAGCTGGACTGTGTCTCTGCCTGAAGAAGCAAAGATCTGTGAAGCATATCAGATGCTGAAGTCTCAGGGTGAGAAAATACGCTGATAAGATATAAGATGTACAGTAAAACAAAATGAATGCATAACAGTGATATCCAAAAATAATACACCGAACAGTCAGTTATGACTGTGTGGTGCTTTGAAGTGTTTTAAGATAACTTTGTCACCTTGAAGTCCTGAAACTGTCATTTCCAGAGTATGCTAGTTGCCTGTTGTCATTTTGTATTTTAGGTATTGTTTTAGCTGACCCAGAAATCCCTCTTGATGCCACATTAATACCGTCACCTTCTCCACGACCCAAGAATCCTGTGTTTGATGATGAGAAGAAGAGTCAGGTAAGAAGAATTATTTTGGGATCTGACTGTGTAAATGCTGCACACCACTCTCTTTTGTTTCATCTCTATTGCAAACACAGTTATTTGTTTTATTGGCACGGTGCAGCTTGTAATCAACATCTAGTATAGTATATCCCCTAAACTCTACATTGTGTTGTATTTGTGTGTTAAGTAGAATATGTGTGTGTTTCAGTCTTTGGTACTTCTGTGGTCAAAGTATCTGAAAGCCTGTCTTAACTGTTCCTTTTCCCCCTGTAGGTGCAGCCTTTTTTATGAGAAATAAAATCTTAAAAAGTAAATATAATAAAACAGAGAAGTTAGTCTTTCATAATAATATACTTTCATGTCTTTTCACTCTTTAATGGGAATTTTGATTACAAGATTTTCTCACTGCATACTGAAAATTTAGAAGTTTTAAAGGATCAAAAGAGGGAGATGATCTCTCTCTTCCTCCCTCTTTCTTCCCACATATTGCTGTTGCATCACTGACTTATGACTTGGTTAGAAGGCAGGGTAATATTTAATGCGCATCTGAAACTGATCTTATTTCTTTTTCTACTCGACTGGCTCACTGGTCACAGCACACCAAAACAGGTCATGGCTGCATGTTTACTTTGTGTTGACCGCAGTTGATCTATGGATGGAGTTTGTTTTCGCAGAGTCTGGGAACTGGCATGGCTTTGCTGCTTGTTTCTGGGTTATCTGTGGGAAATGGGCCTAATTGTTTGCTCACAGATAGTTCTCTCTTCCTCTGCAGAGACTAGCAGAGCTGCTGAAGAGCAAAAAGCCTGATGATCTGCAAGAGGCCAATCGGCTCATCAAGAACATGGTCAAGGAGGTTTGTCAGTGTCAGAATATCAAAATGAAATGTTCTGGGCGTCTTGTTTACATTTTAATTAAGCTAAGGTCTGGTGGCTTTCTTCTAGAGAGATTGGCAGCAAACTACAGCACACATTTCTGAATTTTCACCTCAAAGCCCTCCTGTGTGTTTACACTGTCAGTCACGTTTAATCAGTTTTATCAACAAATGCGACTTTACTTTTTTCTTATTTCATTTTGTCTCAGGATGAAGTGAGAACACAGAAAGCAACAAAGCAAAAAAGCACACTGGAGGCAGTCAACAACAACGTCAAACTCCTAAACGAGATGCTCGCTCACTTCAACCCAGAAGACTCCACGGACGGAGACAAGGAGCTCATTAGGGTTTGTGCTCACGTAACCTTCTGAAACAAATTCACGCATGACTCTGGCATTAATTGACCTTTCTGGAAACACTTACAAAAGCCCAAGCCTTGCCCATACAGTCTCAAAGCAGTTCCGTAGTCATTTACTGCTGCTCAATTTAAATCTTGTGTGAAGCAATGAAAACAGACTCATTCTGAGACAAACCAGTCCTTCATGAAGTAAGGTAATATACTCAAACATACACGCTGAAACATTTAATTTTAAAAATACCATAGGTTAATCCTCTCCAGGTATGTAAAAATAAGATTTTATATCCTAGTCTGAAGTAAGCATTATGTAAGTATGAGATCCATTTTTGCTTTTTTATATCCTGTGACAGAGCAGTTTCTCAGTGACATTCAATATGTGGATATTCAGTGATTTCTTATTTTTTTCATCTGTTTTTCCAGGAGTTATATGGTGATTGTGATAAGCTTAGGCAAACTGTGGTTCAGCTCGCTACTGAGACTGAAGACAACGACAGCAGCTTGGGTGAGAAATCCTGCAATTTGGCTCTGATTGGTTCTGATGACGTGCTCTTGCTGACCTAATTTCAAGATAAAAAGGTTGAGTCATGAGTCACAGATGCCTTGTGTTGACATACGAGCAACATCCTATCAGACCAGAATGCCCATTTGACTCATAAAAAACATTCTGCTCACAGAGTTCCTGTATTTAGCGAAGATGCTTCTTTTTTATGAACCTCGTCCTCATCTAAGCTTTTAAAATGCACTTATCAGGAGACATCCTGCAGGCCAGTGATGACCTCTCCCATGTTATTAACTCCTATAAGAAGATTGTGGAAGGACAGACCATCAATGGAGAGACTGAAGAAGCACAACAAACTCAAACATCAGTCAGACAAGGTACATTTTATCTCATAGGACTGATTTTTCCATTTGGCATTGACATATTTTCAGTTCCCCTAAAAGTTGTCTAGTTTTTATAAGCTTCCATTTTGTGCATATCACAACTGAAGAATATACAACGGGTACCCACGTAATCATAATATAAGCTCATAGGCAGAGAACCCATTTATGTGTTAAGTATGTCATTGTAATTAAGTAACTGTCATGTGTAAAACAGGAGACAACAAGATTTTATGTTAAAAAAGCTAACACAGCTAAACCCGAACCATCTCTGGCAAACTCTGACTACAACACAGTATATCAGCGTACCAACGTACAACATTTGCATCAAACCACAGGTTAAAACAGTGACTGTATGGTCAGACAATAGCATAGAGACACTGATGGGATGCTTCATGAGCACTGACTGATGACAAATGTAGGTGAGGCTGCTGAGTCAGTAAACCTAGTTATGTAAACTTCTGTGTGGATCATATGGTCATCGAAAAGGACATTATTATGTATCCCAACAACAAACCACACATAACAGAAAAAGGTGACAGATTGTAGCAATGGGAAAAAAGCAGCCTTCAGAAATTGCGAAACAAGGAACTGAATCAGTTGGTACGGGCGGCCAAGAGGCAGCAAAGAGGCCACGCGATAGCACAAAATATCAATAACTGAAACCCTGCCCAACTGTCAACAATAAATATAGATCAGTAGATAAGAAAAAACATGGTTTTCTTACAGATATGAATCCACTGTGAAATGCTTATAAACAGGAAGGCCACTGATGAACATGATAATTGCATCACCCATTTGATTCTCAAACATTTGGAAGATACCAAAGCATGCCTGCTTTCTGTTGATTTTAGTTCAGCTTTTAATGACATTTGTTAAATGCAGTGACACTGAGCACAAGACAAAGATGAGAATAAAGTATATTGTGGCTCACAAGTCAAAACAAGCCAAAAGGGACATCATGTATGAAGATGCAAAACAAAACCCCAAACAAAACTGGGTTATCAGCTGCTTGATTTCAGCTCTGTTGTGTTTCTGAAAGTTATTGTGTCAAGTTTGATTTGTTGAAAGAAAATTGCAAATTGCACAAACCATTTTCTGATTAGGTCAGACAGGAGAGTTTCTTGCAAGAAATTATGCAAATGTGCAACTGCCATTGTTTTCAGTGACAGCTAGGTCTGTGATTATGCCGAGCAACTTCAGATACCAGACACATCACTTCTGTAAACAAACATTTCTGTTGAGCCATTGAGATGTCATGTTTTGGATGTAAGAGACACAAAGAAAGTTCCTGCCCCTTCTGATGTATTCAGACGGTGTCAGAGGTCTCAGCAGCAGATACCTCATAGCTTTGTCAGATAAAATTGAAGCTATCTACATGGGTAGATAGTAGTTGGGTTAGCATATGGGTATGTATTTGGGTGAACTGCACTAACAATCTTTGCTAGATGGCTGGACAAAGACAGTATTATCACATTGAAAAATGAATGCATCTTTTTTTTCTTGCTGCTTACGTTTCCCTCCATCTGCAAGGCACCGGCCGCACAAACCAGTCAGAGATTCTGATTGACCTGGTGGGTCTGGATGTCCGGAGCCCCTCTCCGCCAGAGCAGCAGCCCCCGGCACCTTCTCTGACTTTTCCTGCTGACCTGCTGTGTGGGTCAGCTGCTGCTGAACCTCAGTCCCAGAGCCCCAGTGCACCCTCTGCAGCTCTCTCTCTGCTGGATGAAGAGCTACTATCCTTAGGTAGCATGCATTATAATGTAGCATCAATCACTGTAACTGACAACATTAACTTTTGTTTGAGAATATCCTGTTTACACATGGTTGTGACATGTTCTGACACCTGTGTTTTACTTTACAGGCCTCAATGAGCCCACTCCTGTTGTAAGTGAAGCAACTGCACCAACACATGCAAACCAGAGCAATCATTTGTCATCTTTACGAGTATTTATAGTAAATTAATGGCAATTATTTACACTAATGTAAAGTATTATCTGATTGGTAATGGGAGTGTTTTTTTGTTACCATGTTTTCCAGGATTCCAGTCAGGATTTGCATCTTTTTGACACTACTTCGCCTACGGGTCCTACATTTTCTACATCTTCACTTTTTCCAGATGCTCTGCCTGCAACAGTAGCCCCACTTAACCCTACCAAGTCTTCTACAGCTGCCTCTGCCTTAACTTTCCCTGGCCCTGTCTTGGCACCTCCGGTTTTTACAGAATCTGTCCCAACAACATCAGTCGTATTCCCACAGCCCCTTAGTTCAGTATTGACCACCTTGACCCCATCTGCTCTTCCTCAGTCATTCACTGTGGACTCGCCTGCTTCCTCAGCCACCCATGTAACTCCACAACAGGTCTCCAGTCCACCTGGAGCTCCGCATTCTTCCTCAACTTCTCTCAGTAACAATCTGCAAGACCTTTCCTTGCTGGATCTGGGCAGTCCTAAAAAGTGAGTAGTACTCGTACTGTGAGGTAAAACGTGGGAGGGAATATGAATCAGCCCAGGCTGTTGAATCATATCTAAAAAGGATCTCAGCAAATGATGCACACCCTTGTTCTGTTTAAGTGTTTTAAATGTTGCACTGTGTGACCTGAGTGGGTGTCTAAACAGTTTAAAGACACTTCTTCCCACTGAGATGCTTTACAGTGATTTCTGCCTTCTGCTGTATGAAATTCCAATTGCATCTTAACCACTAGCTTGCAAATGGCAGATTCATCCACAAGACTCCATTAACCTTTGACACAAAGTGATCCAAGGGGTGACCCTGCAGCCACTAAATGAATAATGTTTTGAACACTGTAACTAAGCAACGTCATTCACAGCAGATGGTAATACTCTCTAAATTACATTTCAAAACATAAGAGTACTTTATGTTGTCACAATGCTAAGATTTTGACTGATCAGTGGCTGCACTAAGAGTCTTTGCTGCCACTTCTTGAAATGTCAGCTGGCTGAGATGTTGTTTTGTATTCATATGAAGTCAGGTGCCTTTGTATTCCACTAATATTTTCTAGTCCTGACTGCACAATGTTTGTTTTGGAATTTAAGGTAGCATTTCATTTCCATCTCCCTCTGTTGTCTTGTTGTTATAAGTTATCAGTGTTTATTTCTGTCATTATACATTTAAACACAGTGCCTATGGCTAAGACCCTTAAAATTTTTGAATTATCCACACAGTACACACGGTGTAACAGACTTTGGCAGCTTGTTGGTCAAGAGTGAGGATCTGTGCACTCCTGCTACCCTGTCCTCCAGCCTTGGCGTCTCCTCCACCACATCCACCTCACTGGTCACAGGAGGGATACAGGGAGGCTCCGCTCTTCCACCCACCAAGAGTCAAGCAGATGACAGCCCTCTGTTACGCTCTCTGTCCCCCATCCTCCCTCTGAGCCAGGCCAGCCCAGGCATGGGACAGGAAGTGTCCCTGGCCAATGTCTTTGTCCCTTTGGATGCCATCAAGCCAAGTGAGTTCCAGGAAATAGGCTTTAATGCTTGTGTGTGGGTGTGTGTGTGGGTGTGTGTGTGTTAAGAATTTCAAATGTTTTTGAATATTTTCAAGAACAAATAATTAACAAATAAACCAAATATTTTTGGTTTATAAGAAAAGATGAACAGAGAACAAAACGTCACATTGAGTCAGATTTCAGTCAAAGCCATTTTGTCAATCTGTATTTACTGTCTAATGTCTCCATGTATATGCATAGAAACAAGTTTAATTAAAGACAGTTATGTTAAAAATCGTATTGTTACTTAAAAGGCTAAATTTTAAGGCCTTGTAAAATATTACAAAAATGGTCATGAGCTCCATCTTTGCACTTAGCACTGAAACAGGGAAGATTTTCATTGTCATATGCTAGTAATCTTCTATAACAGATAAGGGCTGCAGCTAATGATTATTGATTTATTTGCTGATAATTTTTTCAAATAATCAATTAATTGTTACTCTATTAAATGTCCCAAAAAATAGTGTTTTATTGCCTGTTAGAATTTCCCACAGACCAAACTGGCATGGTCAAAAATCATGTTTTGTCTGACCTGGAGTCCAAAACAATGCATCAGATCTTCTCATTTGAGAAGCTGAATGCAGAAAACGTTCTGCATTGCAACAAATTACTCAAAATTATTATTTGTTTATCAGTGTGATAATCAACTAATTGTTGCAGCTCAGGCTATACTTTGTGCACAGATCACACAGTGTGTATAACAGGTGGACTGCCCAGTAGTTCATTGCAATTCTACATGACAAATAGGCTCTATATCTCAAAAGCTGGGTAAAGCAAGAATGAATAGGATGATTCTAGGAGCTGCCTGTAGCATGGAGAAATTAGCCTGATCTTCAAAGCTTGATAGCACACGCTGTAGAAAGGACAATTGCCAAAGAGAGTAAAAAAAACAAAACTAGAAGAGAGTAGGGACAATATAGTCAGGATATAATAGCTTTTTCCTTATTTGAGACTGATTGGTGGCTGGAAAACTGAACTTTAGACATAACTACCTCTCTGTGGTGACAGTGGCAAACTGGCTGGGTGATATTTTCCCCAATTACGCTAATGATAAAGTTATTGTGGTCTGAAAGTAATTGTACAAAAACAAAAGGAAGGACATTTGTCAAAATGTGCCTTCAGTACATTTGCTAGTGCGAGCAATATGAGACTGTATTTGTGAATAGCTGACTCATGGCTGCATGTAGTGAGTTTCCTATGGGCCCCATCAATCTCTGTGGTAATCATAATTTCCTTTTTTCCATTTTGTGTGTCCTGTATTTTAGGTAAAGTGAGTCCTGTGACAGCATATGACAAAAACGGTGTCCGTGTTCTGCTGCATTTTGCCACTGATTGTCCACCAGGCAGGCCTGATGTACTGGTGATAGTGGCGTCCATGCTTAACACAGCCCCGCAGCCTGTCAGGAACGTTGTTCTGCAGGCAGCTGTGCCCAAGGTAAAGCCTGCTGTGCATCTCTGATATATACATATACATTGTATATTCATATTTAAAACTATTCATTTAGGCATATGTTCAATTCATTAAATTATTTGCCTGAAAATGAATTAAGTGGGCAGCTGCTTCTTTTTTAATGTACATGGATGTCTGTTCTGCCGATTCTCCAGACGATGAAAGTAAGACTGCAGCCACCCTCAGGGACGGAGCTGGCTCCTTTCAACCCAATCCTTCCCCCTGCTGCCATCACTCAGGTCATGTTGCTTGCCAATCCTCTCAAGGTAGAATCCAGCCTGGAGCTTTTTTGACGTTCATACATTTGTGAAAGCATTATGTAATGTATTCATTGACAGAGCACTTACATACCTCAGCAGTGTCTTTACCCATGTTTGAGATCATACAGCATGGTATTAGCACTCTAACATGCCAACCAGTATGCTTTTGATGATACAGTTGTCAAAGACATTGTCAGTGCTCAAGACGTTGTGTATTCCAGAAAGCTGTCAAATTGAGCGTATGCATGCATGTGTGTTTTGCAGGAGAAGGTTCGGATGAGATACAAACTGACATTCACACTGGGAGAGAAGCCACTCACAGAGGTGGGGGAGGTGAATGAGTTCCCGCCTGCTGACAGATGGGGTGCTCTATAGCCCTGTTTACCCTACTGAAGATGGTTAGACACGGCTAGACCTCCTTAACAATTTAGGTTGTCAGTGCAGCTCAGAAGTCAAATGAAAGGGCAGTATTGGAAGGCTTTTAGGGAAAATTTGAAAAATATAACACAAACTTAAATGGAGCTTGAAGGAGTTTTTCTGCTTGAGATGTTCTCACTGAAGTAGCCAAAGTCCTGTAGCATACATCCAACTTAAACCTTTCTTCAGTGCCAGGGGTAGTCAGTGTGGTGCAATAATACATGGTCTGAACTGACTGAACATGGATGATGGTTATGTGGGAACATATTGCTAAGTTATTATGAAGTTGTTACTATTATTGTACCCTTCTGCTCTTGTTTTAATGTTAATGTTTACTCCTGTCCCTCAGTCATATCACAACTGGAGAATACTTGCACTTTTGGATGCCAGATAGTCTTAATACAGAGCAAAAACACATGTTGAAGGAGATTGTGAAGCCAGGGTCACATGAACATGTGAACACAGCCTGCATTTCACATGATTTACCGCTGACAATGTAGGATAACAGTGTTTTACGCTGAAGATATTGGACTAGAGTGGACAAGGGCCCCTCTGTTGCTAAATAAAAAGCACTCATATTGGCTCATTAGGAATCAGTTACTCTCAGTTCACTGCTTCCAGTATGGCTCACAGTTACTACTGAATACATTGACTTGTCTTCTGCGTTCTAGACAAACTCATAGCTCAGACTCTTGCTGTACGTTTTAGTCTTTCAGTATTTATTGTTACAGATGTATTATTTATTTTGGTCGGGGTTGGAAAGTGTCAAATCTGTTAACTTACTTCTATGATATCACAATTGACAACTGTATTCCTTCTGCATACTCTTCTTACAATGGACACTTTAAGTATTGCAGTCAGAATGGCACAAATCAGTAGTGGTAATGTTTCCAAATACTCAGACAAACATTTTATAATATGTTACATTATGTAGCAACAGTGGGTTAACTCTGGATGGTATTTTAATATAAAAACATAATTCATGTTAGAGAAAACAGCAGCCTTGTGTCAGAGATATTGGCTCCTTTTCCTTGGCAGGTACAACATGAGCTAGTACAGGCAAGGATGAACTATATACATTAAGTGGACATTCTTAAGAAAGTGCACACCAGCCGATAATTAACCCCTGGGCACAGAGAGATATATTGTTCGAAGGTAATTAAATGCCATGTATAGCTTTGCCCTTGCTCCTGCTGTTACACCATGTTGTGGAAACCAAACTAAAGGAGGCAGGTTATTTTTCCTGGGTCAGCTGTAAATGTTTAGCTTTTGTGGGAGTTTCATATTATCCAACTAGGAAAATATTTCTTTGAGTAAGCCTTGAGAAAATAACACAGATGGAGGCCACAACATTAAAACCTGTTGCTTGTTTTAATGTTATGGCTGAATGGTGTGTGTATATATATGTACATACATACACATACTGTGTCCTCTTTGTTTTTGTTTTGTCTGAGGCTATTAGTTCTATACAGGAGATTCTCTACATATTTCTTATAAGATAATTTATTTGTCTTAGATTGTTAAATGAACTTGTCATGACATATTTTTTGAAAAGCTATTTCTGTGCATGGGAAAATAAAGAATAAGATGGGTCTGTTTGTATTACAATTACTTAAAATACTTTTTTTCTTTGTTTTCTTTTTTTAGGTGTATTTCAGTGCAGCTGATCATAATCATAATCAGATTCTTTGGTACTACAACAAGTGAAAGTTGTAGTACCAAAGTGGAAAATTATTCCATGTAAAAGTCTTAACTATCAAAAGTAAAAGTGCTTTGTACAATAATACCGGCCATTACTGTATTATATGTTATAAGGGTGGATTGTTATTGCTTATGCAATAACATATAGGGTGTTAATTTTGTAGCTGGTTATGTTGGAGCTTATTTTCGTTATATCAAATCTCATCATTGATTTTTGTGTGTAAAAATCTGAAACGACAGAGTAACTAGTGGTTATAGCTGTGACATATAAACAGTAGGGTTTAGATTACAACCTTTTTAAGTTTTGTATAGTAAATGAATATGAAATGGAAATACTGATATAAAATACAACTATTTCAAAATACTTTCAGGTATCTGCAATTTCCTATACTTTTGGTATCAACTCACGCATGCTGCATCATTAAAATGTAATTTGTCCAAACAAATATTTAAATGCAGACTCTGGCAGTATGAATGTCCCGGAGCGAATATGACTTCGGTACAGTACATTTCAATAGCGCCCGGTTGATCTGGCGCAGCTGGGAGCACTGCAGCCTACGCCAAGTGGCGCGCCAGTCAGCGCAGCCGCACGAGAATAGGCGCAGGCAGACACAGCAGCACAGCAGCCATGGCAGACGAGAAACCCAAGGTGAGGAGCGGATTTAGTGCGGGGCTTTATGTACAGTATGTACCCAATCCGTGTGAGATAATTGTTGAGATGACACTGTGGAAAGCCGCCCGTGCGACTAATTCGTTAACGGTCGCTTAACTACAGAGGACGCTAATCTCACAAGCCAGAGCTACCGTGCTAGCAAGCTAGCGGGTGAAGTTAGCATAATAAGCTAACGTGGCTAATATGCCTGAGACCCGGGCGGAATGAAATACATACAAATTTCTGCTCATTTTAAACACACTAATCCCACACTTCCTAAATGCTGCTGTTTCTATCAGTGATGTGCGTGTATCACTAAACGAAATAGCTGTTGCATGTCCAGGTAACGTTAACAAGATCAGAGATAGGTGAGCCACCTTTAGAGACCGTAGTGTGCACCAGCAATGGGACAAAATGAATTCTTAGAGCAAAAACCGTTAGCCCAAATGAAATAGTTGGCCAGTGTTCATCACCAACTCACCCCGTGGGTGTCGGGATAAGAGGGATTGTTGATATGGGCTAGATATAATTTCCATCCCGGTTAGGCCGTTGGGCATTATCATAAGTTGTAGGCCATTGTCAATTGACTTGCTTAATGCTAATGCTAAATGCTAACGCTCGGAGTTGAGATGTTGCCTCTCTTTCTGCACTCACAAACCACACAGATTCTCCTTTCTGTGCAGTCGGGCAAGTGTAACAGTGGCAAGAACTCAATACATATACATTTTCACGTGTGAGACCCGTAAATAATGTTAAAGTTCATTTATACTTGAGTCATAAATCATTGAGGTACATACTGTACATTAAATTTCAATTGTGTCTGACCCTGACTGATAGGATGTTATAGTTGGGGGCATATGCATTACACATGCTGGAGGTCACATTTTAACACGTTTCTTGTTATCCCTCAATCACTTTATTTTAATAACATGACTCGCTGCACATTTTTGTTTTTCTCTCATTCAGGAAGGAGTGAAGACGGAGAACAATGAGCACATCAACCTGAAGGTGGCAGGGCAGGATGGCTCAGTGGTGCAGTTCAAAATCAAAAGGCACACTCCTCTCAGCAAACTGATGAAAGCTTATTGTGAACGACAGGTGACTCTACCATACAATTGTAATGCTACTCAAAAGAAGTCATTGGTTAAGGAAAAACTTTCAAAGCTTGATAATCTCTGACCAGCTGCCTCAAAAACTCTTTGGTGGTCACCATGGTGTCCCATAATTTAGAATTTCTGTATTGTAAACATAATATTTCTCTGTCTGCACAGGGGCTGTCGATGAGGCAAATACGGTTTCGATTTGATGGTCAGCCCATCAATGAAACAGACACACCCTCTCAGGTAAGGCTACAGCCTTTTGTGCAGCCCGCATATGATCACCTTCAAAATAAATATAAATGTTATTACAGAATTTTTGCTTACCTTTGCTTACCTTGCATTCATTATGGAAGTTATGTCAACATAACTTTATTGATATATGATGGTCTGAATTTATGTCTAAATCATTTCAGTTAAAATTAAAAATCCAAGCCCTTAGACAGCAGCGAAACAACTGTAGAAAGACAGTTGCTGCATGAGAACGGCGACTCTGTAAACACCTGCTTTATACCTGAGACTGACCTGAGGGTAGACACGCTCTCACCGCCAGCTTTATTTGGTATTTGCACTGCAATGAAGCTGATATTGTTTACAGACAAAGCGCTGACTTTACACTGAGCATCTGTGTGTACACAGTCAGTGCTGCAGCTGTGCTGTCTTTTTATGTCCATAAAACAAGAACATACAAGAAAGGTTCTTATTTACTTTCATTTTGTCGCTAGACCACACAGCGTCTGTCCTTCTTCTTCTAACCACTTCATGATTTCCCCGTTTTCCCTCTTTTTGCTTACATCACATCTGAAACAGTAACTCAGTCTGTGTTTTCTGACTTACTCTCCTTACTGATACCCTGTCAGTGATGAAATTCAAATAAATTTTGTCCCTGCCCATCTTTCTAACAAATTTCCTCAGAAAAAGTCAAACAAAAATGCCTACATCTATTTTTATGTAACTGTTGAACAGACTTTTGGTAACATTTGCTGACCTCATTTCCACTGTCAACACTTCCTAAATGGTTTCACAGTAAAGACCCACCACTGCCTTCACATGAAAATTCAGTTATTGTGAAGCACTTGCAGGAAGTGTTGAGTTAGTCGTAACAAATAGAGGAAAAAAACATGCAGAATGGAGAACAACAGTTTGCTGACAAGGACATTGTCACAGCAGCAGTCACTTTGTTTGAGTGAACAAGGCAGTGTTATGTGTAGGAGACTGCTATGGTGGTGAAAATTAATTTGGTTAAAGAACTGGAATAATGACTGTCACACGACTACTTTGCCAACAGGCACACTCCCAACTGACATTTGAACTTTTTCTTACAGCTAGAAATGGAGGACGAAGACACGATTGATGTGTTCCAACAGCAAACTGGAGGATCTTCTCTTTAAAGACTGTTTCCTACGAACATCCCTACCTCCCCCTTTTCATCCCTCAACATGTTTGTTATGCCCAGTCTTCAAATGCTCATGACCAGTGTTGATACCATCCAGTGGAAAACAAATGCTGGGAGATGGCAGCACAGTTGGTGTAGATAGATTTTATCACACTGTCATTCACACATTAACATTTCTGAACTGCGCAGTGTAGACGACTTGTAAGCTGCAGTGAGTCTAATGTGCCGAAGAAATTAAAAGCTTATTATGACCCCCCCCCCCCCCTTTTTTCTTTTCTTTTTTTCCTCCTTCTTTAGAAAGTTTTGGGAAAAAATCCTTGGTCCTTGTTTTTGTTTTTATACTTACGTCATTGAGGTTCTGATTCAGATTAAATTTTGTTATTGTAAGCCTGCATTTTAAATTCACTGACATCTGTTGTAATGAAAATGTATTTGAATAAATTGATTTCTTTTTTTTCTCCTTTTTTAAAACATATGTCCCTGTTGTTTGTTTTATGGATACTTTAGATTCTAAACTAGCAGCTATCATTAAAACTAGCAGGTAAAACTAAACTAAAAACAGCAGTACATTTACTTTCTTAACCTGCAGCTTTAAATTGCTTAGCCAGAAATGAGTAAAACGAATGAAAAATCTAAGATTATTTCTCTTCAGTTTTAATTTGGAATGCAGTAAGAGAGACTTGCATTTGAATCACAGCACAAACTATATTTGTGAAGGGCACATGCATCGTGATAGGTTTCTTTAAACAATGTGGTTTAAGGGTGTGTAAATCCACCATCAAGTTTCGTGCGCTGTCGCAACAGCTTCTCACATAACTTTGTTTAGTCTGTAAACAAGACTTGCTTTCACTTCCAGTCTTTTGCAGGACTGGTCTGACAAATGTCTTGATTTGACCTTTACTGTTTCGAGGCCAGTGGGTAGGCCAGTTTTTCGTTGCATCTAGGATGCAGGTGATGCTATACCTGTACACACATCAGATTACAATGGCTCCTACAGCTCCTTATACAATTAATGTTTAGTTTGGTCCTCTTGACAGCCTATCAGCATGCGCAAGATGACTTTGCCCTCAGTCTGCCTCACTACTTTTTTTCTATGCCACAGTAGTATCAGTTGTAGATAATGTTTAAGATTGCATAATAGCTTGTTGAACTCTTGATGGTGGACGACTGGGTCAACATTAAATGTAAATTTTTCATCCAATCATGGGCTTGATTGATGGGTCAGGATCCAAACATAGAAGGAGCTGTCCCACTTGTGGGCGGTACTTGGGGGGTGGGTATATGGTAGAATCGCTTTATATACAGTTCATGGGTCGGACCAATACCGAAATGAAGTGAGATGAAAAACCGGAAATGTGGCGTTTTTGCCTTCAAGTTACACTCCAAATGTGTTTGAGTACGGGATCATTAAAAACAAACCTCTTACTTTAAATCGTGTGCTCCTTAAATAATTAATTCACATATGCGTTTATCTAACTTAGATATAAACCAATATAACGCCGTAACCTTTATTTGTCAGGTAGTAGTATCTTATTTTGAAAATTTAACCGGAAGTCAGATATCTGCTTCTAGCCAGTTTGACACTGGTCCAGTCAGACTGAAGGCAGGTTGATTACTGGGAACCACCGGCTAGGTTAGACAATGATGAGGCGGTGAGGTACTGTTAATGAAAGTGTGATTAGCGTGTATCCTGTCAGATTAATTAATATTTCACGACTTCTTGTGCAAAAATGACGACGACCACGACATTTCAAGGGATGGAGCCCGGTGCTAAAAGCAGTTCAAGGTAAAAAAGAAAAAGAAAAAAAAGGCGTCGCTCAGACCGTTACCCATTAGCCACTATGAAGCCAACAAGTCCAGCATCCTCTGACGTTAGCCTCAACGCTGCATAGGTTAACCTAAAATGTAAAACCTTTTTGCTCTGACCCCCTTCCCTAATGCTTAGAAATGGTCTGAAGCTAAGCAAGGAACGACGATGCTAGGGTAAAGCTCGGTACCACACCTCGTTTTTGTCCGTTTGGATGGACCACTGCCATTTTTAACGTTAGCTAGCAAGATAGCACACATGTACCCTCCCTTTTGTAGAGATGCTGCTTAGCTAGCAAGTACACACAAGGCGGCTCGGTACCTAGCCTTAATCATGTAGGCCTTTTACATTGGGGTGCGTATGTACTGTATTTCCTTGTTATCGTTGAGCGTTTATTGTCAGAAAACGAAAATCTACATCATATCTTTTAACGCAGCGGGGTGGGGCCCCCGTGGATTTCAGACCAGTTGTCGAGATGATCAGTGAGGTACAATAAGGCATCCTCTTAGTCTGCCCTCATTGAGGCGAGGGCCTGTTACAGCTGGCCACACCTGACATTAACCCGAACTACTACATCCATCTTTTCATCATCAGCATGGAGATGCAGTGAAGGCGATCCACTGCTATTCCAGTCATATTAAAATGGGAATAATGCATATTTAGACACCACAATGTTTAAATGAACGAGTGAGTTTTTAAATAAGTTATTTGGCAGTTGTGGTGAATTCCATTGTAACGCGGCAATAACAATGTGAGTCATAATGAAACACATAAATAGATTAGACCAATATATATGTGTGTGTGTGTGTGTGTTTGTATGTATGTATATACATACACTATTTTTACATTTGAGAGAAAAATGCATAATCAGTATGGATATATAACAGTGCATAATACTGTAAATAGCCCAAAAGATATACACCTAGGTAATACACCAGCCTTGCAATAAATTACAAAAAGGTAATTTTGGAGGCTGCAGGTGAAATTACTGTTGACCTGTATTGCATTTTCCTGAAAGGTGTTCCTAATATTTTGTCTACCCTTGGCGAGATATATGGCTTACACAAACACAGGAACACCTGTAATAATTGTATATGATAATTTGTTACATGCAATGCCAAATATAACTTAAACTCACCAACACAGGTGGTGCATGTCGTGCAGATGGACCAACAGAAGCCAACATGTCAAGTCCATACAGGCACATTATAAGGAATGCATTTGTAATTTGTCAGTAATTATAAAAAATAAAAAAAAAAGAAAAGAAAGAAAAGTCTGACATCACCTTTTATCTCTGCGGGGATCAACTTGTATTTCCAAGAAACTTGAATGTGGCCGCTCGGACAGTTCAAAGATATAACCACTTTAAGTGGTTGAAGAAGCACAGGGTGATACTTTATTGACCAAGAGTGAATGAACAATAATTCTTCATTCATTTAATTGCATAAGAAGCTGCAGAATAATCAGCCTGTTCAATCCAGCTTTCAGTAACTGTGTTCATCATCTCTCTCTCTTTACAGGGTTTTGCGCCCTCCTGGCGGCGGCTCCAACATTTCGCTTGGTGCAGATGAGGAGAAACCTCCCGTCCGGAAAAACAAGATGGCCTCCAGTGTTTTTGCTGAGCCGGAGGACCCTTATGCTAATCGAAGGAACAATCCACCAGGTACAGTCTGCCTCATCTTCGAAAATGTGTGGCTTTAGGGTGAAAACTCAAAACTCAGTTTCTCATGCACATCTTATTTTAACAGTTTTGACAATATCTTTGGATGGTGTAACTTCAAAACAAAACCACAGGATAAAATTAGAGATAATGATGGACAGGTTGGAGAATAGGAGAATATTTTCTTGTGTGTTTTGAAGATAAAAGGTTTTATATGCTGGTGTTTGTCTTGCTGCTGGACCAAATTTCTTCTCTGCCTCCCCAGAATAATCTTTGCTCTCCACCGGTTCTACTCAACATAACAGAATGGGTTTAGGCACTGAAATCAGGAATTGAATTCTCTTTTGGCCTGTCATTAGATATTCAGTCATTGGTGTTTCTCTCCTAGTCAGGATTCTTCTCAAACCTGTGGAGAAATTATTGAAATATTGATGTAGAACTGAGCTGCCTCAAATCCTTAGATCACAGAGTTAATTACAGATTTTAAAAGTATATTCTAAGATCAGTATCAAGTTTCAAGATTCATCATAAATCACTGATAAAACATTTGAATCAAAAATAAAGAATCTGTCTCAATGTAGAATAATACATAGCAAAATGTTATTAAAAGAAGAAACACAAAAGGAAATGCTAGATATGCATTTTTGATCCAGTGCAGTGGTTCCCAGTTTTCTGGAGCCATATTTCGTAACTCCGCACCACGCACAAACAAACACCCCTCAAGCTGAAAACATTTATTGAGAGGTATCTCTTGACCTTCATTTCATAGCTCTTTTTTTTCTGATATAGTGCAGCCATCTTTGTTTGAGTGTGAGGACACAATATAACAGTGCCTCCTCCAGTGATGGCCCTTGAGCCTGGTTTCCAGGCTATAAAATAAATTTAGCAAGTATTTAAGACTTACTAAACATTACCAAGACATCATTTGCCACAAAAGCAGCTGACAGCTCAATTCACAGGCTTGCTACTGTGAACGTACTGGGTTGGGTCTGTAGTGAATGATGTCTGATAATTAGGAGAACTAGTACAATAAGCTAAAGATTCAAGAAGCTTTATTTATCCCGAGGGAAATTGCTGAAACTAGCTAAAGGCATTATTAACATCACCACATGACTGAAATCACCACAGTGCAATTCTAAAATGCTTCTTTAATATTTATTTGGGTTGGGAAAATGAGCTGTTCTTTGAGTGCACTGACCGATATAGTGGGCTGTTGAGGTTAAAACAAATGCAGCTGTTTAACATGTGTCATTTGGGGAAATGTCAAAGTCCCCAGCAGGTGTCAAGTTGGAAGTGTTTTGGCTGCTTTAACATCATTTTGCTTTTCTCATAATCTCATCAAAGAAACCTGTAGCATTGCTGTCATGGGCTTGTCCAAAGTTGGATGACATTATCAAAGCATTAGCATGGATTTTTTAAATCCCCAAGTCAGTGGTTTATCGACCAGAAAGTCTACACTAGTGAATTTCGAGTTGCCATCCAAGTGGGAAAGTTATTTTTCCCTTCACAGTCATAACATATGTTTATGAATGCAGGGCAACTGCATATGAACAATAAACATTATAGAGTAGCCTTACAAAATGTATCTGGTTAAAAAACTTATTAACATAAAAATATTTTATCATTAATGTTTTATGAGACAGTAAAGTGTATAAGAGATTATAACAAATTGGCTAAAACAAAAAACCTGATTGTTGCTCTTTCTTTCTAAAAAATCCTATTTTGGGCTCATCAGACACAAGCACAATAGCACCCACAGATGACATTTAAGGAAACCCTAAGTAGTCACAAGCTGAATTCATGTTTAGGCTTTCACATATTTTTCTTCTGGTATTTCCTACTTCTTCCTTTTACTTCCCACATTCAGTGAAAAATATTTTGTACCTTTAATACAGTCAAGCCTCAATTCCTCCTCTTACTTCTCATTAGTTGAGAGAAATGAGCCTTTAGTCAGAACAATCCTTTGTTTTATCAAATGGAGTCAGGCTGGCTGTTGCCTTTTGAAAAGGATCGACTTCTTTTTCAAAAAGAAGTTTCCTCATAGTCATCTAGTGCTTTTCTCACTGCTTTGACCTCAACTACAGTAAAGTTCTTGCACGCCAGAAAGTCACTGGAAAGTGAATACCTCACACTCTTGATCATTTGCACTCACTCAGACCCTCACCAGGTCAGATTTATATGGACAGAAATTGCAATGGTTCCATATACAAATACAGCCAATGAAAATATCACCAGTTACATGGTGTGAGAAGGATCTCACATGATCACAAGATCCATCCCAAGTAAGCACAATGGGCTTTTAATAATACTAAACAAACATTACAAATGTCAAACAGATAAATTACATATCATCTGATACATGTCATCAAAATCAGCTTGTGAATCATAGGGGAAAAGCCTACACAGCAGGACATGACTGCATAATTCCAAATTATCAGTGTGAACAGAATTATTGTAAAAAAAAAAAAAAAGACATTTAGTATGAAAGTGTAACTTCCAAAATCAGAACTTTTCCCAGAGCACCATTGGAAACTAGTAGGAAATGTGTAAGAGAAACTTTCTACAAAGAAAAGTCCAGCATAATATGGGTCATAAGGTCAGGTCGTTCTGTCAGTGGATTGCATGGTTCTTCCCCCTGTGTGGGATGATAATTTCCTCTGTTGCCTTCCAACCTCTGGGTCATGAATCATAAGGCCCTGTGTAAAAAAAATTCCACATACTATAAACCCTCTAACACGATGCCCTAGCATCTGATTTTAATATTTGGAGGAAATAGCAGCCTTCCTTCGCATTTATTTTGTGTATAAAGATTAGAGCCAGTGATAATAACTGTATTCCCTTTGGTCATCTGATAACCAAAGACAAAGCAGTGATGATGGAGATGAACAAACTCCTTCATCTTTTGCACACTGGATAAAATTTCCCATTAACCTACCCTCAAAAACCCAAGTGAAAACATGCTTTTAGAATTTTTTGGAAATTTATACAAAATCAAAAAATCTCTTAGTCACAAAATCATTCAGATTAATTCAGTATTTAGAAGAAGTTCTTTTGTTAGCAAGTACAGCTTTGAGTCTCCATGGGCAAGTCTGTACAAGCTTTGCACACCTGGATTTAAAATTTATCTTATTGTCCCTGCCAGATATTCTCAATCTCAGTCAGATTGGATGGGAAGTGTCTGTGAACTGCCATCTTCTGGTCTCTTCTTTGTCCCAGTATACAGTATGAATTGTTAGCCCTCATAAACACAGGTGTGTGCATTTCTAAACTGTGTCCACTCAATTAAATTTTCCACAGGTGAACTCATATCAAGTTGTAGACACATCTCAGGGATAAGTAAAGCAAACAGGATGTACCTGACCACAATTTAGAAAGCCACAGCAAAAGGTCTGAATACTTTCAGTTTTTGATCTGTTGTAAACTTGTAAAAAAAAATCTTGAAACTTGAGTGAAGATTGATCAGCAGAAATGGCAATTTTATCAAGTGAGTGAAATGTCTTGACAGTTATTCATACATTCATGTCCCCATGAGGTTCAATTTTAGTCACTTTAGTGATCGTCTGACTTTTCATCTACTATCATCTGTTCAAAAGTTTAGTCTGTGCAATGCTTTTGTTTATGACTAAATACTTGCAAAACTAATGATGATGGCCAGGGAATGACACAGTGGTAAAAGCTCACTGTATGTAAGTATCCTTTAGTCTTGTTTTTCATTAAAAAAACAAAACAAAATCAGTATACTCAAATAATGGGTTTAGTGGTGTGCTGACAGAGGTTGTAAGTCCTGTCTGATGACACCTGACACTACATCAGTCGCTATGGCAACCTACTCCATCAACTAAATCACCTAATGTGGACACACAAGTAGTCAGTTTTTAAGAAACTCCTAGCTTAGCGTAACATATTTGAAAGCAAAAACACATGCACTCAGTTGTTCTTCTGGTTAAACTGTTTGCCTGTTTACAACACTATCTGATCAACTGACAGCTTGTTTTTTGCTGTGATGATGATGATATGTGACCATGGCTTTTATCTCTATGTAAAAATCTGGAACTTTTATTCAGTGTTGTCTTTGCACCTCTCCATGTGAAGCCTAATCTCTCTGAACCATTATGCTTGCTTGTTCCTCCAGGTGGGAAGCCCACAGGTGTGTTGTGTGGTGAGCCGTCAGCCCCCCTTAGGAGAGGAGGGAACCATACCATCAACCACTCAGCAGACGCCCCCACCACAGTAAGATCATGCTTCAGATCATGAGTTGTAGAAAGAAATGAAGTGAAACCTGAGGTCAGACAAACATGTAGGGAGGCAGATGACATCCTAATGATTTCATGGATTTTATTTCTCTTCATCATCTCTTAATGTCTCACAAAGGTAGCTTGTGTAACATGACTTTACCAAATTACATCCAGGTCATAACTACTTGAGATAAGAAGATCAAGACTGATACAGATTTTTTTTTCCTTGTGAAGGCTGTTGAAACACTGACCTCTGTTTCTGCTTGCTTGTTTTTAGGAAGGAGAAAATCCTGTACGTGATCATGGTAAGCACCTGTTTTTTTCTGGTCACGTCTCCCAGTTTTACATTACTTGGACAACTTCTAATCTATAGCATCTCCCTGTAGTCTACCGGCTGGCAGATTTATGCACAGCTGTTTCTATCATATTGTGTACACCATCTGTACTTCATAGAAAAGAGAAAAGGAAAGATAGAAAAAGGATTAGATAGCAAGAACTCTCTCCCTAATAAACCCTAAACCAGTGGTCCAATATTTCAAGGAACAGACTTGTCATATGCAATCACATCTCTTTATGACATACATCATACATATACTGTACAAATCTATGTGCACATACAGTTTACGTACCTATACACACCTGCCTATGCGTGCATGAATAGATATAGGCAAACACATACTGTACATACTTAGATTTTCTTCACTTCAAAACTGTGTTTGAAAATTGTTATTACAATACCTTATTGCTTTGATTTATGTTAGTTAATGCTTACTGATTTCCAGTTAAACCATGGCTACATACAGTACATGATATTCTGTTGAAAGACAAGATTAAAACAGCAAGTCCCAGGCAAAGTCAGTATCACCACCAGTGGATAATCCACTTACAAGACATGGGAATCAGACTGTTATTTCATTCTTAACCCTTATTGGCTGCTTAGCTTATGTGTTTGGTCCAATAAATGGTGCAGGTTTTACATTACATGAGAAATGCCTTTTAGGATGGGAACATGTCTGTTGGTTTTGGCTGGTTTGCTCTCTGGGTTAATGGTTAATTCAGTATCAGTTGTTCCCACTGATATCAGTGGGGCTAAAAGAACATGAAAAAACACTGTAAATCTGTGTGACTGAACAAAGCAGGGGAAAACAAAATACTTTTGGTAGTAGTAGATAATCCAACTGAGGCTGCTGAAAGCCAAAACATGTTGATACTCCAAAATTATTTAGATATACAGTTTGTGGTTAAGATGTCCCTTGGGGCAATGTGACAGTTAATGAGAACATTAATGAGAACCTGACAAGCTTCCAAGGGGTGGAGGTGTATTCTTATGACAAAATAGCTGTGACTGCTCCCTTGTTTATTGTAATCATATTCACATGTCTCCTTGTCTGTGTTCAGAAAACAGCGTGGCTGAGCCTGAGGTGGTTCCCGAGCAGCAGGAGGAGGCCCCTCCAGCTGAGGAGCCTGCTGCAGGAGTACCGTCCGGCCGCCGGAATCCTCCAGGGGGCAAATCCAGCCTCATCCTGGGTTGAATCCCAACCAGTTGCCCCACTTTACCTCCACTCATCTCTGAACTCATCTTTTTTTTCCTTCCTTTTTTTATTTTTATTTTATTTTTATTTTTTTTCCTTCAACCAAGGATCCCTGGCCCATTTGTCTGTACCACAGGAATCCTGATGTCTAACAGACACCAGTCTCCTCCACATCCCTAAGTGCATTGTTTTGATACCTCTTTTGGAAACCGTTTTGTACTGTTTTTATTGTTTGTTTATTTTGACAGAAGCACTTTATGTATTTCTATGTATATGGTTCAAAGTCTGCCTTTGCCCCTCTAATGCATTTGACCTATCAGAAAGGGTACAAGGATCACATATCTCATATCAGCCAATGGTGAATTCCCCCTAACGTTTTTGCAACAGCACAAGCTGTACTGCTGTAAGTGATTTTACAAGCAGTCTCTAGAATACAAGCAAAGAAAAAAGCTGTCACTTTTGCACTGTGTTCAGTTTTGACCCATCGTGCATGCACATCTGGTCTGTAATGTATGAATGTGAGAAGAAACATAACTGTGAAGTTTTTTTTTATATAATTCAACCTGTTTGTTAGTTATTTTTCTTTCTTTGTGGAATAATTGTTGTATTGTTGTTGCATGAAGTTGGATTCTTTCTACTGATTATAGTATTATCCACCTAGGAGCCACATCAATTTACTGTCATTGTGATCTGAGGGATGCAAACATTTGTCTTCAGATGAGTACTGTAGGTCCCATGCCAGGTTACAGAATTGGAATAAGCCTTTTTTTATATAGTAGTCACTAACCTTAGAATCTTGTAACCCCAGTGCCGGTTTTGAGTGCCCCATGTTTTTATAGGTAAAATTTACTCTAAAATAAAGTGTGCCTGTTTGTGTGTTAGGCTACAACATCAAACAAGGTTGGGTTTCCCCGTATTGCATACTACCAGTATCACCATGACCTAACCATTTCCCATTGCGAGTCAATGGAATGTCGTTGGTCCTGACACTTCAGTGTTTCTGGTAAACCCATCCTAGATTTGACAAGTGACCTTATGACAGCTCAGCCTTTTTTTTCCCCCCTTCTATGTTTTACCCCCTTATACATTTGTTAAAGACCCTGTTCACTGGAAATATACAACAGTCTTTTTTGTAGGTTTCATGTCACATTATTCAAACCAAAATTCACCTTCCTGCTTCTGTCTTGTTGAGTCACGTGTGTGACCGCTCTGTCAGCCAGCTGCCGCGCAAGAAGACCTACATGTCAAGTACATGAAATGTTTTTCCCTGTGGTGTCTATTTTTAACATGTTATGATGCAAGACATGTCTGTTTGCATCCTATACCAATTCCTGTTGCTTGATGTAAGTCACTGCAGAAATTTGAATTAATGAAATGGCACAAGTGGAAATGAACATTAAAAATCAATCTTGATCATGTGCTGTATTTGTTGTGTGTATGAGTATACTTACTGCAAGGATCAGGTGATTAATGAATAAGTAAATCAACAGAAAAGTAAGTAGAGGCAAGTATTTTTGATTACAATTAATCGTAGTAATTTTTGGCAAAACATTTAATAGTTCCAATGTGAGGATTTAATGCTTTTCTTTGTCTTACATCAGAGTAAACTGAATATTTTGGGGTTTTGAGCTGATGTTTGAAGACAGCACCTTGGGCTCTGGGGAATTTTAACTTTTTTTTTCACTATATTTTGACATAAGCAAAGTTACTGAACGAGAAAATAAAAGGCCACTTTATACTGTAGAAATGAGGATTATTCATGCAATTCATTCAATATACATTTTATACCAAAACGGCTTTAACTCAGCAAGATATCCATCTGACTAACTGAGACTGAAAGCCTCATAATCGTTTTGCACAGAACCCTGTCTGTGAACTCTGTCCCCCATCACCTGCACTCAGAATGATCTTTTTTAACGGCTAGTACAGACAGAAGGATAGATAAGGTACAGCAAACAGATTTGTGTTGACATTACAGACTGTTGTTTGGACTTGGAAAATGGTGAACCTATCCTTTACGCATGTGAGCAAAACATAGAATGAAAAGTAAAAATGGGAAAGTACTGATAACCTTTAATTATCCCACAGTGACAGGGATCACATCTGGATCTTGTTAAAAATGTGTAACTGCTTCTACAGTTTGGTGCTTAAGCTGTAAAATATTTGAAGGAGTACTTTATGCCATGTGAGTAACAGGAGACAAGTTGATTACATTAAACGCAGCCTGTCATGCAATGAAACGACTTACCACTCCTCCCAATTTGCGAGTCATAACGAAAGTGAAAGCATAAGTCTAGCCGCGAGCAGACGAACTGTGTCGGTCAGTCTACCAACTTCTCTGAAAGACACTGGTCTGCCTTGTCTTGTCGAGGAGCGTGTACGGTGAGTTTGACGGCTGAGTTTCGTGGCAGTGTGTTTTATTTACAGTACGTCCTCTTTAACTATGTAGGCTACGTTTCCTGACGTATGCTGTTGTTGGCTAGTCCAGCGGCGAGGCCGCTCACGTTTTAGGTCACTTACAAACAGTATGTTCTTAATTTAATGAATTATGTTTTATTTTTATGTGACTTGAAATGACTGTGGGAACATGCTGTGGTTGTGAATTGTCCTCATTAGTCTTACATGGCTAAATGCAGCTTTCTACTGGCCCCCGTGAGCTCAGTCTCGCTCTAGATACAGTTCCACATTATATCCTGTTTCCCTGGCCTTTGCGTAATGTGTTTGCTTAGCGCTTAAAACCTTAAGAAAATCTTGAACAATGGGTCTCCGAAGATTCAACACTGCTTCCTCGTTTATAATAAAAGAGAAACGAAAAATAAAGAAAAACGCTGGTTTTACATGTTTACATATTTTCATGTACAGCCGAAGTACCACACTGCGGTGAGTCTGTGTCTGACACCACCGTGTCTGGGCCGCTTAGCGTACATAGCGACGTTACAGTATTACAAGGTGTTATTTGTCGACTCCATGATTGGTTGAAGAGTGGCACGGTGGTGTAGTTGCCCTGTCGCCTCACAGCAAGAAGGTTCCTGGGCTCCTGGTTCGGGCTCTGTGTGGAGTTTGCATGTTCTCCCTGTGCCTGTGTGGGTTGTATTTTACTTTCCTCTCACGGTCGTGTGACTGTGAGTGTGATTGGTTGTCTATATGTGTTGGCCCTGCGACGGACTGGCGATCCGTACGGCTTGTACCCCGCATCTCGCGCAGTGTCAGCTGGGATAGGCTCCACTTCCCTACGAGACTTTTTTGACATTCAAATTCAACATGCAAATAATTTCAAAAGACATCAGGGGGAAGGAAGTCTGTTTGTCCTCAAATTATAACCAGATAGCAGTGCAGATCTGTTTTTTTTTTCTCTTGCAAAGGAAGTAACGTCTTGTGCAGAAGCAGAGGCTTATAATTATAAGTTCTGGATCAGACACTATTAATAAAGGAAATTCACAGAGAGAATACAGTGTATTTTCAGCCCTTGGTCAGAGAAGTAGACAGCCCAGTCTCTCATGCAAAATATGTTTGGTTCCTCTACTACTGTATACACAGTGTATTCACCAACAACGCACTACTAGAGGGTCACAAAATGAAAGGGCATGTGCAAATTTGGAATTTGTTTATGTGAAAGGTTAGCACCCACTCTGTCCCTCTCTGTTAATGTGAGTGGCAATAATGTGAGACTTTGTATTGGCAGTTGGAGGAATTTAAATTAGTAATGCGGGTAATGTGAAAGTTGACAGTTGACAGTTGAAATTAGTTTACGTCAGACGAACTGGTGTTGTTGGATATTATAATAGCAAAAAACTGCAAAACAGAAAAGCCAAAGAAGTGTTTTAAATATTTTTGAAACAGCACTTCACAGTTTGAAAAGTTTCACATCTGACTCAGTACATATCTTTGTCATGCACAGATGTTTTTTTAAAAAAAAAAACAATTGTAAGGGATCTTTATCAGAAATGTTGGGGGTGTTGTGATTGTTATGAGGTTAAGACACCATCTAACTGAGACATCCCCAGTTTGATTCTGGCATGGGTACCTTGTTTTATGTCGAGTATAAAGTAAATCCTACATATAGCTGGTGGATTTTTAAACCATCAAATGTAACTATATATATATATATATATATATATATATACGCACACGCACATACACACACACACCACACACACACATATAGATATATATATGTATGTATATGTGTGTGTGTGTTTGTGTGTGTATATATATATATATATATATATGTATGTATATATGTGTGTGTGTGTGTGTGTGTGTGTGTGTGTGTACTATAGTGTCACCTGTCAACTCTCCCCTACATCACACCTCGTTAATCTTGCTGATGTTAAGCTTTAAAAGCTGTTGTGGAAAAGAGGACACAAGGACATTTACACTCTGATAGGATCCAGAGGGGAAATGTACAGGCACGCCCAGCTGTCAGGACTGTGTCATCCCTGGTCTTAAATGGAGAAAAGAAGTATGATTGTAGACATCCGGTGGGATCACAGAGTTTAAAACAATATTACTGGGGTTAAATCCACAAACCATCATGTGCTGAGGAATGATCCACACAACGTTGTATAGCAATAACTCCAAAGCTGGGTTGACCTGTGGTTTCATTTGGCAGCTGACCTGTTTATGTTCACTAAGAGGGAAGAAATTTATGAATTAAATCCTGACATGATGTACAGGGTGCAGATGTCTCATAACCAGGTCCAAGAGATTAAGACAAGCATCCGCCACCGCACAGCTGCAGTGGACTTGTGTGCATAACTTGTGTTGTGTGTGAACTTTTTGACTTTGAGACTGAATGTCCAGATTGTAGCTTGCTTGTCCAGTTTAGTAATTTAGGAATTTCCAGTCTCACCCGAGTCAGCTGGGAGAAATGGGACATTCCCTGCCCTTTTGTGTTAACATATTAATGACCATTGCAGCTGGCAAATCAAAATTTGTTTTCTGTTTCAGTCATGTGAGTGACTCAAATGATGTCAGTGAAAGATATAACAGGATGCAGTTGTGCAGAGTTGTGGCAAAAAGATGGAGATAACACAGCATGAGTGAGGTCAGAATGAGATAGACTCTGAGATAAACTCTTCACAAAAAGGCTATGCAGTGTGGCAACAAGTACCACCAGCTGGCACACAGATGTGGTGTCACCAGGGGTACATGCAGACAAAACAAAAAACACAACCAGACCAGTATGCCACTGTAGGAGTGAGGTTCAAAGCCCAGGTGAACGTACTTTACCCCGATGTTCATGTTGTTCTGTCGGAAAAGGAAGCAAAACTACTGATAAGCAGTCGACAGGACAAAAGGGTCATCACAGATATTTGTTCTCTTTGAAGTTTGGTGGACATTGCCTAAAACTTGGCAACTCTTGAAACATTCTGTGTGGTACTAAGTAATCTCTTCAAGTGGACTTTCTCTTTCAGTATGACTCCTTGTGTGGGGTAGAGCGCCATTTCGCATGTCAACACAAGTCAGACAGCCAGTATAACAGGCTTCTGAAGCAGCCCTGCAATAATAGACAGCAGAGCAACTCTGTAAAAGTAGACTGACATACATTTAAACCAATTTAAAGTCTGTTTCCCATTTTTATTTATTTATTTATTTTTAATAGAAGCTGTTGTGTAGTCTAAAGCAGCACCTACAGTCACCAACCCTCTTGAGATAATAAACAACCAGGGAATAAACATACATAGACATGTTGCTTACGATGTCACTATACTACATTCAAATCAATTTATCAGCTCTTCATCTATGAATGTCTGAATACCTGTGCTGCTATCACCTTCGCAGCACTGGCATGATGAAATCTATCATAGCTTCTGGCTCAGTCACTGGTGATGCATCTATTGGCATCTGAAAAATGGCTTAAGAAAACATCCTTTGGACAGAGATGGTGTTTTCTATTCAGATGATAAGTATGTGGAACAGAGGTCAAAATGGATGGTAGCTGGAAAGTTAAAACTATTTAGAATCCAAGTTGAATTTGATTTTGAAAAGTGATCTAGACAAGCAGTACTGAGATCACATGTCTGTAGGATCTTGCCTACCTACTGTTTCTTATTTTGTATATGTGCATTTCCTTTTGTAAAAGCCCCTTGACGCACATCATCATAAACAAAGTTATAAAAAACTATGATATTTGGAACTGGTTCCAATATAAATAAACATGAATGAACACCACCCCCACCCCCACCCACACACAAGACCCCACTTCCTTTTTAACCCCTGCTCAGCTCCTGCAGCTGAAAAACTGACATGACCAACCTGTCATGTTCTTTTCAAAAACATGTTTGCTACTGAATGTAATATTGGGTGTATCTTCATACTTGTTTTAATCCTCATTTGATAGAAAAATAAAATGGCCAACATCGACTTCTTTTTGAAAGTAAGCAGTTCTCAAGAGTTTGTAAAGAAAAGGATAATTTCCAACAAAGTATCATATTTTCAGAAACAGTGAAGCTGTGAGAACTGTGTGGGCGTAAAAACAAACTAAACACAAACAGGTTAAATGAATCTATGCCAATGTTAACACCGAACAACTTACCAGGACACATTTCTTCTCCTCCAAAACATGACTGAATTTGTATGTAACTCAGGAACAGATCTGTTTCTTTTTTCTGCATTCTCCCTCTCTCTGTCTTTCTCCAGGGTGAGGGTAACTCAACCTCTTTTAGGCAAAGAGAGAGTGTACACATGTGCAAGGCATCTCTCTACATGACTTTTACTTGCTAGGCATGATCAAGTCAAGTTACAAAATAAAAAAAATAAAAAAATAAAAAAGAAGAGGAAAAGTGAAAGCTGAGATCCTGGGGATAGAGATCAGTTTTCTGGAAGGGTGTATGGAAAACAGTACGAGAGGCTGCTTGCCAGGGATTGACCATGAGCACAAGCCAAGACACTAATGAGCTCTGTGCAATATGGGTTCAGCAAACTTAGACACTGACTGCTGTTTCTGCATACTTAAATGTAATTTAAGCATTTTTAAGGTAATTTAAATGTTTGAGAATTGAGCTCTCCTCCATGCAAGATGTATTGTGCACTTATCTGAAAAGCTTTTTATGTTTTACAAGAAACAATTTTAATTAGGTTTAGAACAGACCAACTCTTTTTCAATGATGTATGATGAGCAACAGATTGGTCTTTTTTGAGTCACTAATCAGTGTCATTGGTCCTGGTACAGTGAAAACACTTATAGGGCAGTTATTCACTTAGCTCACTGTCAGTGAATGACTTTTTTCTTTCTTTTTGGAATAACCTACTCAGCACCAATGGATCTTGATAGTTTGAAAAAAAAGTTAAACCTTTATAATGTCTTAGGGGTGGCAAACTAATAGCATAAATTTGACACTCCATCCTTGTAAAGCTTATACTCTGTACTCTAACAATAGTGCTGGTTTTCCCCAGGAAACCCTTTAGCTGAGGTGCAACACTATTGTCTCGTTATCAGATTAGTTAAAGATCATTGATAAATATAAAAATGCTGGCTGAAAAAGTTCCCCTACTCTTCTCCTGAGGGCTGATGTGTTGTTTCGATATTAGTGGACATGGTCTTTGTTTAAGGTGAGGTAGCCTGCCTCTGCTGCAACAGAAACCCTGCAGTGCAAACTACAGCCATGCACCAGTGTTGCTAGTTTGATATTTAAGCAGACCAGGTCATCAGGTCACACCTGAGTTCTATTTTTATCACTTTGATTGCTTAAGGCATACAAACCACACCCCGAAGTCATACAAACCCCTTTTATCCACACTTTGCCTCTTTTACCTGCATCACACTTTCATCAACCAGTAGGCGAATTGCACAGGCGTATATGGGAAAAAGGAGATTATTCTGTAATTCTTAACAGCATCTGTCATCAATTTCAGCTAAGAGCCTCTCTGATTAACTCCACATACAGTCATCTGAGGGCAGTAATGGTTTCCCTCTGAAGCCCCTAATTTGAGTGAAGTGCACAGTGTAACCATTGTTATGTACACCAGATCCACAGCACACGCCTACACTATACACTTATAGTTATAGTTGCTATGTATGATGGAGACAGTTCTATGAAAAAATCATGTTACACTATCTTCACCTTCAGATGAGTCAGGCATAAGTAAGACCTGGAGAATTTTTAACAACATTTTTGCTGTTGTTAAGGTAGACAGAAACAGATTCCTGTGCCTTAAAACATGTATGTGTTTGTTACATTTGAACTGATCCCCACATAAAAATAACATTTATTTTAACTCTTTTTAGGTGAATGAACATGGCCTCCACTGGTACCCTCTTCTTTATTTTCGCTGTCACCTTCATCAAGGCAGGAAATGCACAGAATAGTAAGTTCTACCATATAATCTGGAATTTCAACATGTGAAATACTGCTTGCTACTATATCCCTTCATTTTTTTTTCTTCCACAGCTTTTGTGAATGTCAACTGCAAGGAAAACGTGGGACGGTATGGTCAGCAGTCACTGCTAGAGTGTATTGTCCAAACCACAAGCGAAGCATCAGACATACAAATCCGGGTGGTCACTTGGAAGAAAGAGGGAGCTGACAAGCCTGCGCTGGTTTTTTACGATGAGGGAATTGACCCGAAGTCAAGCTTTACATTCGCCGAGCCGTCCTGGAACAACAAGAACATGAACGTGTCCATGCTTATCCCCAACACTAGGGTGGTGGACGCTGGGCGTTATACGTGCATGGTGATGACAAACAGCGGTGATGGCAAAGCCGAAGTCAACCTTAAAGTCACAGGTGAGAGCCTCCAGCTATGGCTGACCACTGAAACGCTTTTAAAACTACTTGGCACAGAGGGATGATCATTTTCAGACAAGAGGATATCTTCAGAACTAATACCCTACAAACTCATTTCACATTTTAACCATGGTAAAAGCTGTTCCTGTTTCTGTGAACAGTACCCAAAAGAATTCATTGTGGCCTTGATAGAATGAAGGTTGTTAGGGGACTTTCCTGACCAAGTAGTTTGGTATTTCCCTAATGCAGCATCAAATGTCTCCAGTCTGTCTTTACTTACTTTCAATTTCATTGTGACAAAAATCACATCCTTAAACCTGCTGTTCTATCCAGTTTGTTCTCTATTTGTTTGGCTCAATGTATTGTTGTTTTTGATTGATGTCATGGTGCAGTGTTCAGCTTGATGACCATAAATGCCTTCCATTTTTTCTTCGCAGCCAAATACAGTGAACCAATTATACACTCCATCCCTGAGAAAATTACTCCAGGTTCAAATGGTGAGCTGACGTGTGAGACTCATGGTGGCTACCCAAAGGGTGACATTCGCTGGTTTGTTAACGACAACACAGACTGGACAAAAAGCTCTGAAATGGAGGTGGAAAGCGCACAAGACGGTCTGCTTCACCTCTCTAGCAAGCTGCCTTTGCTGCATGGATCCATTTTCTCCAAGTATACCTGCATAGTGTACAACGCCACCGGAGGCAAAGAGGCCGAGGCCGTGTTCGTTCCCGATCCAGAAGTGGAAGGTATATGTTGTTGAGCACCACACTTGACACCTTTGGGGCCTTTCACCTCAATCCTGCTGCACACAATAAAATGTCACACAGCAGTGTCACATTCACAATTACATGGAAGGTCATGCTTTACCTGAAATTTGAAGCAACAAGAATGTCACCATGGCTACATTAGTACACCTTTGTCTAGCATTGCACAACTAAGAGGAACTTAAACCACAAGGCAACTGTAGTACATGTTGTTTGTTGGCACTGTGAGAGGTCACAGAGGGCTGAGTTTGAACAAAAAAAATAGGAGCTTCATATAAATACATTCCAGAAAAGATTTCCTCTCACCACATAGCTACAGTTTGTGCTAATCTTATCCATAATTACAGACATCTATGACTTATGCTGTAGTTGTTTTGATACACACTTATGCAGAATAGCTAGGCTGCAACATGCCTCTAAATTTAATCCAAGTGCTGCTTGCCTACCATACCTCCTGTGTTTGTCTCAAATGTTTACTCAGAGCTAATGTTCAAACTATGCAGACCCCTCTTGGGTCAAAAGAGAAAGTGAATGTAGATTATACGCTAGTGACAACACTGGGAACTCCCCACCAGGTCATGCATACCTCATTTTCACAAACACTTGTATCTTTACTCTCTTTTTGACTTGGAGTATCAGAGCATTAAATCTTTATTATTCACTTCAATTTGTCTAGGACACTGGGGCCTCCCATAGCTGAATGGTTAGGGCACGTACCACATGGGCCTCTGTGCTCCAAACGGCCAGTTCCTGGTTTGACTCCCGATTCGGGTGGACCTACTCTCTCCCTGTTTCCTGTTTCTCTTTCTACTGTTGCCACCAAAACTAAAATATTTTTAAAATAATTTGTCCAGGACCCAAAGCACAGAGTGGGTCGGAGTCAGCCTCCAAAGTAGTCGCTCCTGTGGTGGTGATTGGATCGCTCATTGTTGGGTTGCTGTTGGCGCTGCTGGTTTACAGAAGGCGAACTCGAAGTAAGTACCTACACAGGCCCTTGTTTGTTTGGCTTTTGTTCAAAATGAACCATTTATTATCTTTTTGAGTAGTGACAGAACACATATGACACATTACAATTAAACTTTACAGTCATTGCTGGTTTAATGTAGGTGTTCCTAAGTAATCTGAGAAAAGAACAAGACCACTCAGCAGCAGACTTAAAACCCAGACTATCCAGACAGACATGACAGGACATGCTAGCATCTCTGTACTAGAATTTGATTTCTTACAAAGACAGAAAGAAACATAATAAGCACTTGAATTGAGCACTGTACACTTGTCCCATTGGACTTGAAGGACAAAAGCAGCAACAGCTGTTTAGCTGCAATTTGTCTGATTAAAGGAATCACTCAAGTATTCAAGGACAGACTTAAAGTGTAATAAACTAGTGTGCAGTGGCTTGCAGTATTGCAGTATTGTGATGTGAATTTCTGCTTTTAATGTGAAACTTAAGTACAAACGTTCTCAAATGTTGGGTGGGATCTCGGTTTTCTGTAAACAATGAAGAGCTGAAGGGAAGTAGGCAGACAATAGGTGAAGGTTGAAACCAAAATAGTTAGAGCTGGACAAACCTGAAGAACACCTGGCAAGCAGCCATGTTATTCGGGATGATAAAGCACACACTTTTTTTTATTGTTAAGTTGGATTAAGCAGTGTAGTACTGGAAATTCCCCATCAGTCTAAAACAGTAGAGTAAAAAGTATTTTCATTAGTAGACAGTGTTTTCTCCAAAATGTCTGACAAAGATTGGTAGTAGCAATCCACAGTGAGCGTGCACTCACTGTCATGTTCTGTCATCTTCTTGGCAGATGCACGGAGGCCCTCTACAGCACCCCTTATGGGTACGTCCATATTTGGACATATTATGGCTGCTGTTTTTGTTCTTTTCTAACACTGCATGAAGGGCTTACTTTCGGTGTTTCTATTGATGATTGATTCTATCTGCTGATTTTATTTTTTGGCTAAAACTAATTAAAAGTTAAGGTCTTTTAAATGTATCACTGGATTTTTAAATAAAAAGTGTTTATTGATGAACTTGGTTTCCTTCAGTAGCCTCCTGGACTACATGTTTTGAGACCATAACTCACTCACCACAGACAGGTTTCTGATCTCATGCCAAGCTTTTTTTTATTTGAGCATGTACTCCTGCCATGTTTTGAACTTGGAGCACATGTTCATCACTGACAAAGGAACTCCACTGTCCCTTCACTAACTGGGCATCAAAACATGCTCAAATTCCTCTGACTTCAACAGTGTCTTGGAATTTATATTTTTCCTTGACTTGAAAATGGGCTTGGTTACTAATAACTAGTATTTGAATCATAGCATATCCTGTCTGATGTTGTCTATGCTTGCATGAGCTGAGCTTGCTTAATACGGTGATTGTTTTACACCCACACACTGTAACCCACAGTAAAATATTTATTTTCTTCCAGATGGTCATCAAGAAGTCTCCAACCGAGATGATGAGGAAAGTATGTATTCTTAAATTACAGTATTTTGACTCATTGTGTCCAACTGATAAAACTTTGTTTTATTACTGTCTCCATGTGCACACTAAGATTTAATTCAGGCTTTGATATTAAATCTTTTTCAAGGTGATGCTCAGAGGATGAATGGAAAACAACAAAACATTGTCTAAGGTAATTATGGTGATCCAAGCAAACAAGTGAAATGATTAGTTTCACCTCTATTTCATTATGTGTGTGTTGGCAGCATAATAGACAATATCAAATATCTAAAAGCTCTCTCTGTCTGTCTCTCTTTCTTCCTCTGCAGGAGATACTGCATGTGAAATGAATAATAACTCACTGGTAACCTCTGAAATCAGCACTTCCTTGTTTGCTAAATTCCACTCCTGTCGTTGTACTTCTCATATTGCAAACAATATAACCAGGGATGACTTGTATTACTGTGATTCATCAGAGGGGATGTAAGATCTTCATTTACCAACTGTAAGCTTCTTTAGTAAACACTTTTAAGTCTTGTGGGGTGGGGGTTGGGGGGGTTGTGCGCTCAGGGGGTTGTGCTCAGACCTTATGACCTTAAAACTCTGACAACCAGACTGGGAGCAAAATGCAACATCACCAAAAACCAGTCAGTAGCAGTGGTTTTAGTATGGCACCGAATGTCTAATGTGTTGGTTGTTGGAGGGTATGGTTGTTTAGATATTATATATTTGTTTAGCCAACCCCATATAGTAACAGTCACATCTTGAAGCTTGGCTGCAGCAGCCTTTCTTCTGACTTCCCCTTATCATATTATGTTAGTGTTAAAAGGAAACAATGGATTCACATCCAAGGGATAGGGGATAGGGGATAGTGGGCAGGGAGTGACTGATGTCTGACTGTGTATACGTGGCAAAGCAAATTCTGGCAAAATGAAACTAAAGTAGCCTGCTGCTCAGAATTTTATTTTTGCTTTTATATTCCACATCTCAGTTTTATGAAGGTGTTAAAAGATAAGACTGGTGTTAAACTAGCCCATTTTTTTCTTACAAACCTACAAAGCAAATCTCATTAAAAAAAGTAACAATGTATGTCTCAATACTTTTTGCCCATCATCATCCTACAATGCCTATCGCACTCAAATATAGGTGTATGTATAGATGTATATGGTCATTTATCTATATATTTTAAAAAAGATTCAGTAATTCCTGAAACAGCTGGCTGGGCTCAGTAGCTTTCAGTGTTACTCAAGCAGGAGTTATTCTTATCCACTTGGTGGAATTGACTCAGTTTGTGTCACCAATTGCAAGAAATTGACAGCAGGGTTTATTACAGTGGAAGCACCTTGCCTGAATAAAGAGGCAGATGAAGAAATGATACATTTTCATGAAATACTTTGAGTTTGAGATTTGTTGACAATAAAAAAATATACAGTATATCACCAGCCTTACTTTAAGGACTCCTCTACAGAGGTTTCTCATAGGATTTGAGCTCTTTGGTCAGTCTAGTGTTTTGTTTCACTGCCTAAAAACATTCACCCCCCTCAAATTTCATATCCTTTTTCTAACCACCAAGAAAGTTGGCTAGATATACTGGTTGTACTTCCGTGTGTCACATGATCTTGCTCGTGTTTATGTAACATTTGGCAGCAGCTTCTTTACCAAGCACCATAATCTCCACCATCTTTTACATGTTTTTAGTTTCATTCTTTTTGTCATCTGATAGCACCTATCAAAGAAATGGCGGTCCACATTTGTAGATTTTCGGGAACATGTTTTTTTATCTAAGTGCATGGTAATGGAGCAGGGCTCTATAAAATATTCTATACCCCAGGTGTGTACTGAATAGCTTGTTCGTGACAGACTGTAGATAGGAGTGCACAACAAAAACCTTATCAATGTTCTAAAGTATATGATTAATCATGATACTGTGGCACAAAGTGATGGGGGTTAATTATTGACTTACAAATGAGAAAAACAAGGCCATTATAAATGCAGATATTTTTTTTATTTTTTACATTCTGGCAAATTAAGAAGCTATAGATGAGCCTTTGAGTACTGTTTTGTACATACTGTCTTTGTAAATCTGTGAATAATGTAATTCTGTGTGCTGTGTGAGTTTGAAGTCAGTCTACTTAATACATGAGGTCAAAGCAAAACCTGTCCACTGGACTGGGGTTTGTTCTGACATTTTATACTGTGTATTTGTTGTGTTTAAGATTAATATGCACTGTTAATCTTACACTGTAAACGGTGTGCTGTATGTGATTAAAACAAAACATCAAAATACAAGTGTGTGAATGATGTTTTATTATTTTTTACCGCAATAATGACAAACTTTGTTTTGGAAAGTGCTATATAAATAACGTTACATAGTGCTTTCATACCTCCACGAAGGCTTACGTAAATGTGAAATTTTTTACATTAAGATCCCGTACCTTATTTCCCGAGATATTGATAAAAATGTCTTGCATTGTTAGGAATATGATGAAAAATTCCATGGATCACTTTCCTTAACTGGATTCACACCTAAATTTAACTGGTTCTTCTCTGGTCCATGACCCACCTCATAAGTTCCATTACTTTTTATTGTAATCCTTCTGACCGACAAACGAAAAGACGTACAAACTTCCACTATGCTGAGTAATATTAATAACAGACAACGAGCAGGTACTTTCGTAATAAAAAGCTGGATGACTGAGTGTTTTTGGTGTATTATCAAACCTTCTAATCAGGTATTTTGTCTCTTTTATGACAAGAGCACACTGTAGTGTAGCCAGTGTCTGGTGAGGCGTCCTGTAGGTGTTCATACAGAATCTCCCATATAACAAAGCGAGTTGGTGGGATGCATCTATATCCCACAATGCAAAACCCTAGGAAGAGGTGCTTTACTCCAGCCCAGGACAGAAAAATCACCACACAGTCAGATGCTCTAGGGGTTGAGAAAAGGATCTCCTGAAGAAACACTGTCATCAACTGAAATCTGACTGTGGAGGACTCCTGGTAGCTCTGGATGTACAAGAAAATGCCGAGTGAGAACTGTCGCAGCCTACATGCTTGTTGTATCAGGTGTGTTTGTCCTTTTTTTTGCTTTCTTTTTCTTTTTTCTTTTAAAAAAAAAATTCATAAAGGTAATAATTCACAGTGGTGGAAACAGTCCACGTGCAATACAATTTCGCCTGCCATCGCTAATCAATCAGTGTAATATCTGAAGTCATGATCACTTCAAGTGATCAAGTTCTCACTACCAGAAAACCCCTTCTTCTGCCTACTACTAACATGGATAAGATAAATACAGATGTAAAGATGATTAATAATAACTTACTAATAACTAACCTTTTAAAATAAACTTTGTACTTTTGTTCTTCTGGCAATTTTGCTACTTTGGCACTAGATTTGATTGCTAGCGTGCATGAACAAAGAAAAATTTAACTTAAGAACACATAGCAAAAGAAAAGAACAAGAACACTTGAGACAAAAGCACAGGAAATTTTATTGACATTATGTCATTTGAAGTTAAAACTACTACCTTTCTTTGTCTCAGTCGGAACAAAATTTTTTTTCTTACTAGACTCTAAATTATGTCATTTAAGTTCCTATAAAAGACAAGATATGAAACACGACTGGGCTATTACAGGCGTAAGAGCAAACAATACAAACATGGATCATGTCAACATCAATCATAAGTCTTTTGTAATAAAGGTGATTATTGATCAAACAAAAGTATACATTTTTATAACACTAAATAGGTGGTGATTCCAAAACAGTTCTTTGATTTATTGAATTAAGATTGAATAATGGGAATAAATCTTTCTCTGGGTTTCCAGCTTATGTCATCACATCACCCCTTTAAAACTGTGACCCGATGTCAGGCTGGTGTCCGACAGTACAGTAACACTTTTCAGTTATCCATTTTAATTCTACTTCATACTCTAAGTACAACTATATAGAAATATTGTACTTTTACTCCACTACATAATTTGGACAGCTATGATTTACAGTTACTTGTAGATTAGATTTTTGCCAACTGAGGGTTAACAGATCTATAATCGATAACAAAAGTTTTCAATAGTATATAAAATGATTTCTCCCTCGGCCAGATTAAAATACATCTGTGCATCAAAGATATCATATATTTAGTATCACTCCTGGTATAATGTTAGATATTTTTCCTCTTAGCAAACCGTGTAACCGTCACTTGCCAGCAAACTCAAGCTTATACATTTAAATAGAAGATGTCAAAACATATAAGCCAACCGAGACAAAATTTGCATGTGTTATTCTACTAGTGACATTGTATGTTTGGGTCAAACAGGCTTCAGAATTGAGAACTCCCTTAATATTTCATCAGTGCTGCTTTCAATAAGTAAAGGTTGAATGGTGGATTTTCTCTGTCTGTTACTTAAACTGAGCCACATTTCCCTGTGAAAAGTCAAAAACTTTAGTTAGAGCTATGCCTGTCTGCATGAAGACAGTACATTTCATTGCACAACCCACAATTTCCTTTCATCGTTTCACACAGAGTGGCACCTGTTCCATATCAAAAAAAGAGCCCACAAACCTAGTAGAAAGTGAAAGTCTTCCCTGGGTGTGCATCCCATCACTGTTCCACCCTGCCATCAGCATAATGGTCACCATAGTCTTCATCTGGCTGATTGTCCCAAAGGTGAGTTCAGACCTCTATGCACTCACTCTGTGCTTCATCGGGCTTGATTATTTTAGTTCAGGCTTTGTCCCTCAACTGAAACAATCAAGCCCTGCAAGTTTCAACATTAGTTTGCACCAGTGTCTGCAGATTTCATTTACTGTATGCGTACATATTTATTAGTTCAACGCAAAAAATGTGAATGCAATTCCTTCTTGTTCTTCTGTTCACATTTTTTCCAGTGTTGTCTCAAGATGAAATATAATTTCTCTTTGTCAGAAATACAAAGTTTCCTCAAAAAATCAAGACACCTTACTCACTATTTGAATGTTTCTTTCTCTCTTGGCTGTGCATAAAACACTCATTAAGGAAATAGTGTATAGCAGTTCATGTCAGTGTCAAAACATCCTCACACGTAAGTCCTAAAACTGAAGTTGAACTTAATTTCAGTGATACAAATGTCATGTCTTAAAATCTGAACATTTTAATTTAAGAGACCTTTATTCGAACATGAAATGTTAATCTGGCCCTATTTACTTTTTATTATTTTTATCAGAATATTCTTCTTTAGAGAACGTCAACATAATACTTTTCCCTCTGCCACTAATATTCTTACGGCTATACTGTCCACTTTGATGTCACTTCTCTTATTGTCTTCTCTCTTATCCTTATCCATACACTCACCTGAAAAGAACTACCTGATCCCTTATCTCCTGTACTTTATGGAAAATCATCATACTGCTTCCTGTGAAGAAGTTTTGATTATATTTCCAGTATTACACTACGTATCCACCATAAGTTGCTTTGCCATTTTCTCGGTTGCTTTTATTCCTAGAGTAGAACTAGTGTCACTGTTTGAGTTGGTTTTTTTCAGCTGATTATAGTCTGTGATGTAAGATCCCCCATCAACAAAATATCAACATTTTGTCTTTCATTTCTTTAGTTATTAAGTAATTTGGTCATAAAAGGGTCTTATGACATACCAGCATAATTTTCTGATATATGCACATGCGCTAATACCATACAGATGATCTCTGCAATTATATTTTGCTATTAACAGGTGAAACAAAGCAGAAGAATAAGAAATGTCCCGCAGCAGTCCAATGAGTATGTGTATGAAATTATGACCAAGGATGGCCTCCGTCCTCTAGGAGCTTCAGAGTTATTCTTACGTTTATACTGTGCTGATGTCACACAACTTCTCTTATCCTTATCCACTTTACTCACCTGCAGAAAGACCTCCACCAGTCCTTATACCTACTGTACTTCTATGGAAAGTCATCATACTGTACCTGTGAAGAAGTTTTGATTAGATTTCCAGTATTAGACTACATATCCATCATCGGTTGCTTTTATTCCTAGAGTAGAACTAGTGTCACTGTTTGAGTTGATTTCTTTCAGCTGATTATAGTCTGTGATGTGAGATCCCCCATCAACAGAATATAACAATTTCTTCTTCTGTCTGCATTTTGTCTCAAGAGTCAGTCTTTCACTTCTTTAGTTATGAAGTAATTTGATCTTTAAAGGGTCTCATAATATACCAATGTAATTTTATGATATGTGCACACACCTTCATACTATACAGATTATCTCTATATTTTACTACCAACAGATGAAACAATGGACCAGCAGCAGAAGAGCATGAAATGTCCCTTGGCACTCACATACAATGATGTGTATGAAGTTCTGACCAAGAATGACCTCTGTCCTCTTAATGCTCCAGAGTAGTCATAGCTAAGCCAATTTACCATTTACATAACCATGTCACCAGGTGAGTATAATGCCACATAAGATCTTGCATTGAACAAATCAATGATTGGATGTTCCAGAATTTTCTTCAATTAGACAAAGATGAAACTAAAGTAAATGTTTATGGAGATGAGCAAGTAATGATTAAAAGTCAGTGCCCAGCTTCAGTTGGTGAAGTTGATTTGACATAAATGACAAACAACAACAAACATTGACAACAATTGCAAAGTCAGCCTTCCATCATTTCAAGAACATCAGTCAATCCATTTCAAATCAGACAAGGTTGTTGCGCCTCCATCTTGGATTTTGTTCAGACCCTGTCCATCTCATGAATGGGTCTCCAAACCAAGGCCTGGAAAATATTTCTGTTCAAATCCTGTGTAGGATAGGAAATATTTTCTCAGCTCTTGCAATAATTGCATTTTTATAGCCTCAAAAACGCCTTATTGAGAAGCCATTTTTCGGCATTAATATTTTGACAGGTGGTGTTTCTAGCCTCACCAAAGTTTGTATGGTGGAGGACAATCATATTCCCAGTGTGACTGAACCACTAAAAGTTTGTTCTGGATGCTTATTTTTTCTGTAAGGCCCTAAATTTGGAATGAAAACAAAAACATGCAAAATTCCTAAACTAGAGTGATACTGAAGCTATCACAAACCCATTTTTTGCACCCATATGATACAAATCACTCAAAATGTATGTGGAAAGGGGTGCCCCCGTAGCCGAATGGTTGGGGCGCATACCACATGGGCTTAAGTGCCCTAAGCAGCTGGTCCCTGGATCGACTCCCGGCTTGGCCGGACCCTCACTCTGCGTGTCATTCCCCTGCTCTCTCTCCCTGTTTCCTGTCTCATCTCCACTGTCCTATCAAATAAAGGTGAAAACCCCCCCCAAAAAAAATAATTACAAAAAAAAAAGTATGTGGAAATAGTTTAACGAATGGTTATTTAGTGTACAAAGTGCAAATACCTTTCCATGTTCCCTTTGTAGATAAATACATATAGTTAATAGCATTGTTTTGTATGGAAGCCCATGATAAAAAAAAAATCCTGTAAAAGCTACAGTGCCTGGTTTTATTCTTAATGTCTTATTCCCAATTTTCCATTTAACTCCTTTTGAAATTCTATCCAAATGCTTTTTTATATTGTCATTGTTATTTTAGATTTTATCTTGATGCCTATTATATTTTATGTAGAGCATTTTGAATTGCCTTGTTGCCAAAATGTGCAACACAAATAAACTAGCCTTGCCTCAGAATTGTTGATATTTTTAATAGTTGTCATCAGCATTCTTTTTTGTTATAGTTGACTACTTCAGCACAAACAACAGACAGATTTAACAGATTAACCAAAATCCAGCTCAATGGATTTTCAGGGGTTTATGCTCAGTAATAATTAGAAATAAAATTTAGTCAGAAACAAACTATTTGGAACAACACATGATAATATTTAGAGGAAAATTTTGAGCATTAAGAAAAACAACAGATGAATGGTTCTGCAGGCAGCATGGTAGAACTGTTACAGGGGAATTAAACTGAGTGATAAGACTAAAAGATAAACAGGCAGGAAGGTTGTGGGAAAGAGCTGAGTACGTATACAACCGTACATGTGGTCACAAACCCATGCACGTGTCAAGGGGGGTAGGGGCAGTGGGTGACAGATTTGCATGTCTACGTGAAGAGTGCTCACATCACACAATAATACAAATCTAATACAATTCATACATTCATAATTGAGCAAATTGGATAGAAATATGAAAAATGGCAAACATCAAAATTCTGATAGAAAAGTTAGTAATGATGAAGATGACTGTTATTATAAAAATCAATTCTAATGTTAATTTTGTAATTGTGAACCATGCTTAGAAAAACAATGAATATTATGTTTTTATATAGTGTGATTATTCTTATTTGATACTTTTAGTTTTTTCTTCCCCACCAAACAAAGCCACTGACTATGGTGCCTACTATATATGATTTCTGCTGTGGAATTAAGCATCATAAAGCTATTTTTAAAGCAGTTTCTAAACTGTGGCAGATGTTTTGCTATAACAGCAAGGAGAGTTTTATTTGTATCTGTGGGTTTACAAACAGAAGGTGAATAATCATTAAAAGAACAACACATTATCAAATGGTGCCACCTTAACACAATGTCAACACCAGGATTGTGGTTTTGTCAATCATTATCTATTGTGTTTGTCAGTAATGGGAAGGAAATAAACTACTGCTAAAATAAACAACAGGCCTTACAAAAACCAGGTCTGACATCACACACTATCATAATGACTATAAAACAGTTAATACATATACAGTTTATAATATATATTTAAGTTCAGTGGCTTAAATGTGTGTTAAGCTGCAACATATTTATCGTTGAATAATTTATTAGAATGAACTGTTGATCCTTTATTATCCAAATAGAGTATATCAGTAAATAAAAGAAATAACATATTGTGTTACTATAACAAAAATTTTTATCCAGATTTGAGATGAATGTCGCAGACAGATCTTACAAACTTTAAATGGCTCTCAATCCTGCCATCTATTGGACAAACAGCATTACAACATATTGTTAGGTTATAACAGCACAGGTGAACTGCATGAAAACTAATTGAAGGAGGGTGGCTTTTATTTTAAACTGACCTTCACACTGACTTGTTTGTGCCATTTCAACAGCGACCTTTGGCAGTAGTTTACAGAATGTTTGCTCAACTTCACAATGCAAAACCATAACTACAGACCTAAATCAACATGTCACACAACTAAAATTAAGAAGGACTCATGGAGATACTGTGATTATAAAGTATGTTCAGTAAAGTATTCAAATCCATTTGGGTTTTCACATTTTGTGATGCTGTAGCTTTATGCAAAAATAAATAAATAAATGCTCTCATTAATCTACAATTAATACCCCATAATGACAAAGCAAAAACAGAATTTAAGAACTTTTTGCAAATTTATTAAAAAGGGAAAAATTTAATATCACATCAAGTATTCAGACCCTTGACTATGACACTTGAAATTCAGCTCAGGTTCCTCCCATTTCTCTTGATCATCTTTGAGATGTTTCTGCATGCTGATTGGTGTCCAGTCGTGGTAATTGCAAGTGACTGGACATGAGCAGGAAAGGTACACACACCATGAGGTCTCACAGCTGACAATGCATATCAGAGGAGATATGAGAAAGAGCGGAGAAAACCAACCCAGGTCAAAGGAACTGCCTGCAGAGCTCTTAGACAGGATTGTGTTGAGGCACAGATCTGGGGAAGGCTACAAAAAATGGCTAAACTGAAGTTTCTCCCATCTCCACACAGGATCTCTGGAGCTCGGCCAGAGTGATCATCAGCATCCCGGTCACCTCTGTTAACAGGCCCTTCTCCCCTGGCTGCTTAGGTTGGATGGGCAACCAGTTTTAGGAAGAGTCCTAGTTGTTCCAAACTTCTTCCATATAAGTAATTATGGAGCCCATTGTGCTCTTAGGAACCTTCAATGCAGCAGCAAGTTTTTGTAGTTAGCCAAAATACACTGTACACTCAATTGGCAGCTTATTAGGTACAATAACAGAGTCTAATACAACAGTCCTGCAATAAATCCTTCCTTTATGAAGGTTATAATGTTCAGTTTTTATTGAAATTATTCAACATCATGATCATTTTGGACAACGTAGTCTATGGTGCTGTTGAACTGTATTGCATTACACAAAGAGATCTGTCTGTCAATTAGCCTGCCCTTGTTTATATAAATGGGGTGGACAAAATAATAGAAATACCAATCTCTATCAGTCCAACAGCATTTGAAACTGCAGCCTTCAAAATCCCCTTAAAACACCAAATCAGCACTGCTCTAAAACAGTTTCAACCCAAACTGAACATTACAACTGTCATGAAGATTTATTGCATAAATACAGTGTTAGACTGCTTTAGTTTTAGCTAGGTCGAAACGGAATCAAGTGTACGGAGTTCATCATTCACACTCCACAGTAGTTCTCTGAAACTACAAAGTATAAAGTTTCAAGATCTGCTATATTAAATTCCTTCCTACCTACCTTCCTTTTTTGGTCATTTTTGTGTAGTGAAGTACTGAAACTACAAATAATCTTAATCTTAATAATAATTTTTATTTTTCTGCTGCTTCTCTAATATCATTGAACCTCCCATTGACCATCCCATTCCCCCTTTTCCCCATCCTAGCCACTGTGAAACCATGCCCAGGCAATGCATCCATCAGACCACCTCCACCTTACATTTGACTTCTGTATAGTACACATGCAAGATGATTGGTGTTGCTCAGTGCTCATGCAGCTGCAGCATCACTATGGATAAACCTCATGACTGTCTGTCTGAGGAACAATTAACATTTTGGCCATATTTAAGCAAACATTTGATGCTGACTGGCTCCACTGACAAGCATTTACTTGTGATTTATATAAGCTGAGAGTAAATACACTCTCCACTACAAAGACGTCAAACACAAATCTAACAACACATTTAAAGTTAGCCATATTATAATGTTACACGTAATTTAATTTAATGTTAACAAGTATGTTATATTTAAGTTATTAAAGTTAAACTAAGTTGTTTAAGTTAAGCTATGTTATTTTGTTATAATTCCATATCACATGTACATTGTCCATTTGATTATTTTTTAATGGAATAGTTTGAAATAGCTTTAGTTAACCAAACTACATTTCTCCCTAAAGTAGATTTACAGTAATTGTAGATAGCACAGCTTTCAAAGTACCTTCCACAACATTGCTCATAGCAGTGGGATATTCAGCAGCCCTTTTTTAAAGGGTTGATTCACACTTGTTTGTTCCCACAGAATCAAACAGACCCTGTTTAATATTATAGAATCTGAGCCTTTGACATGGGTTTAAAAGGAGGGTTGTTCTTAATCCTGAATCTTCAGCAAACACAATCAGTCCAGCCAGGCCCAATTTTAGACATGGATGTTTTGACTACTTCTGAAACATCTATGAATGTTCAGAACTAGGTCACATCAAGACCACATTTGAAAGTCCAGGCACTTTTTAACTGTCCCATTTCCAAAAAGCCCACTTCTGTTCATCCATGGGCATTCTGAACAGGTTAGACATGTTGTTGGGACCATTTCTGAATGTAATTTTGGACAGAAGTCCAGTTATAACTGAACAAAACAATCTGATCCTTGTTATATACTCACACATTTGTTCAGTACAGTTTCCATAAGTCATGAAAATCTCATAACTGAAATGATGTAATTTTTTAAATGTTTATCGCAGGCTTATTGTAATGTATTACACCGGAACATATTCCTGCTCCTTTGCTGTCCACCTCTATTTTGAATACTAATACTTGTTTCGTCCATAATGTAAATAATCCCCAAATTATTTTATACTAAAATGTATGGCACAACACTCTGTAATTACTTTAATTATAGTTTAAATTAGCATGTGTAGTAAATTTAGGTTTACATTTAATATACAACGGTTTTACTTTTTTTTTTTTCCATAAACTATAAATTGGTTTGTGTGATATGGAATAGACACAGTTTCATCTCCCGTTTTTACGGTTGTTTTCAATAACCTCCACCAGAGGGTGATATCACCTAATACTAATACATGAAACAATGTATTGGTTGGACACACGTTAAATGAGTTACTGGCTTAGTAGATATACTTTTTTACTTGTCAAAGCAGAAAAAACACAGATGAGGCAACTTTTGTTGATGAAGGCTCAGTTACATAAAGTGTCTTAGTAGGTTGTGACATTAACAGTGAGGCTCATATGTTCACAATACTCCTGAATAAGAGGATTAGTTGATATGAAATGACTGGACATGTTACATGTATTTTCACATACTTGATTCAAATAGATTTGTTAGACATGCAGTAGCCAGATATGTCTATGGCCCCACAAGGAAATGACTGAAATCAAATAATTTTCTGTCTCAGGTTACACGTCATTGCACCACATCAAGCAGCACAGGAAGCATATGTGCTGTTCGATACTATGTTGTGTCTATGTGTGAGAAACAAAGACTGTATGTGCATTCAGTGCTGCAAGATGATGCTACTCTGCTGGTCTATCCTGCTGCTCTGTCTCTCTACCAAAGCAGGTACGTCCATTTACTTTCTTAACATTTTACAATTTTTCTGCCTGCAACAATATCCACTGGTATCCAATGGTAGTAATGTCACTCTATAATCAGTAATAATAATGATGAACTTTATATATACAGCACTTTTCAAAACAAAGTTACAAAGCACTGAATCAGATAAAAATATTCAGTTAAAAACACACAAAAATTTAATGAATGAAGTAGCCACACCCATTGCCAGTAAAAGTTAGTAAGAAATAGCAAATGGAAAAACACAACTAGAATGTGGGTACTCCGGCTCTCCTACAGCCCAAAAGATACCAGGCTATTAACTGGTGACTAAACTGCCTGTAGGTGTGAATGAGTGAGGTCGTTTGTCTCATGTGTCAATCCTAGATAGAATGATGATCTGTCCAAGGCACTTGCTGCTCACCCAATGTCAGCCAATACTCCACCGGCAACCCTTATAAGGCATGAGCAGTGATGAGATGGATATCTGAATGACATTCCATTGCAAGTTTGTGTTGTCGCCAATTATCATAGCTACCACACTTTGGGACCTCAGGCTAGTTTACTACTTTCTTGATACAGCTCATGATTTGTTTTAGGAAGAGCAATTCACTCTGTTTACTGCTCAGTTAATTATATGACCTTTTAATGAATATTTTAGATATTGTTCCATTCTATAAACAGCAATCTTGACCCACAATGGTTTATAAGGAAAGATGAGCTGTTTTGGTGAAAGAAATTGAAGCTCAAGAAATTCTGAGCCAACGCGCTTTCAATGTGTTCTTTATACGCCAGGAAAGAAAATCTAAGTACATTTGTCTGTGGGTACCTACTTAGAAATGATTCAGAGGTAAAAATAGGCAATGATTTAAAAAAAAAGTTTTGTTAGAAGAATATAAATTGTTGTTGAGGTTAAATAATAGTAATAAATATTTATTTTATTATGAATTGAAGCACTGACTGATGGAAAATTGTTGCAAAAAATACTATCCAGTCAAAGGTCACTTTCAAATGTCTTGTTTTTTCCTGTACCATCTCCAGCATCCAGCCCTGTCTCCGAAATTATGTTGAAGGTAGCAATAACTACACACAAAGTAAACATTAAAAAGCACCAAATCATTATACGGAAAACTGGAAACCAGAAAAGGACTGGTGTTTTAAAGATGACTAATGATTAATCATCCAATAATGCTTTTGTCCTTACCTGCAGCTCTGAAGAGGTCCTCGAGTGACATACTATTCCACTCTGGTCCCGCCGACAAATCCCAACTCCCCTCACCAGAAGGCGGCCTACCAGAGCCCACTATCAAGACTCAAAATAAGGCCGCCACCAACACAACCCCTAATCACACCCCAACTCGCCTCCATCATGGAGAGGGCCAAGACTCGAGCCCAGGCCGCGGCTGGCCCGAATCCTCCATTGACATCTCTTCATCCAACAAGCAGGATAACGCCACCAGCCCCGCCTCCTGCTTAGGAGCAGCAACAGCCTGAAACGCCTCTAAGTCCTGGGCTGCTCTAAGACTTGAGACACCCACAAGAGGGAGGTCACTTTTGCCAAGACGTCACCGACCCCCGTGATAGCGGCTAACGAGGGCAGCAATAAATACTGGGACCAGCCGGACCCTGAGCAGAATCACGCAGTTTGAGCCCCTCAGTCCCGGGATGTAAACTGATACCAGATCTCCCAGTATCGCCTGCCCACCAGCACCATCCTCGTCCAAATGAATCACTCCGCTGCTCCTCGCCTAACCATGCTGGACGAACTCAACCCTGATGGTAAGTCTGCTGCACCTGTATGTCAAGTAGTCATATTTCAACTACAGTCATCCTGAAACTACACACCTCTTCAAATCCTACTGATCAACTGAGATGATTCAGGAGAAACTTATGGCAGCCCAGATGATCTGGTGATGTCTGCCCCAGACGTACTACTTTGCCGTTCAATCATGGAGGAGGCGAGAATAACCACCCAGACCGTGGCTAGGTCAGTTCATCGTCACGTTGGAGTAAAATACTTTTATGCGCAATGTAGGAATATGACTGCTTAACCATCCGCGATTAGACAGACAAAGGAGTAGACAAAATAGAACTTTGTTTGTGTATAAGACTGTCAACCGCCCACCAGCATGAGCTCCAATTCAGCACTCTAGACATTGGTCACAATCGTGCTGTGGCTGCTGTCCAAGCTGCTCTTCTGCTTCTGGAGCTATTTCATGTTACAGCCACAGTAACAATAGTCATCTTGACTGAGACTAAAGAATGAAGAGGCTGAATTTATCAGAATCTTTTAGGCACCTGTGGAGACCCAAACATTTCCTCCTAACCTGTGTTCATAATGTAAGAATATAGACAAACATGCTTAAAATAAAATCGACAACAAAATCAACACTGTACCTAATGTAATTTTAAGCAGAGTTATGTTTTGCTCTTAGATGGGAAAGCTTGAACTAGAGACTGCAGTAATGACTGACGAGAGCAGAGCGCCGCTTTATGCTGTGATTTAGCTCACTAGCTTGTTGTGATTGCTTTGTAGTACACTTTACCAGTTTAATGCGAGTGCTACAAGTGGAGAAGATGATTAAAGTGTAGAGTGTAATAGGCTATCTTGTTCAAATAAAACTAAATTATGATTTTCATAGAGCGAGCGAGGAAAGGCAGCTTTAAAATGTATTATTAGTTTTTATCTGAACCTGACGAGTAAAAGAAAATCTTTGTCACATTTTCCATTTCATTTCATTTGTATTTTTTGTTTTACTCAACTGTCTTTCTCCACTCACACTGAGTGTCAGACCAACTTATATCAGATCCTACCGAGAAAAAAAAAAAGTCGTAACAGGAGTGGATGGTTTGATTAATCTGATGCCCGTATGTTCGTCAGTAATACAAGCAACTGTCCTTGGATACCGTCTGTCATAGAACCAGTGATCATCTGTCTGTATTTGTGGTAATCCAGTCTGTTCTTATGCAGAATTGGAGCCAGAGTGGTTTTTGGTTATATTATGAAAGTATAACCTGGCAGCACTAGAACAGTAGTATGGCAGGCAATAGTAATTAGTGCTGACAGCGGTAGAAACCATATGCACCAGAGAGAGGCATTTAGCCTTGGGTAGGCTATGCAGGGAGTTTTACGCAGCTAGACGTGATAAAAAAACATAATGAAGTTACTGTTTATTTTTTGCTTGTGTGTTTGTTTTGCCACTTTAGGGCGCTAACTATTTTGTGTTCTATGTCAGGTATCTGCTGTGTGCCTTTGGGCTTACTAATCTACATCGGCAAAACTACAGCAAAAGGGAAATTAAAGGTATTGGATTAGATAAATCATTCCCATATCACTTTAATAACCACATTGCCAAGTATTTGAAATTAGCTTTGATGGAACATACGACTAAAGCTCATGATTTAAGCCATTTGATGTTATATAATCCTGGTTTGTTCTTCATACCGGCTCGAAGCTGAAATACTAACAAGTCTCTGAGATACGGCACTTTGTCATTCGGCTGATGTTTCTGTAGGCGCACTTCCCACAGTATATTCAAACACCGCTCCAGTGTCTGTTTGTCATGTTGCTGTAATGTTCCTGCTGCATATGGCTATAAATTTCTTGTCTGTGTCTGTGCTGAAAGTTTTACGTGGCTCTATTCTAGATTATGGAGGTCGTAGCTACTTATTTGTCCTCAGGGAGAGGCCTTAATAGGGGTCTAAGTGAAGAGTAACCTGCCTGGAGGGCCCACATATAATAGTCACAGATTTGAAATTACTGCAATGTACCTGCCACTAAGGTCCAAGTTATATCCAAGGCATGAATACACATTGTTCTATTAGCTTTTGTGAAAAAGGTTAATTTTTTAAATAATTATTTGCCCTATTGTAAGTACTTGTTAACTGATTTTCCTTTGTGACATAAGTATGAAAAATGTTAGCTGCTGTCAACATTACAAGCATTATTTAACGCTCTTTTATATTTTTCCATATGCCTGTCAACATGTCACAAGTCTGTTTGATAAGCTGCTTTCCTGCCCATTCAGTTTTTCTGGGAGAAAATGACATCACACACACAGACACACACACACACACACATACAAATGCATGTGGAGTATCCTGTGCTTCCTTCCGTGTTCTGTCAGCGTGATTGTTTTCCCTGCTGTGTGACCTCACTGCAGTGCACTTCCTCACTCCGGGGTCATGTGATCTACGTCGGTCAGCTTCCTAGCCAGTATCCTTCTGTACTTTGATCTGAGCATCACAGAGAGAGTTGAGATACACTGGGGTGTTGATGTGAAAAGGTCAGTGTGAAATGAGATGTAGACACACATACACAGTGTAAAGTTAGCTGTAGCTGGTTTTAGATCACTGATTACCAAATGTGTCATTTTTCATGTGTCATGAAATGTATTAAATTCATGTGTACCAAAACCACATTGTCTGCTGATTGAGATGCCCCAATATATAAAAACCCTTTCAAATCTATTAGATCCTGTGTGAAATCCATCTTTATAAACTCATGTTATTGACAAGCACCTCCTAACTTTATTGCATTTAAATTCTAGTCACAGTCTCAAGGTTTTCAAAAATAATGAATATGTCAAGCTGAATTGATAAAATGATACACAAGACATCTTAAATTTTCCATTTTGTATAATATGGAGCCATAAAATAAATGTTAATATCGGACTCAATTTAACTGTGGTATAGCTTCTAGTGCTAGCAGATCTACAAGAATCTACAGTATATGTTATGACTTTAAAGAAAGTGGTTTAAAGAAAAACCACAGCATTAGGTTTACTTCAGGCTACAGACACTAGACTTGCTCTGATTTTTATCTGGCCTGCTCCTGTGTGTTCAGCCAGACGGGGGAACCTTATCTTGACAGGCAGGCCTGCTGTTCATCAATCCATCAAACACTGCGGAGCGAGCTCTATCTAACATCTCTAGACGGAAAAGCGTAGACCACATGTGGTCAGAAATAGCACATTTTCTTATCACTCCTAAGGCCAGTTTTCAAATATAAGAAACTTTGTTTCACCTGGAGACCCTTACTTCCACCCGCTTTCCATGTTGGAACATGGTAGTGGAATGATAAGGATGTTATATGTAAAATATGGCACAAAATAATTGGGCTGCTGTCCTTTTTTACATCATTATATCAGAGTGCGGAAACAAAGAGTTGCTCTCATTTTAACACCAAAGACAGACCTCAGTTTTACTGTAACTAGACTCTAGAGGGATCATTAGATAGAGAGGCTGCCCATAAATAGTGTAGTTATCACTGGGATAATGCCAACTGGGAGGTTATCATTAGGGTCACATCCAGTGACCTCATTTAGTAACTCCCTTAGTGTTTTTTTTTTTTTTTGTGATAAGGGAGAAAAAGATTTTCGAGTAACAGAAATGGATTTGTCTTTCCATCTCAGCCAGTTCCAGAAAAGTGGAAAGAAAATCAAAGATATAGACAGAGCTGTTTTCAGCTGTAGGACAGAAATGTGTATTTAAAGGGTGTTACTAAGGAGGTGCTTCATATAGTGCCATTGTGTCCTGTCTTCCTGTTGATAGTAAAGAACAAAAGAGATATCCTCATTTCAACTGAGCAGATGCTGTATGCTGAACTGGAATTTATATTGCCTTGATTATCATGTAGTACATTTGTTTCTCTAATTGAGGTGTAGTCATTATTGAAGGAGCAAGCGAAGCCATTTGTCTCCTATTTGGACTGACCCTTTAAAAGTGGGGAGGAGGGGCCAGTGGAGGGCAGCGGGTGATTTGTCCCTGCCTGTCCGTGGGTCAGGAAAGGGTACACACACACCAACACACTTTCTACATCTCAGTGTTTTTGTCTTACTTTTGTTGTCTCTCATCGACACGCCTACAACAAGCACACGCGCACACAGACACACACATAACAGGCACCCTCAGGCGGAGGCACATCCGAGGTCAATCCCTCTCCCAGTGTAATTACTCTGGACTGATCCCAGACCATTACTCAGCGTGACCTGTTGGCTAATTACCCAGAGAAAAACGAGAGAGGCAAAGCAAAGGAAAGCGAGATTTCTGCCTACGTGCTTTCGATTGGGGAACTGTCGCTGACTAAGAATAACATCATTGTGAAGTTTCACACTTGGCTGCATTATAAGGCTGTGCGGTAGTCACACATGTTAAGATGTACTCTGACAAAGTTTTAAAAAATCCCAGAGCTTTAATCTCCCTACATTACCTTTAGCTCTGTCTTTACTGATTCACACAATACAGAACAATAGTAGAGCATCAAAGGATATGTGCAGGGGAGGAAGGAGACCAAGGGGCTTTTACAAAATCCTCCCTTTTACAGAATATGTGCAATCAATCATAAACATCAGACAAGTTCATTTTAGCACTACTACACATTAAGAGCAATTTCTAATATTGTTTATTGGCTTTCAGCAGAATCATGTTGTGATTTAATCTCATCATGTTATTGGTTTATGGATGTCTATTGTCTAAATAAATTTTCCCAAGCGTTCTGTTGTCACATAAAAGAAAATTAGTAATTTATGTTTTTATTTTACTCGTGTGAAGAGCTTGGGCTCATGTAATGCATGACCGTGGAATACAGTTTACCACTTTGAGGGTCAGTCTGATAGTTTTGTGTGATTTTAACCATATAACCACATAACCATAACACCTAGACCCCCTCCTCCGATCACTCTTAAATACTAAAACCCCCGAGTATCACTGATTCAGAATCAGAATTAGGACCACTCTGTATGTAGATACGTTCCCTAACAAGGCCCACTGCCTTGTACATTACCTAATATATGTTAGCTCTTGCTGTTCCATAATGAGTTGAGCTGTTTGATGAAGACAGTCACCTCTGACAATGGGGTGCTATTGATATCCTTGTAATATTTTGCAGCTAGATATACATCTTTGTAATAAATTCATGGTCCGTCATGGTATCAAAGTATAATTATGTAAAGATACAATCATGTAAGGGAAGAATTGCAGCTTTTTTCCCCTCAAATCTCATTAATCTTTGCCTTTAGATAATCATGTGATGATGTTCTTACACTGAGGCACAGATTGTCCATGACTGCGTCTTTGCTCAGCTGCCAAATAATGTGCAGCTCTGCTCACTTGAAGGCAGCGAGCTTCTAAACTGTTAACGTCTGTCTTTTCAGTTCAAAAAATGTCCTACAGTGATAACAGTGGCAAGTGTCACTTCTCATTAACTTGACTATGACTACATAGTGTGGGTGTGCTCCCTAAAAAGGCCACCAGGAGGCAGTGTGTGACAGGTAAAATCTGGTTATAGACACTAAACCTAGTTATCGGGTGAAATAAAGCTTTGTTTCCTATTATTTTAAAATCGCTTTCATTTACAAATGAGCTAAAAATGAATGCTGTGCTTTCTCTCTGTGGACTGAGCTTAACAAAACCGTCTCAAATGACTCCAGGAAGCTGAAGCACATTTATTTAATTGCTACAGAAATACATCAACACACAGATGTCAGGCTTTTTCCTGTTCATATCTGATGAAAGTTTTTAATCCACCAATACATCACTAGGATAGACACTCATTCAAAACAATGTCTTACAGCCCTTTGAAGTGTGTGGACACTAACAAAACTGGACATAAAAGCGTTTCCTTTTTTTATGAACATCTTACTCTGGTGGAGGAGGAGAAAGAGAAGGATGGGGGATCTGAGAGAAATGAGAAAGGAACAACCCCCCCTGGCCCAGATAAATAGACACACAAACCCACACATTACACACCCACAGAGCTCCCCTCTCCCCAGATAAGGCTTTCGGAAGTTGGAGTTTACATTGAGCATCTGGGGGAAGTCAAGGGTTAAAGAAGTTTCCCACCACTGCAGAAAGACCTTTGTCCTTTTTAGTCATCTTGCCAAATCCCACATCTGCAGTAAATGCCTGATCTTCTATCACTTTCTCCTGTGAAGCTGACACATGCTCACATATTTTACCTTCACATACATATAAGAGAACATACATTCACACGTACATTCAATCACCCCACGTCCTCTTGGACTGTGAGCATGACTTTTGGCAGAATTATCACACTTTGCCTTCCAAACTCTGGACACGCTTACACACACATACACACACACAAGCCACCTTTGTCGACCTTTTCCCATCTCTGTTAGATAAATGACAAATAGTAGGATATGGGCCATCAGAGTTTGATAAAGCGAACTGAGATAACGATTAGTCTCAGCTGACATTATCTTCATTTATCTGGTCCGTGTCTGGGTGAATCCTCTCTCTTGTTTATCCAGATATGAGACTCTGCTGTGGTTCCTTTGTCCAAGAAACTGATGGGAAAATCATGTTTCTTATCTTGGCCATGAAAATGAAGAAGCGAAGCCTCGGTCATGTTGGGCCGTGAGATGGAAAAAACGCGGTGCCGCTGTGAGCAATAGGCCGTGTTTTTTCTGTATCATTAATCAAACATAGCTGACCTGGGAGGACTGAACTGCAGACAGTAGCCAGGGCTACCTGTTCCCAAAATACACTATTACATACTTTATCACCACATCAAATAGACTTACACGACTAAAGGTGGAGTTAAGTGAGTGAATTTGGTAAAACTGTCTTTGGCTCGATTGGACCATCTGCAAAGTGGTTTATATTTACTCCCAGATAGGTTTTACTGAAGAGGAACAGTTCATGTGAGGTCAGTCTTTCTGCACATTCTCTGCTAATGATGTTTGGCTCACTTGTTGGCTGATAGAGGACGTACTGGAAAAACAATAATTGTTTTCTGTGTGTGTGTGTGTGTGTGTGGACAGACAGATGGCCATTTGTGCTACAGCCCTGCCATCTGCTGAAATGAGTAGATGAGAGTGGATGGGGAGGCAGAGGGATTCTTGTGCGAGGGTGTGCGTCTGTCTGAAGTCTGCATGTGTGGAAAATGAAACATGAGAGAGTGCAGCCTCGTCCCTTATGTTACACCAACTCCAACTGATTATGCAGTTGAATGTTTGTTGTTCTGTATTGTAACAGTGTCTTGATTATTGCACTGTCCTTTACTTATTTGCTTGGTCATAAGGACTGGTGCAGCAGATCAGAAATGTGTTATGGGGATGTTACTAAAATGAAGATAAAGTCGATCTAACTGGCTCGTGCAGATTCAGCATTAAAAGCTAATCACAACACTTGCTAACCTGTGTCAGCTTATGGCAGGCAAAAACCATGCAGTCTGGCCTGGACTAACTGTGTTTAGGAGATTTTCTCTACCAAATGGAGCTTAGGACAATGCAGATACTTAGGCATGAACTTGTGGTAATGCAACGCACTGGGTACTAAGAATACACTCAAACACTTCCACTGTAATTTAGAATTTGTGATAAAAATAAATAAATAAATAAAGCCTGTGACCACAGATGCTGGAGTCTCAATGTGTTGTAATGTGGCATAAATAAAATTAAAATCATAACAGCGGGACTAGTGTTACTGTAAAAGAGATGACAAGATACTGTAAAAACATAACGGTCCACTGGGCTGTGATGTGTAGTTTCAGTGCCATTTATGCTGTTTCCAGGCTGTCAGCCCTGAACATGTGAAATTCAACCGCGGAAATCTCATTTCTATTTCAGAGGGGAAGCACTGCAGCATTTAAGCAGCACAGTGAAAAAAGCCTTGTCATTTTACTGTATAACATAGAATTTGATAACAGTTCAGTGCAGGCAAGTAAAGCATACCTTTTCTGGTATTAATCCTTGCCGTCTCTTTCGTGCTTAAGTACCTTCACCTTTCTTTCCCCGCAGCTTAATATTTTGGATTAGCTAAGTGAACCTTGTGCAGACGTTCTGCTTATAGCTGACCGACAGCTTTTATTGGTTCATTAAGGATGTTCAAATGTTAACTTTGCAATAATTGGCACAGGCTTTTAAAACAGTGCTGTTCTGAGATTGGATCTTATGCCTTAACTGAGGTTTGCAGTAATGATTTGGAGATTTAGTGAATATAAACGCAGCTTTGTGGATTATGGGCAACTACTGTAGCTTCTTCGAAGAACACCATCATCTGTTGAGAAAAGCCTTAGCAATGGAGCTCGGAGGAGCTTCAGGTTAACTTTCACCCCCAGCCTCGACGGTGTGAAGTGCTTTGTGATGCTTCACAGCAGACTGCAAAGATCAAAATCACTCAGGCAGATCAAGGAAGTGGGCACACAACTGAAGATTTAGGGGAAAGGGTAAGTTGCCACAGATGGGTTACTTTTTGTTACCTAATTTAAGACTGAAAAATCTAAATTCTGTGATGGACCAAACAGCTACTTGTAGACCATTCTTGGTAAACAGTTTTTAACTGTAACACCACATGACCAGTTCACAAAGATGATAGTTTGTGATCACTACAAGCAGAACATTCTCTCTCTGTTTCTATCTGCCTCCCCGTTTCTGAACATGGAAGGTTTCTATTATAGATAATTAGCATCATAACTTGGTTATATGTTTCTGGAAGACATACAGCAACCGCACAAAGAGTTTAATCACAGAGCTCCTTCCGTCTTGCCTTCGTTTTTGGAGTTGAGTCATCCCTGTCCCTCGCCCCCACACATCCAAAGAGGGGGCCAGGGATTCCCCAGAAGGCCGATCCCACAGAGTCACTGTGTTTATTGTTCATCAGGGGAAGGCTTCAACTCCAGAACATCAGAAATAGAGTACATGTTGGTGTGTGTGCGTGTGTGTGCATTAGGAAGTGTAGTTTGTTAGATTAGCTCTTGTTCGTCTACGGACTGGTACAACATTTAACAGCAGCTGCTCTATAGACAAAACTTTTAGACATTAGCCTTAACTGGGTTTTATTCTCTTGTTGAACCCTGCTGGAAGCAAGAGAGAGGAGAGAAGAGACAGAAAGGGGCTGACATCAGAGATGGCTTCTACTTGCGGTGAGATATACAACAACCACGAGATGGAAAGTCTTTGTGAGTATCTGCTCTGTTGTCTTTTGTGTCTGTGGGAGAGCTCGGCAGTTTTAGGCTATCAGGCAGGAGGAATGACTGGTTTCCATTAAGGCCAATCAAGCTGAAGCATGATGTATCCTCTTCAGATGGGGATATGGGAAATGGATGTGCCGAGACATCCCATGGTGATGGTTGAATGTTGTTTGTGAATTTTTCTTTCTTTTTATATTATTGCTAACCTCATTGTTTAGTTGAAACAAATCTGCTTATGCCACGGTATTCTGCGGTCTACTTCCTTTTAAAATCCTTGTTTCATTCTTTCGAGTTGAAGAAACAAGTGTTGCTGTGGTTTCATTTGAAAGAAAACAATACTTTTATAGAAAAAATGGCTCAGTTTGAGCATATATATATCATGTATGTCTTTCTAGTGTCGATTCTCAGAGTTAAGCAGTCCAGCTGAAAAAGCTCTGGTGGCTTAAAACGGACAAAAAGACGCCGTAGGCAAACACGTCCCCATAAACAAATGGTTGGGCCACATAATCTGACCAGTTTATCTTCTTTGTGGTCATCATTATAAAAACAGTGCAGACTTTTCACTCTGTTAGTGCTTTAAAGGGCTGATGAAAAAGCAAACACATGCCTGAGTTATTGTAACCTCCGGGGGAAATGTGCAAGCCAGAGGACTAAACCTGGAGGATTTCCGTATTTAACTGTCAACAGTGTGAAGCAGCTTGAGATATGTATACACAGATTAATCCATCTGTACTGTTAATGTATGTTCAGTGATTTCAACCAGAAGGGGAGGCTCAGAGCCTTGGAGGCCACTTTAGGGTGTTGAGATAAACCTTCCTCACTCATCACACACATGCTGTCTCCATTTGCACCACAGGGGAGCAGCGCAACCACAGCAAAAGAAACACAACAGGAAGTCTCCAACAGACACAGATATCTTCCCCATAGATATCCAGGCCAAGCCAGATGTTCTTCCTCTTTCCCCTTCTCCTTACTCTTCCAACCATCCCCATCCCCTAACCCCAGTCCCACCCCCCACCTCTTCCACCTCCTCCTCCTCCTGCACTTAATCTCTTTTTTTTCCCTTTGCCTCCTTTTTCCCTTTACTCCCCTCCTTCGCCTTGCTTTCAGCCTTTCCCCCAGCTCCCAGCCTCCCTCGGAGAGGACGTGTCACTGAGTCACTCGGTCCGCTGAGTCACGGAGGTGGCTCTCTTAATCAGCTCCACATGTGCTCTGCCCTGATTGGGTGGCCTTCAGCAATCAGCCTCGACCCCCGGGCCAATCACACAGTTTCCGCAGTGGGGCTCTCAGCACCCCAGTCATCAGTGCATATTAGTCTTCAGTTACCTCTTCAGCCCACATGACTGGATGTAACTGAATGTTGAAATGTGTTTTGAGCCAAATTGGCTACTGTGTTTCAAAAGAAAAAATAATGAAACACAACTAAAATCTCTTAATTTGAGGTCTACAGAGCAACAGTAAGCACATGACTTCACTTTAAAAAATCAGACTCCTGGTTGATTTTTATAGCTAAAATGTGAGAGGACATTTTGATGTTTGTGACGAAGTCATGACTATGTATAATGTAAACGTACAGTATATACTTATTTTTTATATCTTGTAGTTGAAAATTGTCCATGAGATACACACAAACACACACTTTAATTGCCTGCCTTACACAATTAATCACCAAGTTTGGAGTCTGATTGAATTTTTTTGCCATATTTTTTTTTGCCCAGAGCTGCTTTTTAAGCTCTTTGCAGGACTAATAAACGCTAATACAGCAGACCCCCACTTTGATCTTCAGTTCCCACAGGAGGAAATGGCAATGTCTGACACTGATGAGTCATGGGTTTCATACTGACAACACTGTTTATTGTTTAGTGACAGCTATATGGAAAATGTTTTCTTTGATAAAAAGAGATATACAGCGGGAATGTGTCAGAAGTTTTGCCCAGAAGTCCTGAAAAGCTGTTCTTCAGTTTTGCGGTCCACAAGAAAACATTTATTTTTGGTCCTGATTCCACACCGGACGTAAGCTGGTGACAGATTTAGGATCCTGGTCTCAAGAAAAACAAAAATATTTGTTGGGGGAAAGTCCATTGCTAGACTTTATTGCATTTTACTGCAATTAATCTGTCGATATCAAACACTGACAAACTGGAGCAGTGAGGGCTGCATCTACTGGATGATTTGTCAATAGCAAAATGGAAACTCATAACAATAATGAATACGTTTCAACAGTGTGCAGCACAGATTATCTGATATACAGAATAAACACACTGATAGATGCATTCACGCTTCTGTGTGTTCACATTCACAGTGAAACCACAGCCAAATGTGAGCTTCAGCTCCAGCTTTGACAGGAAGGAAACATTTGTGCTGAATGTTATGAAAACCTCTCTCAGGCCTTCAGTCTGTGTGCTGATGGAAAAAAAAAAAAAGTTGAGCCATATCAACAAAGGAACAAATTAATCACTCTCTTGTTCCTAGTCAGTCAAGATAAAATTAATTTTATGACCAGAAACTTTCTTTAATCTTAAAATATATTCTTAGAGAACATCTTTTTGCATGGTAACTACATCATTCTTTTTGCAGTGAGCGGAGTTGGCTGTGATGAATCTGAATCTCTGTTGTGGGTGAGCTGGGACACAGGAAACACAGCAGAGCAATACAGATTTCCAGGGAACATTTTAGTTTTGGAACCACTTTCATCTGCGTTTGCAGCCAATATTGACTTCAGTGCAGCTTGATTCTCTCAAGTTGTTAAATTATTTCATATTGCTGTTAGCTGAGTGGTGGTGAGTTAAAACAGGAAAATAGAGAAAGAAAGAAAGAAAGAAAGATAGATAGATAGATAGATAGATAGATAGATAGATAGATAGATAGATTGATTGAAGGATGGTAGTGCAAAAACATGTACAAAATGTATGTACAAACAAGGTACAAGGTGCCAGGTAGAGTCTGTAATACTGAGTCTGTATGTGTGGTAGCACAGCAACAGCAGCACAGAGGATTATGAAGAGGAAATCAATGTCAATTGCCTGTGTTTGTCTTTTAGTCAGGGATCCCTCTATCTGTGATGACTTCTGAAAGCAGTAGTTCCCACATGGAAAAACATGCTTTCCTGCTTATCTTTCTTTACATGGGAATATATAACCAACGCCTGTAAAGGCCACTGATTAATACATGATATCATGTTTGTTTGATCTGTAACAAAAAGAACCATCAACATGACAAGTTGTGGTTTAATGGTGAGTTTCCTGGAGCAGTCACACCCTGAAGTCGCCTGACAGCCGCCATACCCAGCCAAGAAACAGTCCCCCCCCCCCCCCCCCCATAAAACTACAAGTTGTTTGTAGTGTGTTAATCAGCGAGCTTTAGAGATACTGCTGGGAGAGTTTTATTTACTTTGGAGAGAGCTAAGCAAGTGGTTTTAGTCTTTTGATCTAACTTTACAAGAAAACGAATAAGCATATTTCCCAAAATGTCAAATTATTCCTTTAAAGATGTTTTTTTTTTCCTCTAAAGTTAGAAATGTTCTGTGTTAGTCATGGATTTAGTTACGAGTCAGCCACAGTTCTGAGGGATGGAGACACTACATGTGTGTTTGTCAGAGAGAAAGAAAGAGTGAGCCCTGGAGGATCCAAGAAGAGAGATGACCAAATGTTTTCAGCATGCTCACACACACACACGATCTAAAACCCTGCTCTGAAACAAAGCAGTGGGAGGGAGAGAGCAGATGGACACACACACAAGGACATGGAAGCAAGGAGGATATTGCCTCTTGTCTTGTGAAAACACACACACACACACACACACACACACACTTTTACCCACCCACACAGTGAGAAATAATGAAAATAAATGTTGATATATTTTGCCATAAACACTTTCCCACTGTCTTTCATTTTGATTAAACCACACACACACACACATACACACATTCTCTTCCTCCAGTGGGTTTACTTAATAGCACGTGGTTTGAGATAGCCCTACATCCACAATGTTCTCCATTCACTTTCTCTGAATGAGGTGTGGATGCCTAATGCCTTCCTGGCCACTTGGGATGGCGGTCACATGACGGTGCTGTGGGCGTGGCCAGGAGAGCAGCAACAGCAGCAGCCCAGCCTTACCAGCTGGAGCTGTGATTGAGAGAGGAAGAGAGTGGGAGAGGAAAGAGAGAGAAGAGAAGGAGAGGAAAGGGTTGGGTGAGTTGTCGATTTTTATGTTTGCCGTGTGCTTTTCTGCCCTGATACGAGAGCTGTGAGTGATTTTAGTGAGAGGAGGCAGAATAAGAGCTGAAGAGGGAGCGAGGGAGTGACTGATATGGATTGGTGCTTTGAGGCTGCTGGTGTCAAAGTTAGTTTACCTGGTGTCTCATGTGTGCTGTGTGGAAAATGATGTGTTGCGGGTGAGAGGTGGAGAGTGAGTGTGTTGTTGGCAGGAGATCTGTTGAAAACTCCTAATGTAGTGTGCAGGCCTTGTGCTTTTTTATTTCTCCTGTTTTCCTCTCTCTTTCCCATTGTTCAGCCATCAGGGAGAGTGTGAGGGGGGTGGGGAGGGTGGGGAGGGTGGGGTGTGGGTCAGGTCTACCCCCTCCCTCCCTTCTTCACACACTCCCACCCTCTTTTCTTTTCTCTCCTTTCCCTCCCCATTGTGTCTTCAGCTCTGGAGCATGCATAGATAATCAATCTGCCATAATGGGGCAGAGTGTTGACCAATCAGGATAGCTCTTATCACTCTTAAAGTTCTCACTTCTCCTGGGACCTCTCTCTCTCTCTCTCTCTCTCTCTCTCTCTCTCTCTCTCTCTCTCCCCTGTCACACCAGGCAGAGTTTCCAGGCTGACTTTGATCCAGTGCAGTGGATTAGCCAGGCACTGATGGAGCCAAGCTGTTTTGACGTGATTTAATTTTGACAATCCCCTGTGTCTGCTCTCTAGAGAGTTTGTTGCAGAGTTCAAGGAGAGTTGAGGAGATGAACTGGTCATATTTTCAGTTTGAGTTTTGCTCTTCCACAGGGATTAGTATGAACTCTTCTCCCTAACTCCTCTGGTGGGAAGAAAATTAAGTTGTGGTTAGTCACTTAGCTTTAATTTTGTGCCCCAGAGGCCAGTGAAAGCACAGCAATCAGTTATCTTCTGTGTTTTCGGTGCGTCACAAGGTCCAATTTTACCCAGTTTGCTCTACACTGGTTGAATAGCTGCTTTGTTGGATGCTGCACCCAAAATCTCTGTCAACTCCTCGCTAAAGAAACACGAAAAAACAAGACTTAAACAGACTGTGTTTTTTCTGCTCCATTTGCAGTCAAGTCATGCAGAGGTGTTATCAGAGATGTTCTAGATATCCTTGCTTTTGCCAGCCACACTATATTTGACAAGAAAAGTGATGCATTTGACCTTGCACATTGACACTGCTGCATGAGTAAACTGCACTTCTTAAGTCACTGTAACAGTGTCACTGCACCAACAGAGTGTTATCGAATAAAGCAATTAATTTGGATTTATTTTCCCACAGTCGTCAGCCTGCTGAAGCTTAGCATACAATACTTCTGATTCCTCAGATTCCAAATGCTGCCTCGTATCTGATTTACATAAAGCATAATTACAATATGCTTCACAATAGGCGCCAGTTAAAGCCACTCAGCCATTGTTTGCACGTTGCTAATCAGGTTAGCTTACTGATAATAAGTAATTCAATCACCACAGATAAACACTTCATTATGATTGTTTGGGACCAGCAGCATGAAATAATTCCACACAGAGTTTTTTTAATTTTTTTATTGCTGTAATTAAAAGCCTGATATCATATAACCAGTCCCGTCAGAGATAGAAAAACACGTGTTGAGTTGCAGGAGAAAGCAAAGATTTCAAACCTTATTCCATAACTTGTTCCCATCACGTTGGACACTTGAGTGCACTTTTGGCCCATGTTTTTGACCAAAGAATTTGCCCTAAAGGCAACAGGGCTGAGAGGAGAAGAGGCGTGAACTTGCTTTACAGTAAACAACCACACTGTTTGTCTGAAAATATTCTTTCCCACATTACAGTATGCCTTCATAGTCCTCTAGCTAATTGTATCCATGTGTATACAGTAGGATTTCACATGGACTTGTCTTATTTTCCTGTCTCATCTGCGAGTGATGTAACAGATGATTCAATAGAGTAGTTATATTTTTGTTTGTGGTTTTGTCATCGGCAGTTTGTCTTAAGAAATGATGGACAGTAACCTTTTTGTAAAATACAGTAGTGAGTCAAAAATAACAAATTTCTGCATCTGTCTTGTACCTAGTATCTCTCTAGATGCCCACAGTCGGAGGATGTTTTCTGCTCTACATGTATGTCACGGATGGGAGGAAGTCAGACATGTCATGTCCTGTCAGAGGTGACAAGCTGTGGGCCTGCCAACACTATGGGGGGGGTGGAGGAGAGAGGGTGGAATATGCCAGTTTGCAGTGGTGGTCTCTTCTGCAGCGCTGTGGCAGTATTATGCCTCGAAGCATTGTGGCTCATTCGTCACATTCTGGGATGATGGTTGGAAATTACAGAATGTGGTCTTTATTTTACAGAATGAAATTCCTTAACTCTCACTACAGATTTAATAATTTAATTTAATAATTTATTGATTTCCTCGTAGAAATATAGAAATCATGATACAACAAATGGGATCGCCTACCCTAGTTTCTCTTGAGTTTTGCACTTGGATTCATGGTCTGGCTTGTAGATTTGTAAATAAGTATGAAAGCGTTTTGGTAATAAGTCAAGAAATTCATTTTATTCTTACTACCTGAAGAGTCTAAGAGAAATGAGTGTCATTCTAATTCATTTCCAAACTTACACAAGCTGTCATGTTGAGGCCTCTTAACAGAGGCATTTGCCTTTTTTGTCCTTCTCACTATGATCGATTTATGTGCGTCTAACTGGTGAGACTCAACGAGAAGTCAGCTCTCATTTCCTCTCATTAAGCACTACACAGCATCTGTCATTGAAATATTTGAACCAGCCAGCCCCCTTTCCCAGTTAATTCTTGGTGGTTGTTTGATTTACTGCACCATGGGCTCCGTTTGTCCTTTACCCTGTACCAGTTCCCTTACTGCAGCCGTGGATGGGTTTTTGCGGCTGGAACCTCCTAGTTCCCCTTCCATGTTTCTCAGAAATGTTTGGGCTTTGAGTTACAGCTGTGGTCAGTTAGCATACAGTACTGGGAGCTGCTCAGAGCAGTGGGCTTTCACAACGATACTCGGCACCACAGCGACTTCCCTGCTGCGTTGGGCTTTATTTTCTCGTTTTCTCAGTCTCTGCTTACGGCTATCAATCCAAACCATGCTCACTCTTGTTGTGTTTTTCGGCTTGTGACTGTTATTGTAGCATTTATCTCACATCTCATCTGTCTGTGGTCATGCCCTTTGCCTCACTGACCCTTTGCGAACAGCTCCATCTCTTTGTACTCTTTCAATCTTTTCGAGGTGTTTTGGGACAGGTCATTATCTACAGTACCAGAAGTTTCCGCGCGGCGAGCTGTATTTCAACACCGAGCTGCACCATCTGCTTTGCTCCCCGTCAGGGTCAGGGGTCGCATTCTCAGTGGGCCGACACAAGTGACAGGACTGAAAGATGAAGTGGGCCGGTAGCATTCTTCAGGCCTTTTCTGAAACGTGGCTGTCATCGACCTCGCCGAAGCTCATCGTCTTACACAGCAGGGAGTTATTACGATGGAGAAACACGTCAGGACTTTTAATCAGCACATTACATTGGTTTCAAAGTATGGATGGGGGGTTTGAGTGAGAGGGATTTCCTTTTGGATGTACATGATAGCCCAGCGAGGATCTCCTCTATCCTCCCTTCTGTCGACCTAACTCTGTCACTATGTACTGTAAACATGGCGTTATGTTATCTCCTTCATACAGAATGCAGTGGTAGCGTTCAGCTAGTGGCCTGTGTTCCTTTTAAAAACATATACATTTGACGTAAGTCAGCTGCACCAAGCAAAAACTGGCAAATACTTCCACAGATTTTAGAAAGACTTTTTTTTTTGAACACACCACAGGACTGTGGTTAGCCCAGATCAGTTATGCCACTTAGCCTAGTAGTCTATCATATCCATCTTGTCAGTTTAAGTTTGTTCCTGTGTTTTTCTTCCTCCTGCTGTCATTATTCTGAATCCCTGACATGAATACATTCACACTTCTTTGACCAGTGTACCTGTGATTTGGACACAGATGGTTCAAAATCGTGTCTTGTTTCTTTAAGAGCATGCTGATTGCTGAGCCTCAATCTACCTGACAAATTCTGCTAATTGGCACCCAACCCAATATGATTCATACTTTTTTTCAAAGTTGGATTCTATCAGGTTTTTACCAAGTGCTTAACCCAGCTGTAGCCTCAGCATTAGGGCTTTTTTGTTTTTGTAAATTAATGGATATGTGGTATAGATAATGGATGGATGGATGATGTAGTGACCCACTGTCATTTTTGGAGCATTCGTAGTCCATTTCTGTGTCAAATATTTGAATAGAGCTCTTCCTGGGAAACATTATACTTTTACAATTTGATGTTTTGTCACAGCAGAGCTCTGTGGGTTTAAGCCATCTATATGTTCTATGTAACAGATTGTGTGATTCATTGTCTCACCTGGGGGCCATCCACTATTGTCTCTCCTATATATTAGTGCCATTACTCATTATCAGGAAAATAGGCAATCAGTATGTGACTGAAAATGGTTGTGATGTCTTTAAATTGAAATAGAACAGTGTAGTGCTATGTTCTAATGTGCTTGTATCCCAAGATGAGGCGGCGTATTTCTCATCTGAGACTCTAAAAAAGCTCATTCCTTACCTGACTGTACTCATAAAACTACTCCATAAAATTTTTACATGATATTAAATTGGGCATATGTTAATCCTCTATTCATGTGACGCACTTAGGACTGTCAGTCAACTGTTGGTCTGCCTTCTTCTTCTTTCTGGACTCTCCATCTATCTCTTCCAGACGGCGGCAGGCATAAAACTTTATGATCTCTTCCTCTTTAGATGGAGCCACCAAAGGGCCAGTGGAAATGTCATCTCCAGTTTAAAAAAGAGAAAGAGAGAGAGAAAATAGGGAACTGTAACAGAGAAACAGACTTGCATAGACACACACACACGAGAGAGAGAAAGAGAAATCACAACCGAAATGCAGCGGGGCAGAGATTCAGGGGTTTCGTCTCATGGGAACCATGTTAAAAATGTTGTTTCAAACAGAAGACGGTGTTTAAGAGCTGTCAGTAACTGTGTGAGTTAGTGTGTGAGTGGAAGAACAGATATGGTACAGTCTTTTCCCAAATCTCAACCCCCTGAGGAGTGACTGGACAGCCTTAGAACATATGCTTAGACAACCTGAAGGCAGGGATGGGAAGAAAACCAAGTACCTTATTTGACTGCAGGCATCATTTCTTGAGAGAAATCCCATTTGTTCATGACATGTTATTTAAAAAGTTCACTTATCTATGATTTGGGTATCCCATACCAACTTTTCTTCAAAGGTTGTATTGTTTGCCAAAGGTGAAAACGGTTTTATTTATAGTCAACAACCACACTCATGACCCACCTGACTGAAAAATACTCTCAGGGGAGTCAAGATAAAGACATTTCTTATCCTCAGTACAGGCTGAGTTTGTGATTAAGACTTGGACATGTTGAGAAGTTGGTAGATTTCCTCCGTCTGATAAATTTGCACAGCTGAATCTCTTTATCTGTTTCCTGATTTTGGCATGCTGATGTGTCTCAGTGCAGCAAAGTTCAGTTTTATGTGCCTGCAATGGAGAACATGAGAAATGTTCTTATTATTGTTGAGGTCTCATTTCCTTGCAACTGTATCCTGCCTGACAGCAGCAGGATTTTCCAAACAATTCATTTCAGAGGTGGAGCAAAACATCAGCTTGTGTAGTACTCACATTAAAAGCTCAGGACTTTTGGCAAAATTTGAGAGATGAACTGTTTGAATCTAAAACTGAAAACAAATTACAGTGTGGTCAATTATAAATTCCTCCCACACAGACCAGTTCCTCCTGTACAACGTCAGTCATCAGCTACATCATTTAAACACTTTGGCTGATTACATGTTGTGCATGGAGATTATTTTACAATTTCTTTCTGTCTTTGTCGCTCTTATTTGCCGTTTTCTTTCCCTCTCTGCAGGATATTTACCATCCTGATATTGTCAGGGCCTGGGCTGGAGTCAAACAATAACATACAAAAATCTACTTTCTCATATAATTCAAAACAGGGAAGTGGTGATGTGGCATGTGTGGATCGATGGAAAGTGAATTTCTTGAGGCTTTTCGAGAATACAATGAAGGCTTTGTTTCTGGTGTTGGCACGTTCAAGTTTCACTCAGTGAATATTAAATGTAGGGTTGGATGGGATGTTCCTGATGGGATTTTAATGAAGGCCTTGAGAGGGGGAGTGTTGAGTTATGTGTGAATCCCGAGTGGGAAGGGGATTCTCCGTTACAGCGAAACTGAAGGTTGCATCTGATCGAAGGGAAACGCTTTGTGTTAGTTTTCCAGGAGGGTTAGATTACAGGTCAGTTTAAGGAAGGAACAAAGTGGCCCTGAAGCTTCAGTATAATGGTTATTGATATCTGTCAGATAAATGTTTACATGTTGCATACTTTCGGAAATATTAGCATGATGTATTATTTTTCTGTGAAGGTTGAGACCAGATGAGAATGCAGCTTGAAAGCTGTATTGTATTTTCTGGCCTCCACTGAACTTTGCTGGCATTCAGGATTAACAATAAATTCTGTTGTATTCTGCTATTATGTTTTCCAAGAAGTTGAGTACTTTCTCATTTATAGGCTGTACAGTCTATCACTTTTGTCATGCCTAAAATAATGTAGTGCTTACAAGTAAGAGATTCACTGTCCCTGGATTTGTGCAGTTTTTCAGAAGCTTATCCACCATTAAAAGAAACGCAGTGATGAATGAGACAGTAATAATCTATATTTACTTATTTGACCGTATTGTGCACTGGTACTGTACAACACATGAGACATAAGGATGAAAAATGGCCTTTGGGAAACTAAATACAGGATTAATGGTTCATTTAAGGTATACTCCAGTGATTTAATATTGCACAGCCATTAAGTTGGGAGACTTGCAAACGATATATAAGAGAATGGTCAAAATTAAAGCCGCAGAGGCCGAAATATCCTGACTTCAGACAATGCTGGATCCTACAATTCCCATAATGCAACACACCATTTCTCTCCTGATCCCCTACCTGCCTGGTAAATCAAACTTAAACTCTCCCAGTTTGTAGAAAAAAAAAAAATTCCTCCAAACTCGAGCCGAGACAACCCTGATGACATCACTGTGACATCATCAGGGTTATTTTTTCTGACTTGTAGAAGCTGCCTTCAACAGGAAAACATTTGGAGCCATTTTATAACACGAGCTGAGTGGTACCCCTTGTGACGAGTAAACTGACATTTATGTGTGAAATTGTTGGAGGGCCCCTTTAAGCTAAAGACATTTCTAGTGCGGAAGTAAACGCTGTGGTTTTGTCTGCTGCAAAGCCCTTGGTGACAAACAGGAAACCAAACACCTACTATAATGCTGATAAAACGCACGACAGAAAGTCATTTTTGAGTGCAGTGTGAGTGAAATACTAGTGTTCTTAAGTAACAGCGTTTTTCACCAGTTATCTTTTCGTTCAGAGAATATTATCTTGCAGACCAAGAACAGGCGGTACAATACCATCCTCAGAAATGTAAGGGTTCACATATAAATGGTGATGATAAAACTTGCAACAGCTCCCATTCAACTATAAGTACTCTCACTTGAAGATAAAGTACAAGAGTCATCTCTTTGATGGGATCTATCCAATCATGCAAAGAAAAAGCCTGAACTCATCTCCATTCATTACACAAAGCTCTCAAATTAGCTAATCCTGAAGTGCCGCTTTTGCGTGTCATGAGGCAAAAAAAAAAAAACCCTCTGCCTAGTGTATTTATTGGAACTTATCTTCACTCATAACATCTGTTTGCAGTTTAATAAAACTCTTTTCATTTGGAAAGTTTGTATTGATGAAGGAAGATAAGAGGCAGGCCAAATGTCTTGATGTGTTTTCTCATTGAAGGGTCAGCAGGGTTCATTGATGCACCTGTTTGGTCCTCTGCACAGGCCCATTTCCCATATTTTTCATTTGAATGAACTGCGCTTCCCACTGTGTCTTTTTTTTTTTTTCTTCGGTTGAATAAAACAGCGTTATGCGAAGGAATTTTATTCCAGTCAAGTCTCTCAAGTCTGACACAGCTCTGTGCGCTATGTTGATGCATCTGCTGCATCTGTGTCATTTGAGCACAGTTTGGATTTAACGGCTGAAGCGACTGAGTCGTGATCTGAGTCATACTGTATGTCTCTGTTCATTTGTGATGAGTTTATTCATCCAGAAATGCAGTTGTTTGCAGTGGCAGGGGTTATTAACGCTTTCTTCGTAGAACATCATAACACTTGAACGCAGATCTGACTCATGAAGAGACACTTTAGAGGCTATTGTGGATGTAAATGGCAGAGCTGTCAGATACATACAATTGTATAAAAAAAGCAGTGAATGACGAATGCTAGCCAGCTCATCCTTAGCCCTAAGAATGAAAGGAGTATCATTAGGAAGCAGCGCTGATTTTAAAATAATGACCATGGACTTCGTGAGAAGGAGAAGTGAATATCAAAACAGTAGGGTGGTCTTAGGCAGGGTAACATTTTGACTCTCCTGGCACTGCTGGTTGTTCTTTCCTTTTCTGTTGCTTGTGTTCACATGTCTCACATTTGCTTGTTTTTGTTACTACGGCTGTGTGTTTCCCTCTGCCACAGAGTGACCGTTTTGTCTATTCTTAGAGAGCGGTCTTGTAAGCCAGCAGATGGCCCAGGGCTGGCGTCATGGTGGTGCCCAGGAAGCAGCTTGGCTGCAGACCTGGAGTATGTCATTAGAGCTCATTTACATTGTGTCATTCAAGAGGCCATTGATGCAATCAAGCTCAATGCAGTAGGGTTCAGTGCAGAGTAAATCAAATGACGCATTTGCAAACACGTCTCACAGGCTAAAGATAAATCGATCCAAATACCTCAGGATTATTGTCGTACTTCCAAAGCACCGCATTTCTGTGTCAGGTTTCTTGAGGACATCAGTGAAGCAATAAATCAGCTATAGCCCACAGTGATGTGGTATTAACAGAGGGTTCACATTGCAGCATGGATTGAACGGTCCCCCTGAATGTTAGGATTGCTGTTATACTGATAAAATTGATGTCTTGGCATACAGGGAAATTGCCCCTTTTGGATGTGGAAATTATTGTGCAAAAACAAAACCTATTACACTGAATATTTACTGACTGTTGATGGGCACATGGGAATGGATTTTTCTTCTTTTCCCCCACATTTTAGCAATGGATTTATTCAGTTTTAGCCAAACCACATGTGCTTTCACAGTACAGTTCTTGATAGCGTGTGGGAATTGATTCTGTCGAGACCGCTGAAGGTGTGGTACAGCCCTTCCTCATACATGAGATCCAGAGACTTTTCTTTTTTCTTCATAGTAGTAGTGGTAGTAAAACCTGGAAAATGAGCAGTCATAGCCACATCGCATCTTTTACAGCCTTCTCCTGACTCTTGTAGCTCCATTTCACATGTTCTGTCTTATCTAAGGGCCCAGGAGGGCAAAACTCTGAGCAGTCTTATATTCATACCACCAACGGGCACAGTGTTGCAAAAAATGTGTGGCAGGCTGTGTTGTGTCATGTCAGACAGACAAATCAGAAGCACGAAGGCCTCTGCTAGTGTTTTGAACTCTCACTTCTCTGAGGAAAATAATACACCAAAAGCAGAGCCATTACAGCTATGTTGCACCTGTCTGTATGCAGACAGAAAAAAGGATGTAGTAAGGATCGCTATGTCCATTCAGCTTCAGGTGTATGTGCCGGTGGTTTGTATTGTCTGTGACTGCAAACCTCACACAGACACTACCACAAGTTTCTGTCACAGCACAGGAAGCGTTGTCTCCTCCTACATTAAGCGTATGCGTCCACTGCTGCTGCTGCTGCAAGCACACACTAGCACGTTTGGCAGTTAGGCTGGTTTATACTTTGCTTGTTGCAGCGGTGCTTTGGCACACAGCCTTCATCCTCTATCAACCGATCCTCCTTACAGTGAGGTAAGCCGTGATTTGTAGTTGGCAGCTCCTTCGCTCGACAAGGTCTGTCCATTTTGCATTCCTAATTGTTTTACGATTCTGAAATTCATCTCTAATCTGCAGCTGCGCTGTCTCACTTTGCCTTCAACTTTCACATCATTTGTTTTTGTAAAGTTAGAATTTCTCTTGTGGGCTGTGCTGCTAACATGAGATTGGTTGCTGTTTGAAATTTATGCAACATTAAGAAGCAGATGTGTGCCTGTTCCCGTTTGATTTATTGGTTAGTTTTATAGTTGAGTGTGTGCTTTGGAGTAAGGATTACTGGGAAAATAAGGATTCTTTATCCAACAGTTAGGGGAAAGTTTATTATGTTGTTTTAAGTACATGTGTGCACATGTGTCTCCCTGCTGGCACAAACCGGGTTTTTAGGCAGACAGTGTAAATGACAGATTATCACCTTTCAGCGTCAAGTGCTCATAGATTTCAATTTCAAGTCGGGTATATCCTGTTTCACACAGGAAATGAACTTCTCAGATCAATATCTTCTGCAGTCTTCACGCTGAATGTGGTGTTCTCTCACTTGAATATATGCACTGAGCCATGCAGTTGCTTTCTGAAGTTACTGCCTCCATGTGTCTTTCCAATTTGAAGTGTTGCTTCGTAGACTAAAATCATAACGTAGACACCTATAACCTAAATTAACATCTCTTTATTTCTTCTTCCCGTCTCTTTTCTCTGTATCCCTCAGGGTCAGAGGTCAATCTGAGCCACAGCAACATGTCTGAGTCCGCCAAGCCCCACCACCCCGTTCCTCAAGGGAAGGGGGAGAAGACCCATGGCAGCGACTTCAGCTACGTGGGCATCGATGCCATCCTGGAGCAGATGAGGAGGAAGGCCATGAAGCAGGGTTTCGAGTTTAACATCATGGTTGTGGGTGAGTGTGACATGAGCTGTACCACTTAACTGATGAAAACAGTCCATCGGTTTGATTGTTCAGCTACACTTTCAGTCAATGCACAAAACATAGACGGGTGCCCAAAGCTGGGGCAAGAAAAAACACACAAAAAAACAGGCGCTAAATGGACAACACTTCCACTCTCTCTTTCGCTCTCATTTTTTCGCCCTTTCAGAGAGTTTTCAGTGTCCTTGAATTTGTGTTGTTATTTTATGTTGTTGACCCTAACCTTGTCTCTCAGGAATTACGCTCATGTGCAACCAATTTACAGAAGAGATTTACCTTCATTGGCATCATTTAGTGCAAATGCAGGATGTAGTTTGATGATAGGACAGTGACTTGCTTTAATCAGTGTCAAGTGGTTTTATGTGCATGATCTTAACCATGCTAAGATCCTGCTGCTAGTTGCTATGAGATCCTGTATGGAAAAAAATTTTGCAAAAAAATGTTTTAGCAGTTTTTCAGCCCTCAAGACTGTACAAACATATCATTCTTATGAAAACAGGTGGTCACCTTACCATATGAATACAACTGAAAATCTGTGGTGTGATGTAAAGATAAGCTCAAGTGTTAGCTTCCCATCCGGGCCTGACCTTGAGCTTGCCATTGAGCTTGATTACGTGTTCATGTTGGGTCTGGATAAAACTCTATCCTAAAATCTAAACTGACACAGATGTATCCGAGAGGACTCGAAGCTGTAATTGCTTCCAAATGTCTTATGTTTACAACAGTTATTGCCTCAGTACTGAATTCAGCAAAAAGAAAAAAGATCAGATGGTAACCATTATAAACATATCCAGTTTAGGCTACAACAACACAAAATGCAGAACCAAGCAAGTAGCCAGTTAAATTCTTGGTGCTCTGGAATCCAGAATAAGTAACACGGTGTATTAATTAGCAGACATACACGCATCTTTTCTCACTGTCAGGATGCCATACACAAAATGCTTAGTCTGCAGATTCTGGGACCGGCAAAACACTTCTTTATTACATTCATCACGACACTTCTCCTGTCCTTTGATGCAGCCATAAAAAGCAAACAAATGGTTGGTTCTACTTCAGTCATGCTGTTAAGACTCAGCCAGCATGGTGCCTTCCTCAACAAGCTCTCTTCCGTATGTCCATAATGTAACAAACAAACATGCACACTTGAGTGGATAAAAGGAGGCTGCCAGGCTGAGAAAGTGGCATAATGATGGCGATTACTCTGACAAGTCGAAGCGCACACAGTCCTGAGGGAGCACTCATACCTCCTTGGAGGGAGCTGCAACACACCGCCAATTAAGTGCCATCATCATGCACTTACACGTGCACACACACACACACATCCATGAATGCCTTGTACTTGCATGCAGGTGGGCACATCCGAAATGGAAACAAACCTATGGACATATTATCCTCAGGGAAAGCAATGTCAAAACGTGTTTTTTATCACACACTGAGATAAAGTGCCTCAGCAAAATCCCAGTAACATTTTTTAAGCTTTGTCGTGTTTGTTTTGTTTTTGTTCATATTTGCATGTTGGTAGTTACAGTAGAATACCGTCAGTTTGATTTCAGGCCCTGCAGGGCAGCGTTTTCTGCACACAGCAAGATGGCATGTTGGCACAGCTCCAAGGAGACATACCACAACATGACAAACATGGATACTTTTGCATATGGGCTGATACTGTTCATCAAACAGTTACGGGAACAAAGTGAAAGTGTGAGACTGAGTTTTGGTGAGAAAGTGAGGACAGCGCTACATGACTCAGTGAATGTTTATTTGTGGGAATAAATAAAGTAAAGTGCCTCAGTGAAACAACACTGTCTCTAATGTTTCTCAGATGTGCATCTCAGTTTTCATATCATTGTTGCAGTCAAAGTGCACGGTTCCACATAACGCTGCGGACATGTAGCCACTTGTAGTGCTCCGACACCTCAAGGACAAACGAAACTTGTGTCGTTAGATGATCTATAACACCGTGTTGTGAAATAACACTCTCACACTGTGTAGACTGGAGTAGAGTACAATAAAACGTTACAATAGAGAAGAACAATGATGAGTTTAAACTAGTAGGAGGTGATTTTTGATTGCTAGAGGGAACTTTGATAAACAGTACTTGAGCAACATCTCAAGTTCTTCTGGCTAGTGTGTTTTCAAATACTTATCTAACACCTCACTGGAGTCATATTTCTGACTGTAAGGCCAGTATTGACCTGCCTTTTTGCTTGGTCTATGAAATCCTGAGAAATACATCTCAATCTATTTGGTTTTTTTTAATATGTTTTTTATTCAGCCACTTGAGTACACGATGTACAGAGGTGTTTGTGACAGTGCTATGCAGTCACATACCTGTTCCTGGTTGCTTATGTAAATGAAGTAAAGAGTTAAAAGAATGCTAGGACAGCACAGGGCAGAAATAAGACTTGGAGCACCTTTTGTTACCCTAAGAACGTTTCCTTTGGCTAACAAAGTTGTCACTTGGATGGCCAGTGAGGACGCAAAAGGTTAGAGCAGCTGTGGTCTTGGCCCTGTCTCCTCTATGAGATGCATTTGCCTAATCCCTGCCCTTAGCCAGCTGACCTTTAGATTTGCACCATGCAGAGAGGGCAGCCAGGGTGTCTCATTTTGTGTGTGTGCATGAGAGACAAAAAATGTGTGAGTGTGGGTAAATGCATGTGACCGAGAAGACTGCATGTAGTGTGCAATCGTGTGACAGAGAGAGAGAGAGAGAGTGGCGGAAAAAGATGCCCTGGGTGTCGCAGAGGGCCTGGCAGCTTGGCAACGCTCCACACGCCACAGTGGGTACCCATAGGGGCTGAGAACAAAAGACAGGAGAGAAACATGCTGTGCACATATATATATATATGTGTGTGTTCTTTCCATGCAAGAAATATTAAATCACAAATTGTTGAATATTTTAAAAGTGTGTTAATATCTTAAATCTACACAAAAATCAAACACGTATTTACATATTTATATGTTTAATTTAATTAAATTTAATTTTTAAGTTCACATGTATCAACTGTAGTGGACTTTATCTGTCGTTCATTCTAATGGACTTTGGTGCAGTTAAGCACAGAATGTGTTTCCAAGGTCAAAACAAAGAAGAAATGCTACTAATACTATGACTGTATAAGGTTGCATTGTGGAATCGGTTATTTACTTCTGAAATGTCACCATGTACACTTGTCTTACTGGCTTTATCAGTGAGTGAAAAAATAGATTAAATATATTTTGAAGGCATTTTCTCTTAATAGTAGTTACCTGTTTCAGTGACTTCACACTTAAGATAAAAATGGGGCATCTTTGATGTACAGAGGTGATGTGACACCAGTACCTAACATGTGCATAGTGTGGTTCTTGTTTTAACTAACAAATGCCAAATGTAATGTAACCTACATTATGGTAGTTATATATTATACAAGGGGAAAAAAACATTATTATTTTAGTTCAAAGTACATGTTGGGCAAATGAAAACGTGCCATTATCATAACATGCACTTTGATGCATAGTGTCCACCACAGTGGACAGTTATACTTTCAGTAAGGAAAAATGTAACTATATCATATTACAAGAATGTATTCCTTGCTTCTTTTCAGTCAAAAATAGTTTATGTGGTTCTGTCTGCTGTCTGCTTTGTTGGGAGCAAAAGGAAGAAAGGGGTTAACAAATATGGATAACAGATAGTCCTGAGCTGCTTCCCCTAGAGGTACACTGTAGACCCGACTCAAGGGCATTCACCCCCTGGTGGTTTGAGTGCAGCAGTCTTAAAATTGTTAAAAATGGCTTTTGAATATTTGTCCACTGTAGTGTGTGTGTGTCTGTGTGTGTATGTCTGTGTGTGGTCTTACATACATCTGTCCTCTTGACCTCCACAGCTTGCTCGTCTGACCCTGCAGCTGTCCTTCTATGCTCATGGTCCATTAACATTCACATGTGCATGCACTCACACACTTACCACACAACCCATACATTAGGAATGATGTCATGCGCATATTCAATCACTCGCTGTTTTTTGGTGAGAAAACCCCCTAAAAGAGACTTTTGTGTTTGAATTGAATGGGGCTTATGTCTTCAACAACTTTGCCCTCGTGACTGTCTAGGGTTAAAACCACTAGTGAACGATTTCCCAGTTTCTCTAACTCTTTGTGTGTTTGTGTGTACAATCAGAGACAGCGGCCCTAAGGAAATCCCTCTCATGAACACCTGTTGAAATCCAAGGTGAGCCGTAAATCAGTTCAATGACAGGAGGATCCCAAGACCGCCGAGATCAAATCCATCAGTCACGGTTAGCCAGTGCTTGGACAATACGTATAGTATTATTAATATGCAACATGTGTGTTTCCTAATGCTCTATCATACTCCTGAACTTTTGCTCTCCGTATGTGACTGTGTGTCCAAAAGAAATGGTAACAAAAAAGCTTTTCTTTATCCAGATATTGAGGAGAAAGGAGTGAGGATGAAGCTGACAGTAATCGACACTCCTGGCTTAGGGGATCAGATAAACAATGAAAACTGGTGAGCAAAGGTTACTTAATCTCAAAGCCTCAATAACTAGTTAGTGAAGCCCCTTCCCTCATTGCATTTGTGTGGTTACTTTTTCAGTCACATGGTTATGGAAGCCAAACTTTAGTATATTATTAATATGTCCATGTCTCCAAATGTAATTTCTGGCTTTACAAACACGTTTTGGCGCCTAGAGCTTCACTGGACTTCATGACTGATGATATCATACAGAGGCAAAAAGACACAAATGATTAATGGTTTTGCAGAGACATAACTCTATATGAACATCTACAGTATCTGAAGCTATTCATCACTATACTGCCCTTAACTACAATAACTATAGGTTGTAGGTTTATTAGCTCATACAACATTGCCTTCTCGTTCTTAAACTGTGTTTTATTTTGTCAGCTGGCCCATTGCAGTTCATCAGCCAATGGTCAGTATGACTACCTGCGGGAATCAACATTGACGGGAAGAAGAGGATCCCAGACTCAGGGTGCACTTACTGCCGCTTATGCTTCCTTACCTCCACGAACCACTGGTAAGATAAGCGATATCAAGGCGCACATTCTTGCCAGTAGCCCCACTTTTATTCCTCATCCCACTAGCTTCTCCCACAGCTGCGAAGATGAATCAGGCCTTCAGAATCTTTCCCGCCAGCCTGTTGTCTTTCCACATCTTTAACTGTGTCGCTACCAGTCCTCCTTTTTCATCTCTCTTTAGTGACCATATGGAACTCATTCTCTCAGAGAGAGACACTAAGTATCACTTGAAGTCCAGATTTCACAAAATTAGATCTGGTACTCCAGTTAGAGAGGTAGAGAGACAGTGGCAAAACTAACTAGGGTGTAGAGAGGTACAGCAGTGGAGTTGAGTAGAAGCATTGATAAGTGTGTTCACCATTTGGAAATGTAGCGTGATACAATCTCAAGATTGCCTACCTTGCCCAGTCTACCAGTGTGCTAATTTGTTGTATGTGTACCTAAGTATTTTTCTACTTAATTTAATTGGAAAAACCGCTGCATCAGAGGTCTGGATTTGATTATAGGTTTATCTTGCTTTTTAATTCATCTGGAACATGTTTACCGTTAAACAGGCAGATGGGACTCCAAGTGGTTAACAGATCTACTACGAGCAGGGTCCAACATGACAGTGGTCAGCATATTTCAATGAGCCTCAGTGCCAGGACAAGACTGATTTGGATCCCAGAAAAGACTGTCCTCGGCTATCAGACCAAGTCTGTGTAATGGTATCAATAATGATGATGTAATTTTGCACGGGATGTGTCGAGTGACTTAAATGAAGAAAACTGTAGAATCAAAGGCAGTCCATTAGCGTGTCCCTTGATTCACGTCTCTTGTTAAAAACAACCAGGTGGTATTTTGCTTCACTTACGTGGCGTTTCTTGACTACATTTTACTAATGCGAGATAATACAAATACATTTCTCCTGCTGCTTTGTCAGTAATTAGGGTCATTTTCTCCATTCAACTCTGTAATTTGTTCAATTCAGCAGTGATGAGTGGTGTCTCCTGTACTGAGGTCAAGGGACGTACAGCCACACATGCGGACAAACAGCAGAGGCTCTGAGTATTTGTGATTTGATAAGAGCATCTTAGTAGGGGTGCTGTGTTGTACACAAGGAGATAAAGTGCACCGACACTCATGTTCACCAACTGTAAACACACACTCATTCTCCTAATCATCTGTCCACATATCTCAGTGACGGCTGCATCCACTGCTGCTTCATGTTCTGTGCACTGGTAACTCAGCATTTGTCCCATAAACTACCTCCTCTATGAGTGGGCGATGGCGTGTGTGTGTCCTGCTGTTGTAGACCCCCTCATCATCTGCTCATGTCGCCACAGCTGCTGCTGCTGCAGAGAGATAGCAATAATGATGTGTGTGTGTCAATATAAGTGCTTGCACTCCAAGTATAGACAGTGGGCATGCTAACGTATCTTCACTTATGTTTGTGTATCATCTTGCTTACAGCTCAGACTAAGCAACACCCATTTACATAGACCAACAATCCCATCATCCTCGTAGTTTGATGAGTTGCAGTTAACCAAATGTTAGCATCTTTGCAGAAACTATAATAAGCTTTATACTAGTTTATTGTCATTAACAATTATATGTTAGCATGCTGTTCTGTCACTAGCTTACAAGCTGCACACAGTTTGATCAGTTCATTTTAAACCACCTCTTTCATTCTTTTTCCTCTCCATTTCTAATGTCCCCAAATGTTGTCGCTAAAGTGTCTCATCCACACACACACACACATATGTGACACACATGACAGATATGCAATTTTTGACACAACACAGACACGCACACACTAATTTCGAAAACAAAATGCAGAAGCAGCATCTGTCAGGAAGTGGTGTCTTCCTTACAGCCAACCAGAGAGTTGTAAAAGCAAGGAGAATAAAGGAGACATCACTGTTGAGGCTACCGTTTCAACAGAATATAATTAAATGAACCAGATTTAGTATGTATGTTTCATACAGACAGGAGACAATAAGTCATACTTCAATCATTTTTCCTGCACAGAAAAATATGTTGAACAAAACATTGTAGCCCTTCAGTTTGTGGTGGATACATTTGTCACTCACTAGTTTTATCCTCGTTCTTGAGGATAAGTGCTGAGACAAAATCTAAAACTCTGAAATCTGATGATATAACTGGCCTTTTTTGGTTTTACAGTAACATGAATGAAATTTCATTGAATTATTGCAATTACACACACAGACATAATGTAAGAAAGCACTCTGGATGCCTCTGCCATGTGACCACAGTCCAGCAATGACAGGCAGGAAAATTGTGACAGAACTGCAGAGTAGCTCTTTAAAAACTATCATTAGAGATATGCTGTGTGTGTGTTTTCTTTGGTGTCTTGTTTGAAGCATCTCAAACAGCAGTTTATGTTATCAAGGCTCTAATGTAATTTGCATTATTGCTTAAGTTGCTTGTGTGGTTTCAGATGAATGGTGGGTGTCAATCAGCGTTGCAATCTCATATTGTTTTCTCAGTGATCATTATATTGTCTGAGAAAAAAACGCTCTCTGACAGTTTTAGATCTGAGATGAAGTAGGTTATTCCATATTCCTCCTCTTATTTAACCACAGAGGTTATCGTTCTCACTGCTGTTTTTTTAACATCCACATAAAAGGGACAGTTTCTGCATACATGCAGGCATATGAGTGTACATCTGTGCATGCCTGCATACGTGCATATTTATTGTCTGTACAACATATGTTACTGTGCAAGGAAGCATGTGTACACATTAACGTGTGCATACCAGCTCGGTCCTGCATATGACACCTTTACATCCTATTTAATATATTCCATGTCTGTGCATACATGGTTTATGTACGCACTTACATAATCTATATTGGATTCATAGTCACACAGACAGATTATCAACCGTCAACCATTTGTCTTTTCTTTTATTTGACCCCTTGCTCTGCTGCCTTTCTGCATGCATATGGCACATGCTAGTTGTCCCCTCAGCATGAAAAATGCATAAAATGTAATGCTCTATATGTTTGGTTGAATGCATCACTTCCTGTGTCATCGCTCTTTACCTTTGTGCATCTCTGTTTCTCCTTTCCCCTCTCTCTCTCTCGGTCAGTGTCACACACAAGCCTTTGTGTTTTATCCTGTGTTCATGGTGACATGCCTGTCAGTCACTGAGGAGAGAGCCAGCAAGGGTTTCTCTCCTCCAGCTGCCCCTGAGTCTCTGAACCAGGTTGGCCTGGCTTGACTGGGGCTAAGTGGAGGGCAGAGCAGACAGCATGATGAGGGGAGTCTGTCTGGAGCAGAGCGATTGGGGGGGGAGTAAGGAGGGCAGGGAGAAATAGGAAACACTGGGAACAGAACAGCACTGTAGAACAGTACACAACGATAACAAGGCCAGTGCTAATCATTGCTTTACCAGGGGTCATCATAAAGCTGTTATAGGATAGAAGTGAAAACCTCACTTGAAAACACTGTGGTAAGAAAAACATGTGGCAAACAAACTTTATCAAACATTTACGCTTTGAGTTAAGCAAAAGCAGAATATGTGAGATAGTAAACAAAGAGCTGCATTAGACCAGCTGTTTTATGCATCATCCCTCAAAATGATTGTGCAAGCTCTTCTACAGGTTACTGTAATCATACCTAGGAGAGTGTAACGGGAAAATGGTTTCAGTGAGAATAAGAAAGAAACAGCAGTTAATGCAGCGTGGATGAGACTCAAGATCCAGAAACAAGAATTGGCCTAGATGTATCAGAGTAGACCATGATTGCCCTCCAGTGGTTGCTCTGTTCAATTACAGTCCCATGTTAGGAGTACTACTGTAAAATTCCTGTTGTGCTGTAGTGGAAAATGTTTCATTAGTTGCTGAGAAAAGGAACATCTTTTTCATTCTTATTCATTCTTTGTTACTGGGTGACTGGATGTACTATCAAGACTTTTTTAGAGCATCCAAAGCATTAATCCACATTCATACACAAAGTCAAAGTTGTACTCTCTCTTTCGTCTTTCAGTCTTAGGCCCCTGGATGTGGAGTTCATGAGGCGTCTCAGTAAGGTGGTCAACATCGTCCCCGTCATTGCCAAGGCCGACACACTCACTCTGGAGGAGAGGGACTATTTTAAACAGACGGTGAGTGAGATGTCCCAGACACCATAAACAAAAGCCATCTGGGCAAACCCACACTGTACCCATCCTGGGACATACTGTATCATCTTATAACTGTAACACTTTGAAAGTCATGCTCAGTCAGGCAGGCGTTTAAGAACTATTTATTTGAGGCATTTATTTTTCAATGACATTCCACAACTCCTCAGTCTGGCACTTTATCAGAAGGGGAACCTCTGCCCATTTGCCAACTGAACAGGCAGGCCCTTCATTACCAGTGAATTACTGGGTGACTGTACGAGTCAGTCAAGTTCAGAGAGGTCACCAATGTGGTACCTTAAAGCAACCTCTCTGAAACATGACCAGAATTAAAAGAGTAAGAGAGTAGCATTTTAGTGAACAATGAAAAATCATCTGTTGATCACTTAGCTGGTCCACCACTTTAGTCCAGACTGAAATATCTCAACAAATATTGGATGACCTGGAATAAAGGTTTGTAGAGACATTCATGGTTTCCTCCCCTGACTTTCCCTCCATTGCCACCATTAGGTTGACAGTTTTGATTTTTAGTCAAATGTTTTCCAAAGGCTATTGAATGGATTGCTGTGCCATTTTAGGACCCAGATATCCATAGCTCCCAGGAAGGGTACATGTGCTTTTTTCGCCATGATTTGCTGATTAAACATTGACGGTCCAATATTATTTATGACTAACGCTTCTAATAGTACAAAACTAATGACAGTCCATATCCTCAGCTGTAGTTTGTGATGAGTCTTGGTGTGGAAGCAGTCAACGCTAACACATAAGCTATGATAAGCTTTATGCTAGTTTATTGTCATTGTGGTATGTTAGCATCCGGATGCTAGTAATAACAGCAGTATTTCAGTATTCAGTATTGCGCAATTTTAAAATCACAAGAGCTGATACAATAAATAAAGCTGCATAGCCCAAAGTCAACAAATATTACACAGACTAAACATTGGGAAGCAGTGCAGACTTTAATTTAGAGAGGCCAGATTTCCTTTAGCAAGGAATACACTATGATCCTTCTTGTTTCCTTTCTTTGGCTCTTACTTGAATTGTCAATTTCATTCATAGCAAACTGGCATGAACTACTATATGAGACTCCTCAGGCTGATAATCCCCACTGTAACCTCACAGCTATCTCCCCTTATCCTTGGCTTTCCTGCTACCACAGATTCTTGCTCCACCCCTGACTGGGAGTCTTAAACCATATCTCTACTGCATTTTCTGTTGGATGATTCTCAGTCACAGGAAGCGCATACCTGCCCTCTTCCATCATTCCCTTATCTCCATTCTTTCTTCGAAACTAGGACTTCCCTAACAGCTTATTCATATTAGAGAGGTAGAAAGCATAATGGGTGTCTTAGCTACCATTTTCCCCCTGATGCCTGTAACACGTCCAATAAGAACAAAGCAGTTGGTGAGCCCTGGCAGTGAAAGGCAGCCGCAGGACCTTGTAGTTAATTGACTTTTGGTGGCACTTTAAGCTCTATGTAGCCCACAATTATTATTCAAAGCCTCCTTGTGCCAAATGTTTTTTCCCATTTCACGGCAACTTGACATGCAAACAGAATAAGAGGGTTGTACATTTTTATTAAATGTTCAGCCTCGTGTGTCCAGCTGTAGTGTCTGAGTACATTCCTGTAACCAACGAACGATGTGGCTTTTTGTAAAATTTCACTTGGTTTTGCATCCTATAGTATGACCTGAGAAAGCTTCAGGATAAACAATGAAATGTTTGATCAAGGACCAAGTGGAAATTATCAGTGTGAATTGTAGGAGTGAACAGTCATTCATTCGAGACATTCCTTCAGAAAGCTTGTCTGTCTATTTTTTCCTGCGTCCGTGCACAAGTTTCAGTCATTATAAAAGACCTTACAGAGAATTGGAATTGGCTGTTTATAAAATAAACCTCTGCCTGGATGTTGATTTTCTTTTCTAGGCGGTTAACTTCATATTAACTCATATCAAGGATATTAGGGACCAATTTGTGTCAACACCAGGCAGTATAAACTTACTGAGTGTTTATTTAAGTCCTCTGGTGGGTCAGAGCAGCTTTTATTCAAGTCTCTGGCCCAAACTTAAATACCTGTATGTAAACAGGCAAGCATCAAGTGTGTTTGCGTGTTATGGTGACTGATTGACTCGGGTGTTGGCTGCAGGATGAGTGCTGGGATGGGGAGATGATGGATCAAGAGTTTAGCCTTGACTGATTGTTTGTATTTGCCAATCTGACTTCCCTCTCTTCAGTCTCAGCCTCCCAGCGTGACTTAATGTTTCTGTGTGTCATTGAGTTTGGATCCGTGCAGATTAGAGAAGAGCTGCGAGCCAATGGGATCGATGTGTACCCTCAGAAGGAATTTGATGAGGACGCAGAGGACAGGATGATCAATGACAAAATCAGGGTAAGTTCACAGTCACAGTCTGGTTCAGACTCAGTCGCAACAGCTGCAGTAGGGGGAATCCTCCTGTGGCTTCAGCACTTCACATAGCAATCACAAATGTGTATTTTCCATTTTCATTGTCAAATTTAAGCCTTTGTTAGGTGTAATTTCTTCTTTTTGTCTCCTATTTTTTTTTGTTTTCCCTGAGAAATCTTAAAAGCCATGATTGCCACACACACACACACACAGTCAATTACAGCATCTTGTTCCAGCAAAGGTAAACAATCAAAACATGACCTAAAAACAGATCACTGCTAACACTTCAGTGACCTTCAGTGTGTATTTTTGCTTGTGTGTGTTTGCATGTGTGCACTCAACAGGAGATGATCCCTTTTGCTGTGGTGGGCAGTGACCAGGAGTACCAGGTGAACGGGAAGAGAATTCTGGGGAGGAAAACAAAATGGGGCACCATAGAGGGTAATACACATAAAGTCTAAGACACAAACATACAGACAGATACACACACATGCACACCTGGCTGCTTACGTGTCCTCTTAAACAGACAATAGAAAACGAGTCACTAGGCAAAATAGTAGAAAATAATATGTAAATAATGTGTGTTTCCTAAACATAGATTAGACAGCATCAGTTAAAGCTGAAATCCATTGAAATCTCTTAAAATTATTACATACATATATTATAGATTGGCCTATTAGTACATGATCATGTCTATTTGCATGGTGGAGTTTGGTCAAACACTAAGAAACAGCTCAGTCACCCCATTTACATCTGGGTCACATCTGTTCCATTGACAGCGCCAAGGCCATCTAACTTTATCGCTCTAATAGATAATATAATGGTACCTGGTCAATTTATAGCATTCACACAAGGCACCAGCAACTAAGAGGTGAAATGGGTTCACAAAGAAGACGACGGTTTCTCATTTTCGATGTATTCTGAGCATGTGGAAAGTTAGGCACTGCAGCTTTAAGATCTGGCCAGCTGGTTTAACCGTCTGTTGTTTGACTAGCAGGCGTTTGTTTACACACGTCTCTCTGAGTCTGTAACTAGGGAGATGTATGAGACAGGAGGAAGAGATTTACAGGGACTTTCTGTGTCCGGGGGGATAACAGGCAGAAACATAAAATACACACGTACCTCCTCTCACACACACACACACACACACACACACACTTGCATGCAGTTACTTCGATACAGTTTACATTCGTTGGCTTGTGCTGCACGCTTGCACTGCCAAGGAGGTTCTTAGCAAGTGAGTGTCCTTACCTCACCCATGAGCATATGTGTGTGTGTATGTGAGAGAAAGAGAGGAGAGAGAGGACGTCTGTCTGGACATGGAGTGAAAGTATGATTGGAGGACAAAAAGACGGCTGAAGGAGGCCTGGGCAAGGGACAACCACTGTTAAACAAATAGTCTCCTTCCCAGGATGCACTTCAGCACACTCCTCAGTGGTGCATACTGAATTCTAGTCCATTGACTGTGCTATAAATACATTGTAAAATGTAAATCATTTACCAAAAAAAATAAAGAATTTATGAACATTTTATTATTACTTTGGACAAGACAGCTGCTTGCCTGTTATATTTGTAACATGGTGATAAATAAACTCTTATGAATCCAATCCCTTAAACATACTGGATTGCAAGACACCAGTCAGGGGTTGTATGTTGAAAGTATAAGTTATGACCATAAATGTAAATATATTAATGCCACTTCATCCTAGGCATTTTCACGATTTAACTGGAACTGATGTATTATATGGGCTTATAAAACCTTTCGCCTGGAAAAACATTAGGAATGCTTGTAGTTCAAATTAAAACGAGGCTGTTTTTCTTCCTGAAAAGATGACATTTATTTCTGAGGCAGTACAGTAGCTACTGCTATCTCAGCAAGCTTTATGAAATTAGCTCCAAAAAGCTGCAGGGCAAGAGAGGTGAAGCACACAGACTGTGGGGCAAATGCCGTCTTGTCCGGCTAAAAGAACAATGGCTCCATTCTAGTAAAGCCAAGCAGCTGAGGAGAGGGAACAAGGAAAAGGAGGAGAGAGGAAGCTGCTTGGCCACCGGACTTGTCGGCACCAACATCATAAATTAGGCCTCCAGAGGAGAAGCCAGAGGTTAGGTCTCTATATATCTCAAGTGGAGAAGAAACTGTTTATTTTCAGGGGTTGAGGGGACAAATTGAGAATGTGGGAGACAGAAGAGTTGAGCAGGCATGTGTTTAAATGTATATATTGTACAGTATATAGGGACTTCATGCTTCCCCAGGAGTAGAAAGGGGGAGATACCAGCAGTTCAGCTCGTTATAAGTTAGTCGCGTGTTCCCTCAACGCCGCTAATCAGTGTTCACAGAACGCCAGCAGTTATTCCACTCTCCTCCTTTCAAAGAGAATTTAATTTCCTGCCCCATGGATTTCAAAGCTTTACATAAATAGCACCCTCCTTTTTTTTCATTTACACTCTTTGACATAATCTATAATTCAAACATATGTTAGACCTACTGGAGGCACCAGCAGCTTGTCACGGTGCGTTTGTTAAAAACGTCTCACTTAAAGTCCTCATATAGAGAGGAGCTGAGATGTATTAAATTACTTGAAAGTGCAGGAGTGTGTTATCTTGGCTTAAGAAAATTGCCGGAGATGTCATGTCAGAGGATGCCCTTCATTTGACTTGTGAGCAACACCGCCATCTTGTGGTAGGTTCAGGAATAGCAAGTGAGCTGGGATTTTGAGGGATCATATTTTGTTATCCTGTTACTCATAACTTTACTAAATAATTTCATGTCTCGTGCATCGTTCTCTATGCATACAAAGCCTTGATTTTTGCGTGTCTCCCAATATGTAATTCAACTAATATTTCCTCTTTCCTCTTTCTCTCTTTACAGTTGAGAATATTGCACACTGTGAGTTTGCTTACCTGCGAGACCTCCTCATCAGGTGAGCTTCCATCACTCTCTAGAGCTTATTTTATGGATCTTATCACTTTATCACAAAAATGTGTGTGTGTGTCTGTGTCTGTGTGTGTATACACACAGTATGTATAGGGGCTTGTATAAAAGCACTGTTAAGGACTGAGCCTCCTGCTGGATCAGATATCACTCACTATATCTTGTGGAGGTGTTGAAATGAATTGGTAACAGACTCTATGAAACTCCACTGCCCCACTGAAATCATTACAAATTAAATTCTTGTAGATGGGTTGTGTACCTCCCTAGACAGTATTACAACAGGCATTTCTACTCAAGTTTCCCAATGGATCTTAGCATATAAGTTGCTTATTAGTGCAGGACTCTTCTGTACCTGACTATAGGCTAAAACAACAGTTTCCAAGCTATATGCTTCTACTTATACTGTTATACTTTTTCCTTTTTCTTTCACTGCACCACTCCACGTCATACAACCTTGTCAGCTATTGGATTTCTCTTTCTCCCAGAAAATGTCATGCTATGTTGCCATGGATATGTTAAAATGCCTATGAATAGATAAATGAATATGCTAAATGGTTAAATGTATTTCTTTTGTTTTGTTCCTTTTTTTTCACTTACTGGTGCTGTAATACTGTCTTCTGTCTTTCAGGACACACATGCAGAACATCAAGGACATCACAGGCAGCATCCATTATGAGACGTATCGCGTTCGCCGGTTAAATGAATCCAATGGCCATTTCACCTCTCAATCATCTGACCATCCTGCTGTTGAGCCGAAAACCAACGGTCAGCCCGAGGAGCAGCCTGGTGCCCTGCAGGCCAACGGAGTGGCTGCCCAGCACGAAGCCCTGTCCCACGAGATGTAGATGAGTCCCGTGTGGTGCCAAATTAGGATTTCAGGACACAGTCAGGCACAAAACCATACACTCACGCATGTATTCTGTTTACATGAACATGCCCACATGCACACAGACACACCACTCATGCTGTGAAGACCATTTTTTATTACCTAGAAGGACTACCTAACCACAGCTTTTAATTTATCAGGAGTTACATGACACAGGACTCAGAATAAATTCCCAAATTTTCCCTCTGTGGGCCTTTTTTCTCATCTTTTCCATCATTATAATTCCGAACAAAATCACGTTTCTTCACTGCAGATCTGCATTTTATACAGAAGTCCTCTTGTGTTTTTTAACATCTGCTTGACTTCCCAGTGCGATCTACACTCAGGATTGTTTACAATAACCCATGACAGTTGTCAGGTCATGGATAAACAAAACTAAATACAAATACATGTCTCATTAGTCAGTTTCCGTTACTGGGTTTATTTTTACAGCATCCACTGATTGTCAGCTCTGCAGTGGAGTGCAACAGCCATGCAAGCAAGATGTGAGTGACTTAACAGTGAAACAACAGACACAAGATTTTGATCAGAATCAATCAGGATGATGGAAACGGAGTATCCAGGTGAAAAAAAAAGCCTGCAGTGCACAGAATACCTTTCCAAGATCTTGGTCTGGCAGGAGGTTTAACCATGCGGGGGCTGTCCAGATCAAACAGCATAACTCAAAATGAAGTACAGCATATCAGATGATTCTAGATTATCTCTCAACTAGAAATAACTGTTAGTGCCGCTGGCCTGGTCTGCTCTGTGTTGTGGTGTATAGTTTTGTATAGATGCTAGGGTTAAGTAGGGATATTTAGATTAGGTTTATAGTATTATGGAGGAAATAAAGATATTGTTGACACCTCTGCACTGCAAAATAAAAAAGAAAGCAATAGCAGTGTGGAGCAGCTTTCGGAAAAAAACGAGTCCCCTTGTCATTTTTCCGTTGTGTTATGATGTTTTTAAAACCCCTTTTTGCCAAACCATCCTGTCTCTTTCTATATAATGCCAATGTTGTGTAATACAGTCATACCTTGCATTTTACATCACTCATTTACTATTGTGTTTTTATCGCTGTTGTTCATGTTCTAATATTATTGTATAAGATAAGTCGTGGAGGAATCTGTGCAACTGTTATCCCATGCGGCCGTTTTGTCCATTTTTTTCTGACTGTAAACCAAATAAAAGTCATTTTTTTCTGTTCTAAAGAGAAGCACATACAGTATATAGAGTTGATTTATGAATAGGTATTTATGTGTATGTTTAGTGTAATCAGCATAATTCAACTTTCATTCCAGCTGTTGGCTTCCAGAGGTTTGTCGCAGGTCTTAACCAGTGATGATCTTTTAATTTTAGACAGTGTTTGTTTTTTTTGTTGCCTGCGCTCATACAGTATGTCGTGCCCTGTTGGTTAGGCTCCACTGTAACTGGTGCCCGAGGAGTTAACCTGCTAGTCAAGTGGTCTGTATTTGTTCATTCAATATTAATTATTACAGCTGATTCCTGCCAATAGATAATGGGTAGAAGAGTGGCATTTACATTACAAGCTTAAAGCATCAGAGGAGGATGTTTTTCTGTTCAGTGAGAAGAAGAATACTAGGCTATATCTAAATTTATAACATTCTCTTAATTTCCTAACAAGCATAGTCAACTGTATGTTTTGCCTCCTAAAGTCACAATAAACATATTTTCCACACAAGCAAAAAGAAGAGAAAATTATTGTCTTTTATCCAGAGAAAGTTATTGGATTACACTTTGTTTACTGTTGTATAGTTCTTGTGTAATTTGTTATGGTATTATAGATCAAGGTTTTATCTTTGATATGCTATCTCAAAGAATAAAGATTGATATTTTTATTGTTTAAAGTCAATTGTCTTCATTTGTTCTCTGTGCTGGTGGTTCCCAAGGTTAAACTAATTAGAAGGATTCTCAGTGTTAAACTCATGAAAACATTTCACCACTTAGTAACTAAGCTAACTAAATGGCAACATTATTTAATTAGTTTCTTTGTTTTCAAGTATCACCATCATAATCTCCTAGGTTTTGCCTGATGCGTGATTGATGGAGTCAAATCTTTTTTCATCAACACTTAATCATTTGAAACAAATTCATATATTCTGCATGTTTACTGAGGTGTTATCTCTTTAATTAAGGAGTAAACCATTAAATATATTGTTTACTGTAGTGAATTTAGAACATGTCAAAAGAGATCTGACTCCTTCAATGTCTTTTAGCCATTCTGAAAAAGAAAAAAACTACATTACTTGCTTTTCACAAATTTTGGGTATAGTTGTTGAACAGTGCTGAAACAATCTGTAAGTGACACTGGCTGATTTTTCTAGGGTTTTCTTGACATTAATGAATGTTTTCTGTGTCACATCATTTTTTATTCATTGACACTGAATAGGTGGATGAAAATATAACTGTGCAGTATATCCATTATAGCTTATTGAGACTTTGGTCAATTGTGTCGACAACATGCTCAGCTGTGATGTTATTGTACAACGTTAATTTAGCTATAAAGACACCTGTATGCTAACTACAGGAAAAGAACAGCTCATTTTCCTTGAGCTCTGTTCATAATGGTTTGCATTCAGATTGAATGAACAATGCTTTATATTGCATTCACAATACAAACCCAACTGAGAGGAGATGTGAATTTGCAGCTTTCGCAGTAGCATCACGCCACGCTCACACAGCACCGGTTTAATAGGGCTTCTCATTTACACCTCCTGTCACACTCTTTCTCAACCTCCCTGCTGATCGTAATGTGTTGACAGTGTTGTTTGTCGAAGGTCATTGTCACCCTTTCACACGTTGTAGCTCCTGCTGTGGCTTTTCCTGCCATGTCTGTGTTGGATTCATTGGTTTGAAACTCTTCTGTGCCGCTGAGGATGACACCACCATGGTGACAAATGAGAAATGTGAAGGTGAGAGACAATGAAAATTCCAGAAAAATCAGTATCTATTGAAAATTCACCTAAAGTTGACACCTCTATCTAAACAGTTTCCCAGGCAGCCATCCTGAAGCATGAAGGTGAGTGATAATGACATCTCTGACACAGTTATGACAGCACCAGGTCCGCCGGCTGGCACGGGTACTAGACCAATTTGATGGTGCACACGAACTGACATCTGTATTTTCTCACCGGTATGACATATTTTTGTCTCATTCAAAGATTCATTCAATGGAAATTCATGTAATAGAGCAATAAATTGGACAGTGAAAGGTGGTAGACTATTAGTAGCTGAGTGTAACCAAGAAGTATACCAAAGCCTGCACTGCATTTTACATTGTATGACACCAGGACAGATTTATTCAGAAACCAGATGGATTACTTCCTGGCACAAAGAGAGACTGTCTGAGCCAAACTGAGCTTTCAGGGCCTCTTCTTGAAAAGGCAGATTGTGGAAAATCTGAAGTAACTGTGAGAAAAAAAAAATCATTTCCAACATGTGTATCCCTCTCTAAAAAGACAAATAGAACACCTCTGATCAAAGACACAAAGATCTTGTTTGACTTACTGAAAATGTGGTCAACATTTTACAGGCACTGACAATTTCCCTGGTGGTGTTACAGATACTATGAACTTGCCTGTGGTCTCATTTGGTTTATAACTGTGAAAGATAACTTGGCAGCACTAAATGATTTATTAAAGAGAGTGTGCACTATTCAGCAAATACATTTTAGCTCATGTCCTTCGAAGGGTTTGTAAGAAAGTGAGTGAAAGCACAACCATTAAACACTGATAGCTGAACATTATCATTACCTAATGAGGAATATAAACAAAGTACAGACATTGACAGTATTTAAAGTCTGAGAAATTATTGTGAACCTTCTAAAAAAAATTTACTGAATAAATATTAAGATTAAAATTCATCCCTCCAAAAGCAAACTTCTGAGATTCTGAGAGCTTTTATTTTGAAATTTGTGCAGCACATGGTGCAGCAGCTTTCAGGGGCCGGCCAACTACCAGTTTAGCCCTTATTGGATAATTGGGAAAAACTCTGCCTTTTGTGGTGTATAAACAGCCTGTGCTTTGACCTGTTTTGTAAAAAAGGGAAACCATAATGGAAGCCCCGTGTGCTGAGATGTGTTGGCTCAAGCAAGTGAAGACTCACTCAGTAAGCACTGACACTTTTTCACTCGTCAGTTGAGCGCGTAGGTGACTGGTAAAGTAGCAACAGTGCAGTGTTAACTCTTCAATCAAGTTGCAAGTGAAGTAAAGTATCTGTTTTTAGTCTGTGTAATTAGCATAAAATGCTGTGTTGTGGAACTTTTAAGACAGGGGAGAAAGAGAGGCTTGCTGAAATGAAAGTGGGTGTGAATTAGCAACAGTCATAGCTTTTTTTTTTGTGTGTGTGTCATTTTTAGCCTTAATTTGCAATATTTACATCACACAACCCCAGACTCTTATCACGCTGAATTTAAAGGCTGATGAGCACAGAAGTGGACGCCTGAGTCAACACATTCGCTTAAATCATGGTAAAATAACTTGTCAACCATGTATCTAATTTGAGCATTCCTGCCATCTTCTATTATCTACAGCGCATGAATAAATTTGCGTGTGATTCACTGCGCTAGTCACTCATGTTGCGGAGTTATATAACTTTTATACCTTGATATTTTGATAATCTGAGGTGAGAGAATCTGGAATATTTTATAGTAAACGTGTGTTAAACTGCATACTTCATTTCAAACTAAATTAGCTCTTAAGTTACCTGTAGGTTAGATAGGTAAGCTAGCTACCCTCCTTAGCTCCATACTAGCTACTGTAAGGGTCCAAGTGATTAGTGGCTAAATATGCTATTAAGAGAGCACATATCATTCCTCAGATTCATGAGATCCATCACCATCATCTTTTTCAATATCTTTTCAATGGGTGACGTGATAACGGGTCATATGAAAGGCATATCTAAGAACATACCAGCTGGGCAGCTGCTACTTACAGATTTCCTATTTAATGTCCAAAATGGCCTTTTGTGTGAGTGAAATTTGACTTTATAATGTCATGATTTTCAGCAAGAAGTATTATCAAGTATTGTCAAGTGAGAGGCACAGTTTGTTGAATTGTGGGACACCTCCGGAGCTCTCAAGAATAGATTCAGCGCTCTCCTTGAAACCTGCTGTCACCGCTCATTCAGTCAGTCACTCATCCATTCATTTGTTCAGTCCACCTCTTTGCCGGTCTGTGACTTATCACAGCATGCGTTGGATGGTAGTTCAGAATTATTCCTATTCATTCCAACAACCAAAGCTAAGGGGATGGCTGAGCATGAGAGCTTAAAGAGGCCTGTTCAGTAGCTCAGACACATTTTTGTCTCATCATCATCAGAACTAATCAAAGCCATAGTCTCTAACAGATATGCAGACAGAAGTCACAAGAACAGGGGAAACTTCCCCTGGGATGCTTTAATCATGTTTTTGAGTACTCCCCTGAGTTAGCAGATGCAGCATGTGTTGAGCTACAGTTTGTTCTTGCAGACGACCAATACTCAGCTCAGGCTATGAGCCAACATGCAGCAGCACACTGTGAAACACTGGGAGGTCTGAATTAATTAGCCATTGAACAACGCTAGCTACATGGCATAATTTTAAGTTACATCAGCTCAAACGAGGTAGATGTGACAAGCTTTTAAATTTGACAGCATGGTGAAATGTGTTCCTCTCTTTCTCTCAGATGGCGAGCGCTCTGTCTGCAGGTGGCTGGCTGGGCTCGGGGCTCGGTGTTGATGTGTCGGCTGGATTGACAGCATCGGTGGGGCAGTTGGAGATTAGTAAGTGTGTGTGTGTTTTTTTTTTTTTTTCCAGTTGAGCTTGATAATAATTCATAGGGCGTATAGATTTTTCAGTGGAATGTGAAAAATGTAAATGGCTCAGCTATGGCTCTGCTTTTCCCTCTGCCACAGTACTGCTTTAGAAATATAGAAATTCATGCCAAGTCTAACAGCAGGTACATTATGTGTCTCAGCTGGATCATATCGCCTAATATATCACTGCACTTCACCCACCACCATATTGCTCCATGGCGGCATGTTACCAGTGTCTTCTGGCAGGAAAACAGTGATTCATGTTGCATTTATGTAGGAATAAAGCCAGTGTACCATTCTGCCTTTTCCACCATTGTAGTGTAATGGTGTGTTTTGTTAGTGAAAAAAAGCATGCCACAATATTATCTGTTTGTGTATAAATTTACACCAGAATGCCAAAGAAAAGATCAAAGACAGATTTCAAGAGAGGAAATGGAGAAGAAAAAGAACCCCACAGTGTTGAAAAACACAGCTTTCCTTGTTCCTTCACTGGCTCTGTCGTTACCAGGCAGAGTTCTTCCAGTCAGACAGCCAATGAGCCACCAGGCCAGCCAGACAGCCAGAAAGCCAACCAGAGAGACTTCCAGTCAGCCGGTTCACCATCTGCCTGGTAAGCCTATCGTTAAGCGAGCCAACGCCTGTCTGTGCTGGTGTGGCACCAGTGGCTAGTTGTCTTGCTTTTCTCATTCCCAAACACACACACACACACACACACACACACACACACACATATCTTTCGTCAGCCTCTGTCTCCTTCAGAGCTACTTAGACACACACAGAACAGGAGAGAACTCTGTTTTATCTGCCTGTACCCTAGTCCTGAGCTGCGAAAACAACCCAAAACAAAAGATTGCTACCCGTTGCCCAGCTCACACACCCCCTGCCTCGCTGCACAGCGCCTCCAAAATAATCGACGCAAGGTAATTTGTCGGTAATTAATCGTCGTTCGTTAATGGCTTTGCATCTATTAAAACCGTGCATGCTGACAATTGTGTTTTGTGTCATCCTGTTCACTCTGGACTAATCCGATCTTTCAAATCACCAACTTATTCGTACAAATACAAATATGTGTACATGCAGACATACACTAGTATTCTTTAATCCTCTGCCCGGTTTACCCTTGAGCCCTGCCAACTCACTCTTGTGGACACGAAGCATGGCGCCCCTGTTTGTTGTTAATGTATGCTAATGTGCTACATCCATCTGTTCGTTTGCTTAATTTGGATTTTGCTTGTTTCTAGCCGTGTTCCCGCCCCTCCTACTCCACCATTCCCTCCCCTTGCCCCCGTCCAAACCTCCCGCATCCTCCTCCGCCTCCTCGCCATCTCCTTCCTGCCGCCCCGACATCAGGGCGCTCGTCTGCCTGGATCACAGCCAGCTCTGGCGCGGTCAGGTTGGAGGGGTGGGGGTTCGCCGCCCCTTCCTGTCCGTATGCAAATTGGCCTTGTTTTGATTAAAAGACAGCTGCATATTTCATTAAAGTCACCACTGGAGGTGAGAGAGGAGAAGGCATACCTCTCTGGGGAGACGAAGGTTGTTTAGCTGGAGTGAATGTTGTGGGGAGCTGCTGTTTAGTGCTGCTGAGGGGAACAAATAGCGAAGACAAAAGGGCTGCCCAGGGACTGCTTTGGGGTTTAATGGGGCTGACTGACTGGCACATCAGTTAAGACTCACACTGATGCAGAGCGCGAGTGAATGTGCATTGCATGATAACAGGAGCAATTGACAATGAAATATAGACCCCCATCAGCCTTCAAGGTGCTTTGGCATGCCAAGGCAGTTGTATTTCTACCCACTACTGCCAGGCTGCTGAAAGAAAACAGCAACCTCTTCCTCTTTCTGAGTAATAAAATGAGAGATGGTTTCTCATGTGGCCATCCTTTTACTCTATGGCAGATAGGCTGCTTCATTGTGGGCTTGGTGAAAGAAAAAAACACTGCCTCCTCAATCCCTTCTTCAGAGAAATGAGTTGTTTCCTTTAAAGTTTTCACCTATGCCAGCTGTGTCTCCGTCTTTTCTGTGTTTGGGTGCTGGCTGAGCAATGGTTCAATTTACAGCAAGAGTTAATGAATGAATGTGTTGTTTTTAGTATGAATTTGTCGATGGAATTGTGAAAAGGTTATCTTCTTCCTACCTTGTCTCTCTTTTCTTTTAGTCGCTGAGGGTGACTGTAACCCCATCAGAGGTGGACGAGGTTGATGTATAGGTGGGTGGGCACCCTACGAGGTCAGAGGGTGAGAGTGGGAAGGATGGGGGAGGATCTTCTGGCATCGAGCCAACTCCACTAGAATTCAAAGACGTGGGGATGCAAGGGAGGATGGAGTGATGGTTCCTCTGCATAATCAATCAGAAACAATAGAGGAAGGGAGCGAGTGGTTCTGCCTTCCTTGACAGGGCTGATTGTATTTATGCAGGGATGGAAGCGAGGGGGGTGAGGCATTAAAAAGGATTGGGTAGTAAGATGTGGGCAGGTGCAGGGAGCGCTGTAATAGGTGGCCCCCACTGCAAAGCCAAGGACATATACCCAAGAGGAACTGATTGAATGCCATGCCAATAAAAAGAGGCAGTTTCATGCGCCATTGACCGAGTTGGCATCCTCACAGTCACACTGTGATGAAACCCACTTCGAGGTCATGATAATGTGAATCACATTTTGGTCCTTGTTGGGATGTACTGTTCTGAGGAAGAATTAAACAGCGCCCTCGGACCTGATGTTTTTCCTTATGCTTCCCTTACAGTTTGTGGCATATATCTGATGTTTTCATTGGATGTCAAAACAAGGAGAAAATCAGATTGAGTGTTTGTTTGGACAGAAATGAAAAGATCAAATTCTGAGTCACAGTAGGTGGGGAAAATAATCTGATTTTAGCCTGCGGTGCGCATACAGCCAGAGAGATTGTCCTTTCATTTTCTCTGTAGGTAGAGCAGCATGTCCCGGAGCGGGCTAATAGAATGCTTGTCTTGTATCTTCTCAGCCATGAACTTTTCTCTGTCACAATTACATTCAGTCTGGAAGCCTGTGTGCCTCGCAGCCAAACACAGTATATTAGCTAAAGTAAAGCAGTCAAATGCTTATGTTGAATTTGACAAGGATGTTCATTCACATACTGTTTGAGAAGTTCCGCTCTCTGCAAAAAAAGTGCAGAGTTTGCTATACACTTATTAGTTTCTAGACAACAATAATAAAACATCACAGCAGTTTATAGTTTTACACAGTTGCTTTGGTGCAGTCCTCAAATGAAAATCGTGTGTGCAATTCTCAGATCCACAGCATTTTCAGCATATACATTTCTTGTTATTTTCACATTGGATTTCAATGATGCATTGAATTAGACTTGGTGGTCAAAATGCATTGCACTGCTTTTATATTGAACTGTATTACTTTCAAAGTGGAGGATATATGTCAGTTAAGGACAGATCAAACAGAATGGAATAGCAGAATTTATTGAGGTAAGCAACAGAGATATTTGGTTATTAGACTCCATGCACATGAAGCATCTTCACTTAGTATAGGCCCAAGCAAAGATAGGAGATAGAACAGGATCCCCTGGAGTTCAGCTGGTGGTGGTGGGGGGGAGTAGAGCCAGGGAGTGGTTGGTGGAAACCTTTGGACAAGTGTCCCAATTAGGTTCAACCAGGGGCCAGGTCGGTTCAGCATTTTTTCATGGGGGCCAGCATAGCTTTACAGTTGCTGTGGTGATGCAAGCATCTGCTGTATGTTGTAGATGTTTTGGTTGTCAGAGTATTTTGTTTTATATAAATTAGTTTTGGGCTTGCATTTGAATACAGTTAGTGAGGGCTTCCAGATCTACAGCTTATTTAATATTCATTTACAATATACTGTGTGTGTGTTGTAAGGCTACATATCAGGTGAAATGCTGTGACCATATAGACAGGAGTGGTTGAATGATGAATAAGGAATGAGGTGTTAAAGGTGGTGTATATTTTGTTTTTAATTTCTAAATATTAATCATATACATGAATTTGCTGTATAGAGACATTTGCTTTTACTGCATACTTGTTGTATTCTCTGTTTTGGATTATTGTTACATATAAGGTACTGTATGTAATGAAACATGCAAGTAGACTGTTGAAACAGGTGTTTGAATAACATGAGTTTATTCAGTCAGCTGTAGTGGATATTAACTGTATGTACACTCGCCAATCTCAAAACAGCCTCAATTCTTCGTGGCACTGATTCCACAAAGTCTTTTGAGGTTTTAGTCCATGTTTTCATGATAGCATCACATAATTTCTTCAGATTAGTCAGCTGCCCATTCATGCTGCCAATCTACCATTCTACCACATCCCAAAGGCGTTCTATTGGATTCAGATCTGGTGACGGGGGAGGCCAGTGAAGTGCACTGAACTCATTATCGTGTTCATGAAACCAGTTTGACGTGGTGCATTGTCATGCCGGACGTAGTCATTAGAAGATGGTAGACTGTGACCACAAAGGGATGCACATGGTCAGCAACAATATTCAGATAGGCTTTTCCTTTCACCTGACGATTAATTGGTATTAAGGAGCCCAAAGTGTGCCAAGAAAACATTCCCCTCAACATTACACCATCAGCAGTCTGGACTGTTGACACAAGACAGGTTGGGTCCATGGATTCATGCTGTTGATGTCAAAAATCTGACCCTACCATCTGCCTGCCTCAGCAGAAATCCAGATTCAACAGACCTTGCTACATTTTCCAGTCTCCAACTGTCCAGTCTTCGTGTGGCTGTGCCCACTGCAGCCTCAGATTTCTGTTCTTGGCTGACAGGAGTGAAACCCGACATGGTCTTCTGCTGTTGTAGTCCATCTGCCTCAAGGTTCGACATGTTGTGCATTCCTGAGATGCTTTTCTGCTCACTGCAGTAGTAAAGAGTGGTTATTTGAGTTACTGTAGCCTTTCTGTCAGTTCCAGTCTGGCCATTCTCTTCTCTGACCTCTCTCATCAAAAAGGCATCTCCGTCATCAGAAGTGCAGCTCACTGGCACCAACAATCACGTTAGGGTCAAAGCCACAGAGATCATGTTTTTTTTCCCATTCTGATGTTTGATGTGAACATTAATTGAAGCTCCTGACCTTTACCTGTATGATGTTATGCACTGCACTGCTGCCACCTGACTGGAGAATTTCATGAATAAGCAGGTGTGCAGGTGTTCCTAATAAAGTGCTTAGCACATGTAAGTCTCAGTGAGTAATGACATAAAGAAACACAATTTACTGTCTTCTGTTATACTGACACAGTTCCCTTGACATCTGACTGCCTTGTTTTAAGCAGTGATTTAAAAAAATGATTTTGATGGCTGTGATGCACTCAATTTGCTTGTAACACGAGTTAAATGTTTTGAGTGAGTGATAGCTTTTTGCTGCACAGCACAGATTGATGTAGTGATTACACTTAATGTTTTGAACAATGGTCATAAAATGTGCTAAGCAATTAAAAAAAAACTGTGACACAATGAGGGAGGGTAATGGATGGCTATAGAACCATGTGTTTGCATCTGTGCTGCTGCTGCTGCACCACTGCCTCCTGCTGTTTGTCCACAGCAGTGGCATTTCAAGCCTGTGCCAGCATGTGCAAAAAAAAAAAAAAAAAAAGCTAATTTCCCACCGTCAGCCCCTGACATTAATGCATATACTGATTCATGAGCCCCTTGAAGCCCTCTCCACTCCATCCACCACCTCTCCTCCGCCCGCTGCTGCTCACTCGTGTTATCGGTTCACTGTTTTCTCATGGAAAATATAAGTTAAGCTCACCTTATTTACATTTATATGATCAGATTTTCTTCCTTATGGAAGGTATGCAAATTTGCCCTTTTCTCGAGTCTTAGCCACCGAGTGCGTAGATTTGTTGCGAGGGATGGAAAAAATAATAACATTGCCCTCTGGGAGGAAAGAGACCCAAGTTAGGATTTCTGGACCTCATGAATTTTGTAATGATCAATTTTGTTTACCGTACCCCCTCCAAGACTTATCAGGACATTTGAGCCAGGGATATGTAAGATGAGATTGATTCACACCTGAAATGTCTGTCTTTCTTTCCTTTTAAAAAAAATAATGTATATACCTTTATTTGCTGCTCCTGCAGTGCTCAGAATATCATTTTTCATTTTCTTCATCTGATGGCTTCTAAATTCCTCTATCAGTTTGTGAGATGTGGGGAGGTGGTTCAGCAGAGTGCGCTCAGGCATCAGTCACGTCTTAAATCCTCTGTGTGTTGGAGCAGAGGGGGAATGAAAGGCAAATCTGAGGGCTGGCTGGATGAATGCAGTCAGCTTGAGCCTATTTGAAAAAAAGAAGCTTGTTTGTGTGTGTTTGTGTTTGTGTGTGTGAGAGAGAGACAGACTGTAGGTGAGTGCTTTACCTGAGTGAAACTCCTGAACCCATTGTGAAACAAATGGCTGGGCATTGCACTGCTTTGGGTGGGTGGGTGTGTGTGTGTTCTTTCAAGAGACTGTGTGTCCGGTGGATGTCGGAGAGGGAATAGCACTCGAGCAAATTGCTTTCTGCCAGCATATTGCCAGCGCCAGTCTTTATTCCTCTGGATGGGGAGTCACGTCTCAGACGATTACAGCCCCCCGATTCAGGCTCACACCGGTGGCCTGCCCAGTTCAACCCATAGCCCCGCTTTACAATACACTCCTCTATACCATGCTATACCCTGCCTGATGAAATGCTGATGTGGAATATTTAACTGACACTTCAAGCGAAACCTAATAATATAATCAGGTAATAAGAAATTAATTTTCTCCCTGGCTGCACTTTGACTGGGATGTTGATACAGGGAAAGGGAAGAGAAATCAAGAGGCAAATGTTGGTGAGGGAATGTCGTAGGTAGCCTGGCCTCTCTCTCCCTCCCTCCCTCCTTCTCTCTTACTCTCTCTGTGTGCATCAACATTTCTCATGACACACTCCGGTGATTTGATAGCCACCCCAATGCACCCATTCACTTGCCCTATGCTCCTGTGCACATACAAATTTCTAGAGACCCACACAATAACAGGAATGCCTACCCTCTCTACACCACTGAACTGTAAATGACCAAAGCAAGAAGACCACTCGTGACACCGACATACACGCACGCACGCACAAACACAGATAAACACACACATGCTGTCGCTGTCACTGAAGGAACTTGATGTCCCCTACAGGCTTACATTGTGAGTGGCAGTGCTGGCACTGGCCTGCAGCACAGACAGATGTGTTTATGGCTGATAGTTTGTGTTGGAAAGAGGGAAGCATCTTGCCGTGCTTGTGACCCACTAAATGTAATTCAGTTTGTTCTGTCCCCTCTCCCCTCACTCTTGTCTGCTCTTTCTATCTCTCTCTATCTCTCCACATGCATCTTTCCTCCTCCTCCCTCTCTCAATCTCGGTGCTTATCCTTATGTAGTTAATTAGGAGGCAGGAGTCCATTGGTGTCAGTGCTCTGGTGTTTTATTGTTCCCCCTTTTAGCAGGGAGACATCAATAACCCTCCCCCACAACACAGACACACACACACACATGCTGCCAGAGTATCCATGGCCCTGCCTGTTCCTGCCTTGACATAACCATCCATCTCTCTGTACCCCACCCCCCCACCCCCCCCCCCCCCCCCACCCACCCCTGCCTCTCTCCTCCTCTTCCATCACCCACCCCCCCCACCCGCCCCTCTCCTCCTCTCCTCTCCATGCCCTGCCATCGACTCTCTACCTGAGAGCATTTGTCATCCCGTCGCTCTGTGAGCCACGGCCGGCGCAATGAAAAAAGAAAGACAGGAGAAAAAAAAAAAAACTCAGCGGCAATATGCAAAAATGTAAAAAGGTAGATGCGGGTTGCCCTGGCAACGGCTCGGAGGTTAGTTCCAAGCGCTGATGGAAATCAATGTCATGTGCCAGGCAGGCAGGCACCTCCGTCCTCAGGAAAATTAGAAAAAGAGAGGAGGGGAGGGGAGAGGAAGAAGAAGGGAGGGCTGGAAGGACAAAGAAAAATGCAAGAGGAACAGAAATCAGGTTTTACTCCTCTCTGAACCTTAAGGGCTCCTGAGTTTTCTTCAAAGGAGCTGGAGGCACGCCGTCTCGTCATTTAAGTGCCGCTGTGGGTCATTTTCACTTTCTTTTCCTTTCTGTTTCTGCCTTTGCATTCACCATAAATTCTGCCCCTCCTCTGTGCACTTAATACAGCCACCGGCCTTTTCTCATTTGTTTACATGCAAAGAGGAAAAACAAACTCTGTGGCTGTAAGGGTGCCAACTCAAAAAGATAAATACGGGTGCTGGAAGAGGAAGAGGAAGAGGAGGTGGGTGAGCCAGAGGGGGGAGGGTTCGTGCTTGTGTTTGAATTGGCCCAACAACTGATTAATCTGTTGTGTGATCCCAAACAGCAGCTTCAAACAACAACACAGCAGCAGCAGCAATGTTACTTGGGAGAGGGTACTCTGATATGCTAGCATGTAGCACTGCATGAGGATTAGCTCTACTAGACAGGTCTAGACCAGGAGTAGACTGTTTTCAGACCTCTGAATCGCTGCCCACATCTCTGATTTTAAAGTGAAAATTAAATTCATGCTAGATCAGAGATAGAAGTTACATGTTCTCTGAGGCTATACATGGCTAAAGTAGTTTCTCCTGCTAGAGGCTGAAGGGCGCTTAAGGGGAGAGATGATGCTCAGCTTTTTCTTCTTCTTTTTTTCCTTTTTTTTCCCCCTCTCTTCCAAACTTGACAAATTCGACAATTGGATTTTGGAGCTGCGTTCCCCTCAAGCATCTCAAATGACTCATTTTTGTACAAGAGTGACCCAAATCTGTTGACCATGTTTGCAAACTCCAGTGCTGAAGGGGCTGCGCTGACAGCTGGCACTTGGTGAACAGTGAAGTAAGAATAACATGCTCTCAGCTTGTTGTAAAGTAGATTTTATCATTTGAATAAAACTTGTGGCAGATGCTTAGATGTCATCTAAGGTGCAACTTTAAGTGTTTCACTGTGGAAGTTGCTCATGGAGTAGTCATTGCTAATGAGCAGACCAGTACAGCTTTTCTGTGTTGTAATTTTGCATTGCATAGCTGCAGCCAGTGCGTTATTGTCTTGCATATTACCTGCATTAATGCTTGTCTAAACTTCCTTTTGAGGGCAGAGCAACACTGTAGCATTCATTCAGAAAGAGGGACATTTTTGCTATCACTTAGCTTACAGCAAGAGATATACGGAATTAATTTCCCTAGGTTGGAATCAATAACCCATAAACTATAATTTATAGTGTAAACTGCTGCAACCACCACAGGCCATCTCTGACAAGTCTCACATCACTGTGGCAGGCTGCTCCAGAATAGATGGGCCATGCATGCCAAGCCAATAGGTTCTCCTCTTCATTTGCATACCTAACATGGCGTTCACACTCCAGTTGACACATTTGCAACCCGCCACTTATCCCATTACCGGCTGTCCCTGGTCGCAGCATTGTTTGCTGTGTCGGCACTCTTTCTCGCTGGCTGGCCAGCTCATTTTCCACCGTGTTGTGTGTTGAGGCACTCACAGGTTGTATGGATGCAGCTGAGCTCGACACAACTGTGCTCACGGGCACAACGTGCACAGACACGCATACCAGCACACGCTTCACAAACGGATGTGCATAGACATTCACACATATACAATTCTCTGTGGTACATCCCAGTTTATACCTGTTGAGGGATACTGTAAGAATGACAGAATCCCTATGAAAGGAAAAATCTATTGTCATGGACAGTAAATGTATGATTCATAAAGATATCATGATTTCTTGTTTCTGTTTTGTGTGATTGTAGTTACTTCCATATCATTTAAATGACTTTATACTTATATTACACTGTAGGCTTTGTTCCAGGTTTCCACGGTTTTAAACGTGACATAATGGTTTTTGTAAGACGCACATGAACTTTGTAATAGAAAACGTATAAATTAACTTGTATGATTTTACTAGATTTGTTTTCATGTGGTCTTATCTATTTCTCTTTTATTTAGTAAATATTCCTGGAATAAGTGAGCACCAACACAAAAGGCTCATGTCTGATCACTTTAAAAATCTATCACAAGTAAATATTCTTCTTTTTTTCACATTAATGTGAGGCGTGTGAGCAATAAAGCTAATTAGATCACATTATCTCAACCTTCACACACACGCACACTCTCACATTCACATTCACACACACATGTAAGGTCTAGAAACCACCCTCTGTGTGGTGAACTGCTAATATGTGGGTAATAATTTGTCATTAAAAGTTTAATTTTTGTTGGCTCCTTTGCTCTGGGTGTTTAATTTGAGTCTTAAATAAACTCCCCAGTCCCTGCAGCCATTTTTACCTCCATACCCTCTTCTCCCTCCCTTCCTCCCTTGCTTCCTCACTGCCACCCTCCGTCCCTTCCTCCCTTTTCTCCTCATTCCCTCTCTTTTGGATGGGCAGCATTATAACAGTATAACTAAAACTGATTCCCACAGGCAACAAAAAGAAACACCTATTAGTGTTCAAGGATGAGCTACCTTGTTCACCTTCAACATTGCTGCAGGATACAGTCCGTTACTGTCTCACAGTGGAGCCACAGTGGTATTTGCTTTTTCCACTGAATGGGAGAGTTACAGTATGTTGTTCAGCAGTAAGCCTTTCAGAGTTTCATGTTGTTACAGCGGGGGGTCCTGGTATCTCTCACACAAGACTTACATGACATTTCTGGTGAGCTCTGTTATCAAATGGCTGTGTAAACCGGCTTACACCAACACTCTGAACTCAACGAACTTAAAATCACTGAGCAGATTCTCCATGGTGGAGGACTGCAGCTGAATGCTGTATATCACCCATGGATTTTCTGATAAGATCATTTTCCTCCCTGCACATCTATTTTTGATGCGTTGTGTTGGTGGCATACTGAATAAATGAATATTCATGAATACGCAGAAAGCCTATATGCATCATAGTGATTTCCACCCGTGTCATCAAGCTATGCAAATTACATCCTCACATCTCCATACGGCCGTACAGCCCCCTCTTTCTCCTTAATTAATGATGCTGAGAAAATGTTTTTTCTTCCAAGGAAAATTAGCTCCGTCAAGACAGAATCGGTGCAGATATTAATGGGAAGTGATAACTCTGGACTTTTTTTTTGACTTGATGACTTGAGGAAATACATAGTCCACATCAGATGGTCACACTTCTTTACATGACTATCCTCAAGCTGAAGTTGTTAATACTTTGAAGAAATGAATTTACTGCCAATTATACCCAGCATAGGATGAATATTCAGAGGTGAAATCTGATTGGATAGACTTTCATCCATTTTTTGTATTATTTAGCTCTGTGTTCACAGCAGATACATTTATAAATTATTTAGGTTTTTATCAGCAAAAAATGTTTTTAGTGAACATACATCTGACACTTCACAAAATGTTTAACAAAGTTATGTCATTAGTTTTCCCCTGCTCTTTCAATACACTAGCATCTAAATCCAAAGCACTTGGTTAAAGTTAAGGGGTTTAACATGATTTTTCTATATCCATTACCCAAGAGCTTTTGTTGCCTAAGCCATTAAAAAAATATTACTGAACATAATCCTGTATGTTTTCCCCTAAACATATTTTGGTAATTTCTGAGAGACTTGGTCGAATCTACGCACTTTGTAAATGCTTCCATGCTGTAAATTCACTACCACCACATTCACATTTCATGCGCTCACAGTGCTAGCAGAGTATGGCACATGCAATTTTAATGAATGAATTTTCTGTCTAGCAACTAAGTTGAAATGAGGAGTTCACATTTTCCATGAATTTCTGATTCTGATCCATTTAACTGATAATTAATATCCCACATCCAATTTTCTTGGTATATTATTATAATCATTATACTGTATTATCTTTAGTATCAGACTGTAGAGATATTCTAACTGTGACTCATTATCCTCCTTCTAGCCATTGCTCAAATGTCTTGTGGGCCAAAATGTATAAAGTGTTATTAGTATTGATTTCTTTTATGATGATACCTCTCTGCTTAAGTGGCGTTTTTCAGTGAGTGGCACATCTAAAACCCACAAAGACCTCCTGCTCTGCACTATTGTAAGATAAAACATACCTGACGGCGATTTGCTGTGTTACAAGTCATGTGTTCAACTCATCATCTATGGCCAATGTGGGCGACGAATCTCATCTTCATCTTAAGAGATGAAAAAGACGATGGGGTGGGGTGGGGTGGGGTTGGGGGGGTAACTCATGAAGAAGAGAATAAAGGGCGGAAGTGAGGATCAGCAGTAAGGCTGACATCGGGGTCAAGTGCTGATCTGGCATCACATTTCCTTTTCAAATCCATCTATATGCATATGCGCACACGCACACAGAGTCTTTAGCTGTAAGTGTGTAGCTGCATGCTCACACACTCTGCTGGGAAACTCACCAGAGAGGTTAAGTCACACAGAGACAGAAAGCAGATGGATGAAATCAAATGAGTAAAGGAGAATATTGCAAATTATTTAAGTGTGTGCTTATGCATGTGTGTCTGCACACATGCCTTTGAGAGAGAATATATGTAGGAGAGGAGAGAAAAGGAGAATGTATTCAGGATGGAGGCTGTAGCTCACTGACAGACTGCACTGCCATGCTCAGCCAGTTCATTGCTGTCATTCCTTACATCTTTTGACATTTTCAATTATGTCTTTCACACATGGCTGGGCACTTGTTTTTTTTCTATGCTCACCTCATCATCCTCCTCTGCTTTTCTCTCCCTCTCCCTCCTTCCTGTTCTATTCCTCCTCCTTCATTTCATTTCCTTTTTAAGTGGCCGCTCCCTCCTTGCTTTGTGTGACGGCCCTTTTCATATGTGGGGGGTCAGGTAGCCCAGGGATCCTATTACTCCCCCGCTCCATGGCGAACAGTGAGCGAAGGATAGGGCGACGGAGGGGTGAAAAGGATGCTGTCAGATATGTCAAGGACTCCTGTTCAATTTATTTGGTGATCCTGAGGGGGACCTCACAGGGCGAGGTGCAGAGAAGTATAGGTGGACTTGTGTTTTTGGAGGGCTCAATCTTTCTTATCGCTCATTCACCTGACAGTAATGGAGAAGAGATTTATATTTGTCAGTGGTATCTGTTGTAAAGGTGTTTCAAATGTGCCATTTATTCTGAGATTTCTGAGCTGGTCCTGTCATTGGTGGCAATATGCTGACAGTGTTATCTTCACTTAACTTCACTATTAGACAAGTGGGGGACATTTATGCAGTCACTTGGCTTTTGAGGTGCTTTTATTTGCAGCTGTTATGATCAATATTTTTTGTTTGGAGAAGATATCAAACTATTAAATGTAATGTGAAAGGTGTAGCTCATAGAGATGAACCCACTGAGAATTATCACCCAACTCAGTAGTTCCCCTCAGCTCTACGGTGCGTTTCAGCATCTTTGAGCTCATTGTTTTGATTTTCAGGCCCACAACTTCACTGTTTTGGTTCACAATTCTCATCAGTGCCATTACCAGATGCAGCAGGCAGCTGTTTTCAGTGAAAAAAGCTTTGATAAACCCACCGTACACCACCTGCCCAGCACCAAACAGCAGACAGACAGAGTTAGAGACTACCGAGAGATCGCATGTGTCAGTTGCCAGGTGGCCAAAACAATCACTTAATTCAGTGATTTAAAGTGAGCGTTTCTATTTTCTGCTCCTCTTGCTTCGCTACATTTCAAAGACCAATATTGTGCTTTGTACATTTATCTTGCTATACTTACTAGTTTCTTTAGAGGTTATGATTTTACCAGCATAACAACTCATATGATCATCTCAAAAAATATGATGCATTGCTATGAATGGAGCAACTCAGCATTTAATAAAGTAGTTAGAATTAACTTGGCCTCGTCCTGCTACAACATTAAAATGCTAATTACACATTAGTGTATCACTAATAAGAATCTAATAATATAATTTGTAAAAACACTGATGGGGCTATTCCATCTGCATAATGAGAACTTTAGATACTTTAACTATATTCTCGTGCTAACACTTGTAATAGAGTATTTTTAGGAAGTGGTATTACTACTACCACTACGATCTGTTAAGAATATTATCAAGTGTACCGCAAGATGACATATTGTATAAAAAGCAAACAAACAAAAGAAAAGAAATGAATGATATGAAATGTCACCATGACAGTTATTGTAAACATAGACTGCATTTCATATTGTAAACACCCAAATACTGATTGATGAATTGGCTGTGTGATTGATTATCTAACTGGCTAATTGATTGAGTCATAATGAGGACATAATGTTTTTCTCCACTAAGAGCATCAGAGGACACACGGCATCCATAATGCATGTTCCATATTAAGGGGAGCAGGGATCATTTTCCTACAACACCAACTGATGGATTTACTGATTGATTGATTAACTGACTGACTAATTGATTGGTTCTGTAATGAGGGGAAAACACATTTTTCTCCATTAAGCCTGAACCAGGGGGGATTCCCCTTGCTGGCAGCCATGATGTAATGCGTAGGTTCTAATGACCTCAGCATAATCACCACTATTATGAAACAGGCGCTCAGCTCTCAAAACCACTTCATCATCAGAGTGTTGCCTACTCATGCCTACAGCCATCGCTCATTCACTCCTCACTCCTCTCCCGCAAAGTCAGCCAAACAGATTACCAACGCTGCTGCCAGATCTGCAGCCAAAATCGCGGCAGAAATTTAGCGGGCCGCTAACAAAGCTTTGTTTGAGTTTGGATTTAAAAGAGAGCAAGACTGTGTGTGTGTGTGTGTGTGTGTGAGAGAGGTAGTGGATGTTTGGTGTTGCCAAACTGGTGGCCCTGGTGGCACTCGCTTTCACCATGGGGCAGTCAGAGAGGAGGGAGGCCAGATTGCTGTTTTTCCAGGCTAATCATTGGAGTGGGTTGCCAGGTCTTTTTCCCCTCTTATACCCCCTCTCCTGCTGACTCTTAACCCTAACCCTTCAGCAGGAGATCCCTCTCTTGGCGAGAGGGAGGGAGAGAAAGCAAGAGAGAAAAAAAAAAATGGGGGAAGTCAGTGGTGCGGGCTGAACAAGAGAAATGGGGGAGTCATGGTCAAGGGCTGATTAATGAGCCTTTAATTTAATCAGCAATTCCCATCTCACCAGGGCCTCTCCACGTGGCTCTGTAGCAGCTTATTATTTTTAACAAGTCTGAGATCTCCCCCCTTTTCCTTTGATCTTTTTCTCCCTTTTTCTGTCTTCCCCAGTTCCTCCTTTATAGTGAGCTCTTATCTGTGTCAGAGTCTGGGATGTGAATAGAGGGGCAATGATTAATGGAGATTTAAGACCTATGTAGGATGTCTAATCACTCTCTCTCCCCCCTCTCCCTTCACTCTCACTCCTTAAACAAAACTGACTGCTGTAGGCTGAGTCTCAGACTGGGCAGCTGATGTTATGTAGCCAATTACAGTGATGAATGCTCAAAGATGGCCCATGACACTTATTTTATATTGTAAGATCAGAGATGAGACGAGAGTGAAAGTGAAAGCATGTGTGTGTGGGAGTCCTGCTCTGTATATTTTTATCCATCCAAAGTTTGTTTTTGTGAACTTGGCTCTTCTCATAGAGCAACATTTGTTTCATTACATGTTTCCTTACTCTCAAATATCCACACACACATGAAATAAGATTAATTAAGATTAATTTTTAAGAATTTAGTTGTATTGCACCTGACCACAGGTTGTGAATTCTGTAGGGATAAGTATTAAAGGAAAATTCTACATTATTACAACATGGGTCTTATTTTCATGGTTTTAGTAATTATTATCATGAAGCTTATATTATCTAAAGTGTAGTCAGAAAGACTATCCTCATGCTTACTCTGTTCATTTCCTTGCTCCATCAGATGACTGACAGCGGTCATACTTTTCACTTAAACCAGTCACATTTTGCCAAAACCTCTGTGGGCCAATCATTTCTTTGCTGTCAAACTTTAATATAAATGTTTTTCTCTCCCTGTTGCTGTCAGCTGTCATTTCAGTGTCAGATCAATGCAGCCCACCTCAGCTCAATTCACCTACAGTTTTCATCGAAACCAGCTTCCCCAGTGGTCCCTCCACTGAGCTCATCAGAAGTCCTGTCACTAGGTTGTTCCTGTACAACTTATTACCTCCTGTACAATGATGGGGTCTAATCACCAAAGGACCACGACATATCTCTTTATATCATATAAGTTAATGTCTTATTAACTCTTTAAGCCCTTCTTTCCGTTAGTTTCTCCTTGTCAAAATAACATTATACTCAACAAATTAATTGCTGAGATTTTGTAGCACAGCAACTGCAACATTGCCAAAAAGAAAAATCAGTGATATCAGATGAAACAATAGCCAAATCAACCAAAAAAGTAAAAACCAGAATAGATTTATCCTAACAATTCAACAGTGAAAGTACTGCATGTTTGTCAAATGCTGAAAAAGCAGTGTGGATAGTTTTAGTAACCCTGACAGCAAACAGATCCAAAAAAAAAAAAAAAAATTAAATCTTCCCTTAACACAAATAGTCACTCTGCATACTGTAGATGTCCTCGCTCAAATTTTGGCTGCATAAAACAGCACACACAGTACCTTTTTTTTAAAATGCAAAAGCAATTCATTTATTTCTAGATAATTGGAAATGAGGTAAAGGGGCAGAGAATAAGAAGTGACGGAATAAGACAGGCTTTGTAGTGAGTCAGAATGGAGATGAGAGAAGCTCTTTAATTCTACCTCTGATTACTAAGTGGCTCCCTCCATTATCTTTACACAGTGAATAGCAGAACATCATAAAGGTAAAATGTGACTCATCCATCCCCACTGGTTATCACACTGTGGTGGCTTATGGGAGATGCCCCCTCGCCTCCCATCACCCACCATCCATCCCACCATCCATCCACAGATTGACACAGTGCCTACTTAACATAGCCCTTCAGAAAGTGCTTTTAGATTGCATGTCTGTGTGTGTGTGTGTGTGTGTGTGTGTGTGTGGATGTTTGTATCAAGAATTCCTTTTACACTAGGTGTCCGAGGATATATGTTTTCAAGACAGACTTTTGTGTATGTATGAGAGTTTGTGTATGCATGAAAATGTGCATATGTGTCTTTGCAAGAGTGTGACTGCATGTGTCAGGTCATTTCATATGCGTCTTCTCTCAATCTGAGACAAGGGGAGGAGTATGTAGGTCCCCTCTCCTGTCCTTTGCCTTGGTGCTCTCTCTGAGAGGTAGTGCCTCTCTTATTGCTGTTGAAAAGCCCCATCAGTGCCAGGCGCGGTGATTTATGTCCCTGATCCCCTCCACCTCCAGCTCCTTTCCATTAGGCTTTACAATATTCCCCCCATTGTTCAGCTCCCGGCGTTATCGGACCTGCCCAGGCCTGTCAGCAGAACCTGCCCCACACACAATCACACAGGGAGCAGTGAGAGTAGCAGGAGGAGGAGGAGGTGGTGGGGGGTGGGGTGGGGGCTGATAGGACGGAGCGAGAGATCGGAGAGGTGGGATACAACAGATAGGAGGAGGAGGAGGAGGAGGAGGAGGAGGAGGAGGAGAACAGGAGGAGAGAGAGAATGAGTGTTGGGATGAAGAGGGAGATAGAGAAGTGGCAGGCAGTGATGGGTGGGGGGTGGGAGAAAGGAAAGATAGAGGGTGGGATGAGAGGAGGAAGATGAGGTGGGAGGGCAGCGTGTTGAGGGAAGTGCAGAAATGGGAGATGTCCATCTAAGCCTTGGTTTTATTGTCTCTGAGAGGGTGGAGGTGGTGGTGGCGGTGCAGGGGGGCCATAAGTTAGGCAAAGCGTGAGAGACTATACACGATGAGAGGTGGAGATGCCATTCGGTTGCAGTACTGTGGGACATTCTGTTAGTGTATGTCCATTAAGATATAGACTTTATTGCCTCAGAATGGGTCGGGGTTGCTGCGTGTTCTGCATGACGTTGGGGGAGATAAGGTAACTGTGATGGTCCCGGTGAGTGAGGCTTTTGATACGGACCCCCACTCTGTCAATTTCAGCCAGTTTTATTGCCTCGAAGAAAGGTTGGATGAGGCAGGAGTGCACTGATGCATTTGGCTAAATATAGCAGCCTTTCAGACTGAGGTTTACAATATAGTGCAGGCAGATGCGGTGGAGTTGTTAAGTGTGGTGGGCTACAATGAATGTTTGAAAGGCAGCCTCGAGAAAGGTCGAGAGGGCCACATGAGCGGAATGTGAATGTGAATGGGGGGGGGGGGTGCTCGCCTTGATGATGTGCAAGCAAAGACAGAGCACATAAAGGTTGTGTGTGAGGGCGAGGCAGGTGCTGCTTATTTTAACTCACAGACACTATGAGGTAACTTTTCATTAACAGTGCTTGAAGTTGTATTTCTTCAACTGTTAATGAGGCAAAAGAAATTCAGAACAACTTCATCGCAAAGCTAAAAATCATTCGTTTTCTCCACCTTCTGTAAAAGGATGGCACTTCAACTTGCACCCCCCCCCCCCCCCAAATTCTAATTGTAACAAAAAGTCAAATGCCCACAAATCGCAATTTTTTTTCCCCTATTTGTTTCAGTGCAGTATATGACTACCCCAGACAATGACATGGTAAATTTAAAATGAATTGCAAATCACCCTCATTTCATATGCAGGGGCCTCTCCTCCCCTGAAGAGCTGGCTCGCTCCTGTAAAAGATCTTTTTGACATATACCTTTAAGAGGAGGAAGATGAGAAAACGGGGATGAAAAGACGAAGAGGAAGGAGAGAGGAGGGGGGTAAGGAGGGCGTCAGATAAGCTTGCTTGCTTTCAACTCTGTGGAGGATAAGGGAGAAGAAGTTTTAATATCTCTAAATCAGCGGCTCGATATTGAAAGTGTCATCTAATTGAAAATGATTTAGGACACCGGGCCCGCCTGGCAATCATATATAAATTCACTCCTGACACCAGCTCCAAAGTCTCTCTATTTCTACTTTATGAGTCATTTGCATGGTGGGGGCCTTGGAGAGTATAAACCATGCAAATGATATGGAGCTCTGCACAAGGTGATGTATCCCCTCCCCGCTCCCCCTTCTCCTCCTCCATCTCTCCATCTCTCTCTCGTTCTCCCTCTTAGCCTCAGGAGAAATGCTTTCTGCTTTGCCGCTGCCTTTGTCCAGAAAGTCATTTATTTCTCTTGTTGTTCGCTCGCTTGCTATTTTACAGCTTGCCGCATAGGTTAGGGGGGGAAAGGAGCTGGCTGCTGCCCCATTCAGCTGAATAACTGTCATCTCCCATTTGCGAGCCCATGTTGAACGTGGAAGTCATTTCCTTATTTTGTGAGAAGACAGATAGAGATACCCACAATAGAAATGGCGGTGTGTATCCCCACAGTACATAACAATAAATATACCTGTGCTTTAATGTGACACTGAAAGCCTCAGAGTACATCTTTGCACTCCAGACTGTATTATGAAGTAATACCTGTGCTGCCTTTGACTTGAGGCAGAATGAGAAGTTTTGTTTTTATCTTTCAATGAGCCCTCTCTTCCTTTGCAAGGCTGTCACTAACATGAGTGTAAGACTGCTCTCAAGTCACTTTACACACTCTTGGCAGGTAGAATCAATATGTCACCAAATCCAGAGCCTTGAAATAGCGCGAGGTAAAGTAATGCAACTAAAAGCTAAAATGAAGGAACTAAAGAGAGAAAAAAGAAAGCTGAAAAGGAAGACAGTTCACAGTGGTTAGATTCTTTCCAGAGCAATTCTTTACCTGACTGCTCCCCTCTCCTCTCAGATGGATATAAAGAGCAGGGAGTAAGAGTTCAGAAGGGCCGACTGTACACGCTTACCCTTTACGGCTCCTATAAAACTTTTATGACTTGAAAAATCCTCTATTTCTTTCTCTGGAGAGAGAAACCGAGATTAAGGGATGAAAGGATGAGGGAGAGATGGAGACAGATGGAAAGCAACAAAACGAGCATCGCTGTTGCTCCCGTTCTCTTGTAAATGGACCAAAATTTAGTCGACAAACCCCTCCGGTCTTTTTCGTCTCGCCCCACCCAAAGCTGCTGCAAGGTGTAAGTAAACTGGCATAGGGGAATATCCATGCGCACATTATCATCTAACACTGTGTGGCCTTTCGTTGTAGAAACGGGGCTAAGTTATCCCACAGGGTGCAATTTGTGTGTAAACATGTGTGCCCTCATTTTTTTCCCCCCGGATCTGTGGTTTTGGTCCATTTACCAAGAAGAGCAACACTTTGCTGTAATCCTCTGTGTATGTTTGTGTGTACTTGAGCATATGCTTCATGTTTTGTGTTTGAATTTTACATGAATGTGTGTGTGTGTTTGTGTGTGTACATTTTTTGGTTCTTTTTTTTTTCAGCTCCCAGACACAGGCATCTACGCATGCATCATAATGTGGTGGTAACGTTTATGTATGTGTGTGTTTTTTTGTGTGCCTATATGCATTAATAAGTATATGCAAATTTTAGAGAGTATGACTACATCTGTGTGTGTGTGTGTGTGTGTGTGTGCATTCAAGAGGTGGTAAGTGAATGACTGCTGCAGTCTCAAGTGTTGCCCAGGGAGATCCTGTGTGTGGTGGCAGTCTTGTTTGTCCATCCTACTCAAACAATGGTTCCCCATGGGCCCGCTCTCCACCTAATTGAGAGACTACAGAGAGAAAGAGAGAGAGAAGGCAGTAGGGCCGTGCTTACACCAGCTCAATTACACACACATCCTCAAACACACCCACCACTTCCTTCCTCGCACAAGTAAACACAACACACACACACACACTCAAAGCTGCATGAAGAAGTATAAAGCATTACAAAGTGGTAATAGAGCCACTGCAGAGCCACTGTACATGCCCTCTTATGAGTATCAACACTCACCCTCACTCACCCTCTCTGTCCCTCTCTCTTTCTCTCTCTCTCTCTCTCTCTCTCTCTCTCACACACACACAGACCACAACCCAACCAATCACATCTGATGAATAGACAGCTGCACTTAATCTAGCAGCACTGAGAAGTCTCTCAGTGCAGCGCAAGGGTAAACCAAATAGTCGATACGATGGTTTCTTGTGTCTGAGGCCACTCTCCTTCAGTAAACCCTGATTCTCCACTGTATACTCATATAATACAATATATGGCGATTACGAGACCTTGAGATTCACTGCATCACGTGCAAATTATAGTTGCATCATAATTGCATCAGAACATGGCAAAAAAAGAGAAAGACAACATTAGAAATACACAGTCAGTCAAAATGTAAATGGTATGTATGATAATAATAGCTAGCAAGGATAATAATGACAAAGCAGTGCACTAATAAAACACATTTTTGCTCTTGATGTATACTGTTCCCAAAGTACTACTCCAAAAGAAAGGGGTGGAGCTGCTCGCACAAAGTGCAAATGTTGCTTCAGTAGCTCCAGAAAGTTCTTGAAAAACAAAGCAATAAGTGTGAAATCTTCACATAGAACATTTGATTTCTTGTTGCAAAGTTTAATTGGCAGTGTCTTTCTAAACAGTTTTATTCACGACGGTTTTAAAATATTTTTAGTTTTCATAGTTGTTCTCTCGGTCACGCGCACACACCCACCAACACACTTTTGGTTCCAGGCCAATGTTGCTCATGCCTCCCTCTCTCTCAACTCCAAGACCATTGTGAGAGGGGCTGTCTAGTAAGCCTGTGTGTCGAGCTCTCTGGGCCCATTAGAGTGGTAGTGCAGGGCGACTACCAGGAGAACAGACTGCAGAAACAAGTGGATTAGGACTTTCTAACGAGGACAGGCAATACCTCTTGATGGATGACAGCCTTCATACTGTACTGCCGTGCTTATAGGATCTGCGTGCTGAGGGGGCTTCAGTGTATGCGCACATGTTGGTGTGTGATTAAGTTTGTGTGCGCCTGGCTATGTATTCTGGTTTGAATGTGCATGTCTGTGTGCCATTACTGTCTGTCTGTGTCAACGTTTGTGTATCCACTCTCAGAAGGAAACTGTGAAAATGATGTCCTTGAAATTCACATCTCGGTAATAATGTTTCTCCTTTCTATTTTTTCTTTTTTTTTTCTCTTCTGCATCAAAGCAGCCTCATTTTCTTCCCAAGTGGCATAAAAGACCAGCTCACGGATGTCAATATAAATATTTGCCATGCACTCACGCTCCAAGCCTATTGAGAACACACACACACACACACACACACACACACACACACACACACACACACACACACACAGGAAATTGTTGAACAGGGCGCTTGTGTTCGTCCAGTATCGTTGACACATCCGCTTGGTAGTACAATAGAGCCCAAAGCGAGGAGGCATGGAAGTGTCGGCTGCTTGTGTAGTCAATGGGGCCCTTTTACAAGCTATTTAAGGGATAAAAAGCATGTCCTTTTCAGCGCGACACCGGTGTCAGTGTGTTTCAAAGGCGCTCCAGGGCCATTTAGGAGCAGTGGCAGCGCCGCCCGCTTTGATTAAAGCGCTACAGTGCAGAAAGGAGAGAGGCGACACTCTGTTAAGTGAATATGGAAATGACCACCGCCATCCTCTTTTGCTCCCACGCCAACCTCTCCAAATGCACAGAGCGGGGGCAATAGAGATGAGTATGTCCCGGTTCTGTTTATGTGTCTGCGTCAGAGCATTAAAGGAACGCGTCTCTGCATTTCTAGTTAAGATATGGCACACAAGGGAGGTGGTGTGTGAGTTGCAGAGGAAGGGGGAGAAATGCGGCGGTGAGAGAGTACGATGACATGACGGGCCCAGTGGAGTGGTTGCGAGCGGCTTAGGTATCCTAGTTTTGATTAATTAGTATGCTTGCAATGACAGTGGCCCTTGACAGACTGAGGGCATGGCCAGAACCCCCCCCCCTTTTTCACTCTCTCTTCTCCTCCTGGTGGAGCTACCAGCATCACACACTGGAGACTCATATAACTAATACTAGAAAATGCACACACGCATATAAATGCTCTCTGACTCTTTTTCTCACTATAAATATTAAGTGTAGGACAATCTATTCACACATGAACAGCATGGCCCAGATATACACATCCAACCCCAACCTGTACACCTATGAAATGGTGATAAATTACTGTGAAAGAAAAAGAAATAATCCCTCTATCTATCTCTGCAAAAATTTAAAAACACACCCATACACACCTACAAACTGATCCTCATCCATAACACAGATCACATATTCTAGCATGGCTGTGTCCTGTACAGTAGGTGAGCTCATTTGCATGTGTGCTCTCTTATGTGCCATTGGCCTTCAAATGGATGTGTCCCACCATAGAAGATTCCAGTAATTAACCCAGCGCAACATAGTTGTCATCCAGTAATTGACCTAATTGTTTGGCTTGTCATCTCCCGTTCTACGTATTAAGCATTAAATATGCTGGGTGTCATTAATCAAAGGATTATCATGTATCCAGGGGAGGGCAAATGCACTGTGTCTTGTTCTTGTTTAGCATTGTGAGATGTTAACGGAGTGTCCGCAAGGTGTTGTATAACCCTGCTTTTCTCCTTGTATTTTAATCGCCATAACATTTTTACAGGCTTTAAGCCTTTAATAGCATGTGAAAGTCCTTAGTTTACAGCCCCAACAACACTCCATCAAATTATCCACAGGGTTTACAATGCGCTGCCTTTGCAAGGCAAAGTGGGGTTCTTTGAAAACTGTGTAAAATTGAATTTTGTTTAGCCTGGGTAAATCGCAAATCAAAATCTGTTAGTCCCAACACCATCATCCCATTACTGTAAAGCTCCCCACACTTAGCCTTAATGTACTATCTGTGAGTGCCGACATCAGCTTTACCAGCCCTGATACTTTTCTATAGGCCCTTATGGAGGTGTGTGTGTCTGTGTGTGTGAAAGTGAGCAGGCAGATGGCTCAGGTCCAATTCACAGCTGATTCACGACTGAGGCTTATGTATTTAGAAGCAGATTGCCTCCAGGTTGCTATAAAAGGTGTTGAGCTGCCACTTTTATTGGATTTCTAAAGTGAGGAGATTACATCCCATATATGTCTAATGGTTCCCCACTGCTTATTCAGTGTTCGGCTCTCTCCTCTGGTCAGGTTTTTGTATTGTCTAGAGCAAATGAGGAGGGGTACGCTTCCTTATACCCTATGCACACACCCAGTGCATTAATAACAGTAACAATAAAAAGGTAATCAAATCTGTAAAAACAATATGTACGTAATGTTGGCCCAGGATCCACCGCTAAAAGCCCACCTCATCATACTGCAAATTAGTCTCGGCCGTAACTTTATTACTGCCTGGCCCGTAGACGGGCAGCCATAAATAATTCAACTGCATCGTCTCTGGAAGTGGTGAGATTTAATTCTACAGAATGGAAAGTGTGTGTGCATGTGTATGTGAATGTGTGTGCACTTGCTGCGATGCATGCATGCCTGCAAGGTTTTGTTTGAGCTAGTATGTGTATATATTTGTGAAATTAGACACCCCCCCTACCCTCCCTCCATAGACAAACACACGCCGCCTCTCTCCCTCTGTTCTGCCATTGGCAGGCTGCTGGCTTTAGCCTCCCATTACAGAACATTCCCCACCAGGTAGCACCATGGCAACGCACTCAGCCGCATCCATCAGCCAGCCAGCGCCCCGGCCCTCCCAGCTACAACCACCTAGAGAGAGAGAGAGACAGACAGACACACATGGGTAGAAAAGGAGAGGTGAGGGATGGGGTAAATTGGTGGAGAAAGGAAGAAACGGGGGGATAAAAAAAGAGACAGTGGAAATAGGAGGCCATCAGAAACTGAATAGTTGAGTGTGAAACTCCTCAAAGACAACCGCACAGTTTTGAAATCATTTAAAGGATCATTATAGTGTATTACAGTGAACCCTCATTAGTCAAACTTGGAAAAGAAAACAAGGATGAAAGGTAAAATTCTTGCCCAAACTTGGGTACCCAGGTGGTCAGGAGGTTTAAGACCCTGACCATCTAATCATCCCTTGTTTGAACCCAGCCCACAACTTTGTTGTGTGTCATCACCTAAATCTCTCTTCCCCCTAATTTCCTTTCAAATGTTTGTCTATTGTAAATGTCCATCAGGTTTACAGAGCAACCAAGTGGTTCAACTTTGAGCTACTATGGTTGTGCCCACGCAAATTTCATGTCCAAGAGGGATTATTACAGACATTTCTGGTGCAAGTACTTTTGGTTTTACCTCCAGTTAAAATGTTTACAACCCCTTCAGACTTGGTTGTCGCAATGTAGTGTTGCCATATTCCCAAATCTCAGCAATTACTTAGGTAAGCACAATGTTCTTATAACTAATAAAATGTGTTTTTATTTAAACCACGGTGCCATGTAATCTATCAGAGCCATGTAATCCTTCAATGCCAGAAAATAATAACATAAAATCATCATGACACAACTTGCAGAGTTTTCCATCTGACAGCACAGAGAGCTTGTTTCCCTAACCTCTTCACTACCTGCTTCCCGTCCTGTCCAAAGCTACGGACTTGCCAGATCACCCGAGCAGACAGCCGCCGTACGAGCCGATGCCTCAGGACAGATGGAAGCTGTCTGCTGCCCATGAAAATGTCATCACTGTACCTGCACCATATATCTTCATTAACACAGCACAGATAGGCATCAGGGGAAATGCCCCCAGTTTGATGGGAATGCTCAAGTGTAGTGCGTTAAGCTCGATGTGCTGAACAGCAGGCAATTTGAATTCATTGTGTGTGCAGAATCAACCTATTAGTGGCATTTAGCTTTCAATACGGCATGGTCTCCCCAGTATTGTGTGTGAGCCTGTTGGTGTGTGTGCGTGTGTTTGTGAGGGTAAATGACAAGAGACCTTAGCATGGTGATGTATGGTGTGGTATAGCAGTGGAGCACATTACCAGGCTGCTGTATACTGACATCTGCACCTTGTTTACTGAGAGAGGGAGAGAGAGAGCGACCCTATCCACTGAGTGGGGGGTGGTGAGGGTGAGGAGAGCAGGTTGGGAGAGGGGCGGGGGCACAAGGGGAGCCCCGGGTCTCAGTTGTAATTGAGGAGTGAAATGAGAAAATGTGCACGGGAAAAGTGAAAATAGTCACAGAGGGAGAGGGGTGGGTGAAATGTGAAATGCCTTTTCCCTGCCCGTGTGTGTGTGTGTGTGTGTGTGTGTGTGTGTGTTTGATTCACCTTGTGGCAGGAGCAGAGGTTGCCTGCACCTTGAGATGGCTGGATGGCAAATGATAGCGGCATTGAGGGGACCTGTGTGTGTGTGTGTGTGTGAGTTTGTGTACATACTGTATGTGTGTGATTCTTGAATGATGTAACACCAAGGCAATATCAGTGGCAATATTGGTGGTCTAAGAGGGGCCCGGAGTGAGCAGGACCTAGGGGAGTTTGTTCCTCACTCTCTCTCTCTTTATGTGTGTGTGTGTTTGTGTGTGTGTGTTGTGTGTATGTGTTTGTGTGTAATGGAGCAACAGCTCTGTGGCCGCAAAATGCAATCAGTTCCACTAAGGAGACATTCCACCGGCACCTGCCTCGCCTTGCCTCCCGTCACCCCCTCCGCCGCCGCCATCGCCGCCCCCACCATGTGGCTCACTGAGTCTCGGCATGGATGCAGTGGCGCGAGCGATAAGGCCAATATTACTCGGGGATAAAAGTGGAATTAGCTACCTGCTGTGAAAAACGGGCACCAGGAGCCGTGATGGAGAGCCAGGGGGTTTCAGGAGGGAGGGGTATACAGCCAACATGGTGTGTATGTGTACATTGGTGGAGGGTGGGCAGGCGGGTTGGGATGGGGGTGGTGGTCATTCCGATAATATTGGATCGCTGTGAGAAAAATGGCCTTTCAGCGTCCCTTAAGCTTGTCTTTCACCAGGCTCCCTGATATTTACTCTCACTGCTGCTCTCTGATTCAATTTCATCATCCCCTTAGTTTTCTGTTATGGCCTTTTTATCTGTTGCTCTCTGCCTCTTTTTACCTTTTATTCTCCAAAGCAAGATTTTGTGACATAATCAGTTGTTTCAGCAAATACCCCTAAAAAAAAAAGTATGTTTAATTAGCCCTCTACTGTCCATAGGATTTTTCTTTCAGGAACAGAGGAGGAAGTCAGGTGACATTATGATGTGACAAAAGTTTTAACATTGGAGACCAGTGTTTGTTTCCTACTAACAAGTCAGAGCTTCAACCTAACCAAACCTTTGCTCTCGCATTAAAATTATTTATTTTTCATTGATTTGAGGCACTGCCACATTATGTCATCTTGTCGATAGGGGCGTCAGATCAGCTTTCACATGTCACTCTAATTACTATCGACATATTTTGACATTACATTTGGAGGACAGGTTGGGTATTTTGATTTTGAATTACAATGTAATGGGTCTCATCATGTCTGTCAGGTATGATAACGTTGTACTTGCCAAAGTTACTTGCTGAGATCTCAAAACATGGTGACAGTGCTAGACAAGCCAACTGTTTAGCCAGATGAACTACTACATCAGTTGTTGGCAAAGCTGAAAGTGAGCATATTGTATTGTTGTTAATAATAATCCCTCTTTACCAACAGAAACCATGTGCATGCACAGCCGCCGCAACAGGTACAGTAGATCGACATAGACACAGGGAATCGGCCTGTAAGCTTTGATGGATGTTTACAATGGACAGTCTGGGGAATAATTTTTCTGTTCACTTCATTTTCTCTGTCCAGATAGGTTTGGCTAACCTGGTTGTTTGTTCAAAACTTGTCGGACTTATTACTGATGTTGTTAACTCACCAGTCAACCTGATCAGTACAGTACTGATGGCCTACACTACAAAATATGACCCAAGTTGTAAAAAAAGTAGAATTATCATTTAAGTGGGATGATAGCAAGAGGGACAAGAGTGAGAAGGAAGAGAAGACAAAAAGGCGAGTTGTAAAACAAGCCACACTGATCGAATCCAAAGGCAACAGCCTGAGGGGCCTTTTTGTGGCTCAGCAGCAAAGTCCCCAGAGATGTACCGTATCCCCACTTATTGGCCATACCGAAACCTGTCGCTAAATTCAGGCTCTGTTTGAGACAATGTAGCTGTGCCTCCCCCTAAACACATAAAACACACAGACACATACACTTCAGTGAAACCCCATCTGTTTCGTTTCGCTGTTGCTCTCATTCAGGTGTTAACACCTCGTTTCCAAACATGACCCACTGCCTGAGGGAAGTAGGGCTGGGGGTGTGATGTGGCCTATCATTGTACAGATAAGGTTAAATACAGTATAAAGGAAAGGAGCTGAAATATTGATGAGGGTCCGACATGGAGCCTGCAGCTCTGTAGCCCGGCTACTATGAGGTGCTTTATCATTCTGGGCTGTAATTGAGCAGTAGGAGAGAGAGAAGCCCTCAGGGCAGCTTGCAAGAGCCAGCAGCTACACTCCTGCTCTAACCGAGGACCTCCCATGATGTCTCATAGACTGAAACAGAGAATTGTGGGGAATGTACCTTCCCACCTCGCATTAATTGGACATCATTTATCCTCCAAATGCTGCTAAGTCCAGCTCTACCGGGACTGATTGCAGAAGTATATCCCCCTCCCTGATGAAGACTGTATTCTGTTTTTCTTTCAAATATGATCAAATGCGGCTGGTGAGTGGGACAGGCAAAGTTTTGATTTCGCCTTCATTTCCTCTAAATATACCGCAACCAAAAGGGATTCATTCATTTTCAGCAAAAACAAAGAAATTGCTGGGGCTGAAACTGCTAGAGGCAGCACTGTCTACAGAACAAAAAATTGTCACTCAGACAGATTGTGTTACATTTCATTTTATGGAAATAAGATTTAATTTTTGCTGTTACCCATTATCCTGTGGCTGTTGGCTCAGTTTGAGTCTGAGATTTACCCCAGACTCTTCAAATTGGAATTTTGCACCGTTACCAACATCTGATTTTTTTGACATTGGGACGCAGCCTGTTTCTCTCCCTGCAACATTCCCTTCTCCTCCTTTGAGCGTGACACTTTCGACATTGCTCTCATTTACATATTTAGCATAATCCCTCCCTGTGGAGCTGCCCACAATAATGACCATGTTGTGAAATGAGCGGCAGTGCCCGTGCCAGCAAGCTATGCGGGCACAGGGGCACGGTGGCTCGCCAGTTGGCAGGGCGAAGGGGCTGCCTGGGTCGATAACTGTAATCAAATAAGTCAGTGGTTGTGTCAGAGGATAGGGGAGAAGGAGCAATAAAGGAGGGAAGGAAGGGATGAAGTGAGGGAGGAGTAAAAGATAAGTTAGGAGGCGAGAGATAGAGTTAAGGCCGATAAAGGAGCCAGCGGTGGATTTTTACGATAGGTGGGCGGCTCAGGGACTAGAGCCTGCGCCCTGTGTCACTCTGCTACACGTACTCCCGTTTAAATCGGTTAATTAGTACGAGGCTACATAGAGGGAGATTGACGAGTGTGTTGCCATGAGACGACTTGGCTGCTAATTAAGACGAGCCCTGGGAGGGAGGGGGATGACTCTGTGTGTGAGTGAACGCATGCTCGCATGAATAACCTTTTGCATAAATCTGTGTGCGTTTTTTTTTTTTTTTGTGTGTGTGTGTGCTTGTGTATCTGTGTGTATACTTGCATGTTGTGTAAGCACATGTGAGCGTGTCTGTGTTGGGGGGGGGCAGTTGCACAGGAGAGAAGGGGGTGATGGGGGTTGTTGTAATCTGTGGGGGTACCCGTGTGAAACAAGCGTGGAAGGTGGAGAGGGAAAATCTGTTATTTTGCGTAATTACCTCATAATTGCGTCTCTGACTGTCAGTGATTGCTTTGTTTATTAGAGGGAGAGGGGTAAATGAACTCCTGGTGGTTTGACTCATACCGTCTCTGCTATTTCTGGTGTCTATATTTGTCATTAAACGTGAGTGTCTTGTGGTCCTCTGTGTTAAAATACAGTAGACTTCTGGTATATTACTAAAGTGGCAAGAAAAAGTAACCAGTCAGCTTGACAGTGTGTGGCAAAGTAGAGAACATTTATTACTCTGTGGTGTGTCATTGTCCTCATAACAATTCCCTTTAGGTATGCCTCCTGCTATTGCCTGAGATGAGCTGAGATATTTTGAACATTCAAATTACTGTGGAATCTAATGAAATACAGTTGAATACATAGAGTCATTTTAAACATTACAGCAGATCTTCAGTCAGATTTCTCTTCAGATTGTATTGGATCGCGACAACCTACTTCATCAGTATCCACTTGAGGTAAACAAATATGCAAACTGAATGTAGTCCAGTGGATTGCACATGCAGTTGCAATCAATATCAAGAGACTCTGATATTGTTATTCTCACCAAGGCAAAAAAAAAAAAAAAAAAAAAAAAAAAAAAATAGTAGTACCTGCAAATGCTTTTTGCTGCACAGCTGGCACAACTGTTCCACATTGCACTATCTCCTGTAATACATGGTGCAGCATATGTCTATGCTTTTGTTATCCCACAAATTTAAATTCCTCATTTTCTCTGCCCACATTGCTACAAGTTGGGAGAATGTTTTCCTCTCCAGAAGAGCAAGACCTTCCATACTTCCAGTCTCTAGCTTATGTATGAGGAATGACTCATTCTGTCCCTGCAGCACTGATTTGTGGGAGATCATGAATATGCGATGCAAAAGTGGAATGATTTAAAAAAAAAAAAAAAAGAAAAGAAAAGAAAAAGAATTTTGATTGCTACCAATAAACTGCACCTTTAGGCCACTGAAATGCTCCTGTTATCCTCACGCTCATGGTAACCTGGTTGCTGGGGCAGTTTAACAAAGCACGTCTCATGTAGATGATACATTTTTAGCATGGATGACTTACCTGGGAATGAGCCATGATGTCAATGCTACATTGTCTCAGCTCTCAGAGGACTTGGGTCATCAGAGGGTTGAATTTGTTTGTTTCTTCAACACGTGGCATCTACCACTGATATGTACAGAGCAGCACTTTTTTCAGTCATGTGATTTTAAGTAAACTAACAAAGAATTATCATGTTTTTGTGTACTTCCTCTGCAAAAGTATTATACTTCGAGGACTGCATCCACATATTTTTTCTTAAAATATGGAATCCACTGTGAGTCTTTTCATCCTCCATCTCTCTCTCTCCCCTTTGTTTTCCCTATGTTTCTCTTCGCACATTCAGCTATAGATATGCTCAAAGTGAAAGTACCGAATGACCTTCAGCTGTCTCTCTCTCCCTCTCTCTGCTTCTCCTCTTTCTGTTGTCTTCTAAAAATAGAGCCCCCCAATCATCAGCGGAGTGCTGCGGCTGGCCCTGTGGGCACAGTCTTTGGCAAGAGGGTGCCAGAGATGAGCCTAATTAACTCATTGAGAAGGAGCGAGCAGGGGAGGGGAGTGGAGGAGGTTGGGAAGAGGGGTATAGATGGAGAGAAAGCAAGGGACAGAGGCAGGGGGGTGGGTGAATAATGACAGAGAGATGGAGAGGGTGAAAGATGGATTGGTGCAAAGAGGAAGATGAGGAGGAAGAGGAGGAGATAATGAGAAGGAGGGGGTCAGAGACAGAGAGGAGAGGCGAAGCAAGGTCTCTGGGGCAAGGATATAGTAGTGAACAAGGCAGAGGGAGAGTGATGGAGGGGAGCACTAATTAGACATAGGACCAAAGCCCCTTCTCACTTTACATGGCGGTGGAGGGGAATGGACGAGAGGAGGAATGGAGATAGATGGGTCGGGCGGCTGCAGCGCCAAGATATGAAAAGGAAATATGTAATCTTCAATATAGAGAGAGCGAGCCGAGTGACGGCAATCTAGCCAACTCAATTAGCTCACGTCTATAAAACAAACTGCTCTTAATCGGCTCTGTCAGGCACTCATAGGCAAATGAACTGGCTGCTTCCTGCAGGGACTTGGGGGAGAGATAACAGCAAAGATGGAGACACCCCTTCACCACCACTCCACCTCTCATAGCACTTATCTGACGTCCATTCAAGGTGCTTAAAAAGCATGTTTTATCCATTCTTGCCTGCCTTTTTCTGCACAGCATGTTCGTTTCATTTACCTCCTCTTACATATTGCTCATATTTCCATCTTTTCCCCCTCCATCACCCCATTTATTTATTTATTTATTTATTTATTTATCAGTCTACCACCTTCAAGGTAACCAGTCACAGTGACTAACTAAATTTTTGCCCATTGTTACAACCTCATTCCCTTGAAAGATCATGCAAGTGGATTTACATGTATACCATAATACTATATTATAGAAATTCCCATGTATTCTGTGCTTCAATTGCATTACTCCTCAGTGATAATGTAATACTGACATAAATTTATGCAGACCTGATGATGGAAGCCAATCGATTTCCAGAACTGTAGGAAAAATACTTTAAAGAATCTAATGCTTTTGATGAGAAGCTCACCAATTCAATCCCTAGACTGGCAGGATAAATCTGAGTGGCCCTTGACCAAGGCCCTTGATCTATAAGCACCCCAGTGGAGCTTCTCAGTGGCCAACAGATCCGATTGTAGTTGTGCAACTTCAAGGTGTGAACGTATGTGTCCATGTGAGTGTGAACTCGGCCTTCCAGGATAAGAGCGAATTTCTCTCAGTGGAGCCTCTTTGCCTAAATAAAGGTTTGAAACAAATCAAAAGATCAGCAAAAATGCTAAGCATATTATTTGTAGTTAAAGAGATAAAACACACCAACATAGTAGTATAGTCACTGTTTCATCACATTTTGTCTAATCTTGCATTTTATTAAGTTTGGCCAGCTTTCTAACACTGCACTTTTTGGTGTATCCATGCACCACACCCCACCTCAGCCATATGTCCCCATGCTAACCCTGCCTGCCCCACCGTATTGCAGTCAGTGGCCCCTGATGAGTGTCCTAGCCCGGGCTGACTGTAATTACCAAACAGGAGGAGCAAGTAGGCTAATTAACACGTTAACGAGCAGCAGCCAGGCGACAAGGGCCTACAGCACCGCAGAGCGAGGGTCTGACAACTTCATCCCCCATCTGTCACTGGGCGCACATGCAGACATGCACCTGTGTGTGCGTGAGCATTTGTATGTGTGCTTCTCGGCATACGACAGGGTCCACCCCTTCTGTGCAGAGGAGGAGAATAGAGATGTTGATGAAGAGCAGTGAAGTTAAGTGCCTTTTGTTCATGAGACTGGCGGTGCCCTCTGGATGGCCCCTTGTCACTGTGCAGGAGGCCCCTGCCAAGGCAGCGGCATACATCACAGTTGGCATCAGCCAGGTGGTATAGCTCTCTGTGCCAGGACCCATCATGCTGTGCAGGGCCATGCTGACAAGAGGCAGACCATTTCTTGGATGTGCTTGTCTGTGGTTGGGTTTTGACCAACATGGATTTTTGAGGGGAAATAATGTTTTTGTGAATATTATTTTATAGTTTGGCTCAAATATTCAATAATAAACTGCATGCCAACATAATTAAAGACTAAAACTGAAATGATGGTTGGTTCTTAAAGGTTCCATATGAATATTTTTGCTATCGCTATATAGCCAATAATAGCATTAACAGCTTTTTACTTACGAGTCTGGAAGAAATGTTTCAAGTTCAGCATCAGACTTGTGGGGGGTCGCACAGTGGAAACCAATTCATGTTTTGCTTATATTTCTGTCACTTATTTTCTTCTTCTGAAGTTAGCATGCTAACCAGCTATCCCTGGCCTGCCCCGTCTCGTAATACCACTTTGTGAGTCACTGTAGTGTCCAGCCTGCCCTCAGTCCAACATGAGAGGACAAGGAATATGACTAGAAAAGTACTATATAAATGCAGTGTTCATTTACGTCACAGAGACCTTTGCAATGGGTACTTTACACAAAGCTTTCTCATGGTGTAGACCAGTACTGTAGGAGTTTAACTGTTCACGTCATTGTTGATGTCCGATTGGTTTCACCAGATGCTCAACAGTGGTACTGTAGCTCCGAAGTTAGTCAGTCCCGCTCTGCACTCATTAGGTTAAAGAGGATTTTGGTTGCCAGGTGCTAATCCTTGATTTTCTCTGCCAGGCGCAGCCAGCTGGACACTGCCGTAGACCCTGAATTAAAAAGAAAAGATGATTGAATTAAAACTCACCTGTCATTGGGCTGGGAGGCATGTCGTTGATGCAGAACAAATGGTATCATCTGAATATTCAAGAATCCAAACAAGTGGCATATGTGGAAAGATTAGGGAAATTATTATTTTTTTCCCATGACCACAGAGCAATAATGTGAGAGTGAATGCTGGGAAAAGTTGTGGGTGCAAGAACATGATGGTGGAGTTTATATAATTGACTTAAATCGCTCATTTTATCCAATTTGCTTCTATAAACCCAGCTCTTCCTGCCAGGCTGTGCCAGCTGTGTCATATCACGGCTCGCTAGGGTTAACCAGCAGCAGCTAATGCGGAACACTGATAACTGACACAGATACAGACAGCTCACCATTACCGTCACATTGCTGGTGTACCATGACAATGAGATGAATGCATCTAGACGTGTTCAATTGGACACACAAATACTGGATTCAGATCAACAGAATAAATCAGTCTGCTGCACAACAAGACTCAAAGCGACCATATGAGAGTTATTCATACTCACACTCAGGCTTGGATTCTTTTTTTTTTTTTGCAGCTCAGACTCGCGTCAGGGTTGGTAGTCAGATGATCAGATGATATTATAGCAATGAAGGATAATGGGCAACTTTTTGGTGCATTGCTAATAGCTTATTTAGCATTTTAGGAAAGGCAGCTGGGGTGAAATCAGTGTGGATAACTTAATGGGCTGTACGAACAGTTTTGAGGAAAAATAACCCATCTCCATCGCTTCACGTTGCCAGTGTTTCCTCGCCCCTTCGGAAACAAAAGTAGAGGTGAATATTAGACAAAGGTTGATGTTGTAGCACTGATTTCTGTGAGTGCTGGGTGGATTTAATGGGGCTTACGCAGTGCTTTTTCTGTCCACCCCTTCTCGTGTCTCATTCTCCATCCACACTCCAGAGTCCAGGGTGCTGCTCCTCCTCTGTTGTCAAGACAACCGCACACAGTGGCTCTGTCTGAGCGTCCGTTTGTCTGCCTTTCGCCTGTCTGTCTATTTTTATTCGCCTGGTACTTTTCAGATATCTAAGTACTTTGCAGACTGAGAGCAATATTTGGTAGCAGTTTGGCAGCAGCAGTAGCGTGACTGATCACAGAAAGGCTGCATCTGACTGATAAACTGGTAAATTTGGAGGCTTATGCCGATTCTTATATATGAGCTTCCTCGTTTTTTTTAAGTTGCAAATATAAACCCAAAGAGTGCATTCTTTTTTTTTTTTCCCATGACCCTGTTGTTGTCTAATCAGCGTCTTATTGTGTCTGTGCCTGGGGTCTGCAGTATCACACTGTCTCAGCAAACAGCACACTCTCCCCAGTGGCTCAGCTATGCTTCATAACCAATTGGTTTGATTTCCTCTCTGAAGGAATACAAGGCGCATCCTCCTCCAACCCCCCACCCACAGCCCTCTGAAGTGTGGCGGATAGTCTTTTCACGCAGTGTAGACCCAGCACTCCTCTCATTCATCAGCTTGTGTATTTGCATTTTCAATTAATTGCCAGCGTCACACACGGCAACTCCGAAAAGCAGCCCCAGCTTTGTGTGCGACCCTTAATTGCAATCATTACGCAATGCAAGTAACCCGCCTTTGAGTGTTCAATTGTACACTGGGTTTAATTATGGGAACGGAGTTAAAAGCATTACTCAACAGTCTAATAGAGCAGATACTGGAGCCGTTTTCTCTGAGTCTGAATGAAATGATGGTCGAATGCTGAACTGGTAATTACTCACAGTTGTGGTTGCTGATTTGCATAGCTGCATCTTTTCAAGGACGATGTGAGAATATTTGAAAACACAGACACCACTAATATAGTTTAAAAGAATATTCCAACAGTTTAGCAATTAGGCCTATCATGCCTCAGTGAGAGTTAGATGAGAATAATATAATCTACATCACTGTGTATACAGTACAGAGGTACTCTGGTGAGGGAGGCTAACTGTTCACCTCTGCTTCCAGTCTTTGTGCTAAGCTAGGTAAAAATTTCTCAGTATTTACACAAAGATTAATTTAATGTTTATCTCCACATCAGAGATGGTGGTAATTCTTGTAAGGATGGCAAATAAATAGGCTACACTTTCTTTGAACACATTCTGGGTCTCATATCCATGCAGACGCACATACTCACAGTCAGGCAGACAGACACACTCTTATTTATTCATATGCATGCGGACACACTCTCACTCACAAATAGATTTCACTTCTTGCATGTGAGCGGTTAGGAACAAAGAGGCAACGTGATGCAGGGGGATGGAAAAAAAAAAAGCAATTATTCTGTGCGGGGCTCTGTACCTGGGGTTAGAGCCTCGCCTCTGGAGTAAATAAGTCACTGCGAGAGTGTGTGCTCACGTCGCAGATCTAAGGAAGACACGCACATACATAAGCATGCGCACACATACGCGCATACTCCCAGGAGCAGGAGCAGGCACACAAATTCAATCTTGCATCTCGCTACAAATGCAGAACACACACATACATGCTCTCACACAGACACACTCCCCCATCCTGCATCCTGTCACACAGATAGCCCCTGCGCTCCAGTAATGAAGCTCTGTGTGTTGCATTCACGCTCGGCCACTGAGCCAATAACACAAAGGCTGCAGCAGAGAACCCCCTCTGCTCCCCGGCTCCCTTTTTCTCTCTATCCCGTCACCCTTTCCTTTTTTACTTCGCATTTCTCCTTCCCTTGCTCCCTCGTTCCCACCTTCCAGAGCCCTGATAAGAAATTGTACTGGCGGTGCCATGAAAGAAGCAAGGACAATTTGACGAGAGAGAGAGAGAGAAGAAGAGAGAGAGAGAAATGTAGAGAGCAAGCAGGAGAGGGAAGATAGAATGAGCATGTTTGAGGAAAAGAAAGACAGGGAGAAGAGGGAGCAATTGTGTACTTGTCAGCGTACAACCGGAGTCTCTGATATAAATCTTAATATCCTATTTAAGGCTTTTCTTCATCACAGGCCCTGATTTATTAGTAGGGCTTCCCCTCCAATTTATCAAAATAAACTATGAGCTCACGGTGCGCGGCCGGCAGGGCAAATTAAAGCAAACAGCAGACTTGGGGGTGGGGGTGGGGGCGAGGACAGGCTTGTCATGGAGGGAGACATATGCACACATACATTCGTACGTCTCTTTTACTCTTCCTTTCCTCACCTCTCTCCTCTCTCCATCTCCATCAGCGGCTCTGTGACAGGCAAGGCCAGTTAGTGTAAATGGCCGAGCTCACCAAGAGCCAGGAGTTTTTAAACCAACAGAGAGAGAGAAAGAGAGATGGGGAGAGAGGGAGAGAAGATGAGGAAGAGGTGGAGGGGGGTTGGGGGGTGGCATAGATCTTAGACGCCAGGGAGAGCTTTGTGTAAAAGCTGGATAAATTTGTTTAGGGATCTCCAGTGTATCAGTTGTGAGGAAGTAAAATCTGAAATCCACTCAATTAGTTCTGTGTGTACATTGTAGTGTATTGTAGTGTAGTGTAGTGTGTGTGTGTGTGTGTGTGTGTGTGAAGAAAGGAAAGGAAAGGGAAAGGAAGGATGCATTTTTATTGATGTGTGTGTAGATAATGATTGCCTGTTTTCTTTGTCCTAAAGGCTGTATTATATTTCTTAACTCTGGTATTATTGGTAACAGTGCTAAATGCTCACTGCTGCGGCGTTTCTGATCACTACTTCCCAGAGATCACTTGTCACTTGTCAGCAGTGTGTCCACTACAGTCACATCCTTGGCCTTGTATCAAAAATAAAAGCTCTCATTATGTAAAATGGCTTCTGTCACTGTTACAACATTTCATTATTGATTAATTATTGCATTAACGCAGTGCATGCATTGATGCACTGACGTGAAAGCAGCATGTTGCTGTCGTAGTTGATTGAGTTGGATACAGTTTTGTGTGTAAAATCTTAATCTGAGCTAGTAACTATAGCTATGAAAAAGTGGAGTGGAGTGAAAATTGCAATACTTTACTCTGAAAGGTAGTGAAGTAGAAGTATTAAGTAGCATAAAATGGAAATGCAAGTACTTCAATGTTGTACTTAAGTACAGTAGTTAACTGAATGTACTTAGTTGCCTTCCACAACTGTATATCACTATCTGATGACTCATCTTTCCAACAACTGATGAAGTTTAACACCAGGCGTTAAGCAGGTATTTAACTTAACTTAAGGCCTCTTGGTTTGTTTGATTCTGAAATAGACCACAGTGATTTGAACGCAAAAAAACTGACATGATGCTGCATGTGAGCCACATAAGCTAGCTACTTTAGCTTGTGTTTATGTTTTCCCTAACAAGAATTCTTGTGATTATGCAAACAGTGAGTGTTGTCAGTCAGAAGCAAAGGAAGTAGCGTGCCATTGTTGCGCTGCTGCAAAACAGCCATTGTAGGTTCCTTCTAATGATGAAAACCCAAACGACGCACGTTTTGCAGAATATCGATACACTGTACAGCTAGGTTTTTCCTCTGGGGAGAACAGCCTGTGTGTGTGTGAGTATGGGTAGGGTTGGTATGGGAATTAAATAACAAGCAATGAGAGAGAGCTACAGCAATGAAAAGAGGAGACCTGATGGATGAGGGACGGCTGTAGAGAACTGATGCAGGAGAGGAGGGTGAGAAATCTAAATGATACACACACTGACAAATGAAGAGAGAGAGGGAAAGCATGGAAGCAAGAGTCTTACAAATGGATGGAGGGATGAGGGGAATAGAGAGATCTAAGGTGAGATCAGGCTTTTCATCAGGAGGGAGAGAAACAGGAAAGGATTGATTGTGTTTCTCTTGTCTTGCAGGAGGGAAGGGTACTAAATACACTTGAATTGAATGAATTGGGGAAATGTCCGCTCTGTTTTTTTTGTCAAATATTTTGAAACCTTTTTATCACATTCCTAATATAGCTCTTGTAGGATCAATCATCTGTAATTTTCCTCCTTGTGGGACAGTTGTGATTTCATCAGCCATGATTTCCCTGTGGGCGAAACGCAGAATCGACTTAACCCGCCGGTCAATCAGCCATGAGGTAACTGATCACCATCCAATAGCGAAAAGGCCAGATGAGGTCATTGACCTCGTCACTCTTGACCTTGCTCCTCTGACCCCTGGGTCTGGTCTGGCGGGAGTCTGGCGTAGGGACGCCGCTTTAATCAATAGCAGCGGCAGCGTGTAATATAACAGAGGCTCCCATGGGAGGATCCCAAACAAACCATCAGTGTCCTGAATGGCCAGGCTGACTGTCAGTCAACCTGTCTCGCACATGTACAGTGTCATGCTACTCACAAGCTTGTTTGTTTCTTTAAAAAAAAGAAAAAGAAAGAAAGAAAAAAAAAAGAGGAAACTATGCCCTTGTGTAAAGTTGACAGATGGATAAGTGACTCTGGGTTTATTTGGACTTGTGTGTTTAGCGACGCGCACACATAGTGACTAAAACACTGACTGTGTGCTTGGCTTACCGTGGCAAATCACAGTGTACATTTTCCTGTGTGCCCCCCCCCCCCCCCCCACCCGCTCCTATCAAATTACTGTTTCTAGGCAGATCTATTTTCACACAGCCACTCTTTTTCCCTCTCTCCTCTGTCTTTCCACCAAAGTAAGCAGTTCAGCTCATTTTCTCTTCATCTATTCTCCTGATCAAACTTGGGGCCCAACCTTCTATCCCATCCTTCTCTTTCTCTCTGACCATCTCTCCATTCATCTTTCTTTTTATCTCTGTCTCATCGAGGTCCCCGGTGGGAGCAGAGAGGTGACAGGCGTGTGTCTGCCTGGCCCTGCTGTCTGCCTTTCTAATGAGCTTGGAACACAGGGGGTCAGCCTATTATGGAGATGAGCAGATCCAGGCAGGCCAAAAGGTGATGGACCTCGCTAATAGGGGCCCTCTCCGTTCCCTACTACTTCTCCTCTCCTTTCCTCTTTTCTCCTCTCCTAGATCCTCCTTTCCTCCATTCCATCCATTTTATAAGTCTATCAGCCTGTCCTGCAAGGTCTCTATTGAAGGGGCTCATGCTAAACAGGAGCTGCGGCCTCCTGTGTGTCTTTCTCTTCCTCCTTCTCATCCGTCTTTCTTTTTCCCCTTCATCTTTTCATCCTGGAGGTTGTTTGAAGTTTCTCTCCCCGGTTGGTCAGTCAGTTCAATCATCTCTCTCAGCCCAGGGGCCACCTCTGTTTGTCTGCTCAGCCTCAGTGGGGTCCCTTTGTAGCCAGGCCCTGTGCTGGAGCTTACTACTGCTTCTTCCAGTAGAGAAGTGTGTGCATCTGCACGTATGCGTGTGTGTGTGTGTACTGTATTTCTTCAGTTGTATGTAGCCCTCCCTCCCCCCTCCTTCGCCGCCTTCTGTGGCCGGGCCTCAGTCAGTCAGGTTGGCTTTGACGTGCAGCCAGAACTTGGCTACACAGAGACGACAGAAGACAGGGACACAGTGTTTTCTCTGCTTTATAGATTTGTGTTTGAAGCAGGTTGAGACACACACACACACACACACACACAAAGAAGCACTTTTTTTTTTAATAAATAGTACATTTTCTGATACACATTCACCCCTCCTGTCTCCTCTCCGTCTTCATATTTTTTTTATTTTACTACGCAGTCTAGTTTATTTCTCATGGGGACAAGATGGTGAATTAACCTCGGGTAAATACGTACCTGTGACTGTTTAATATTGAGTTGTAGCCTTGATGAATCCGTAGGGGTGTGTTCAATAGCCCCGCTGCAATGTGAAACAGCGGGGTCACCCTCATTGGGTAGCGGCTCATTAAAAAGTAAAAAAGGCTCAGGAACCTGCCTCGTTAGCGCTTTCTTCAACATTTGATCTTCCCAGGTCCTGGGGATGTATTCTATTTTACTGTTTGCCAGTCAAAAGCTCGCCGGGTGCTTTTGGTTGCTAGGTCAAATGGAATGATTAAACAGGAAGCGATTCATTGGTCAGATCAGGTGATATGCAGATTAGAGCTGCCGTGCTGTGCCAATGCCTGGCAAAGAGAACGCTCCAACACCACATGCCGGGAATATTCTGAGATGGTTGTTGCTAGGGGAAATTTGGGGGTTAGGGGGGGAACTATGATCTGTAAGGAATACACCTGTATCTCTTTCAGTGGGCTTTGTGTGTTGCTTCATACTTGGAAGATTTGATATTCCTGAAGATGTTTTTTTTTTTTTTTTTTCCAAATCCAATGAAAATCCCTACACTCAGTCAGGCTGCATATTGGACCAGAAAACTACTCTACAATGAAATGAGAGTATTTGAGAATATTAATAATTAATAACAGTGACTAAAGGGATGTAAGCACTTCTGAGGCCATTCAAGTGTCAAATCAAATCACACACACCTCGGCTAGTTCAAATATTTGAGCCAATTTATTGAAATTTTATTAATAAAATGCTCCAGGCTCCTGTAATTATCTGATTGCCCGTGCCTGAGGTTCCCGCCTCCGAGGGATATTTAGTGTCGTAGCTGAACTCGCAGTGAGAGGTGGTCCTGATGATTAGCCCCTGTTAGCGTCAGGTCTCATCCACTTCTCTGTGTTATCCCGTAGCATTAGTCTAATGGCCCAGGAAACACAGATAATGATTCTCAGCGCAGATTAGCATCTGCCGCTGCTGCCTCTGCTGCTGCCACTGCTCCTGCCACTGGTGCTGCTAGACGGAGCACACACAAACACATGCACACATACATTGTCCATGTGGGCACTTGCAGACAGAGACTATGCATTAGCACATAATCACGCATACACGTAGGCACACAAACGTACAAATGGAGGCTGCGGAGCAAATTACATGCTTGGTTTAGCAAAGCATCCTAGAGATTAAAAACAAACTTGCTTCTGTCAACCTTTCTATCCATCCTTCTTGCTCTGTCTTTCATGGTCTCCTCTTCACTGCTCTTGAACACTAAAACACCCCTTCATCTTAAAGTAAGAGTAAAATTTCCAAAGGTTACACCTGTATCTAAAATTATGTATCAAAGGAATAAGAAAAATCTGTTGAATTTGAAATGAAACTCCCTTATTCTATCACTAAAATGCTAAACACACATCCCAGGCTTCCTCCAAACTGATGGCCATCGGCAGTGCTGCTGCTGCTGTGAATGTGAGCAACGCAGTGAGCCGTAAGACGCTAGTAGAAAGCCCAAAACTGCGGTGTGCGGTTGTGTGAGTGAGTGCTCAGAGGAGGCCCAAGGCTTCCTCTGTGATGTGTTTTCTGAAGAGGGAGTCGTGCGCGGCTTGCAATGCAAATGAGCGTGTCTGTACTTTTAAATGTTTTTTCCCTGCCACTGTATGTGCATAAATGTTTACAGTGGTATGAGCGAACACGATGTGTGCATCTACCTTGTGCATGAACGCGCAGGCCTCTGTGTGCGCTTGTGGTGATCCCTCCTGCAGGGCAGCTGAGTGGGCTGGAGAGAGGAGGCTTTCTCTGTGCCGTCTGAAGTCTAGCCGTCTATAAAGAGGCCTCTTCACGTGCGGCTCGCTGGTGATAGATAGTCAATTATGCCGCAGCTGACATCCAATCTGGCATCAGCGATTATAAAGCCCTCACCTCTTGATGTGTCCCTCTGTAGCCATCGGACCCCCTCTGCTCAAACACAAAAATCCCATTTTGTGTCACGGGGCAGCGAAATTAGGTTGTGTCTGGGTGTATGTGTTTGTTTTTCGGTGTGTCTCGGGGTCATATGATATGAGTGTGTCTGCATGTGTGAGAGCGGATGACACAGAGTCCACAGGCTGAATGCATATGTGCCATTGTTCATCCTTTCACCATGTCTTTTTGAAATGGTTCGAATTATTTATTTTTTCTAATCCAGTTTGAACTAAATGATGATAATTCTGAGGCAAGAAAGTGTCCCTGCTGGACCATCCCTGTTTTTTAAAACTATTTTCACAGCAAGACATCGACTGGTTTGGCAGGTGGTTTCTCTCTGTTTCAGTTTCCAGACCAAACAAAGCCCCCTTATTCAGGTTTTATTCTCTATTCACTTTTTATGCATACCCCTCTGTCTCTGGCCACATTCCTCCATCATTCCTTTTCTCTTCTCTCTATAGTTATTTTTTCTCATCTGACCTTTACCCATAGGTTCTTGATCATAACTATCCCTCTGTGTGACAAAACCTGCCGCTGTGATCAAGACAAGATCAAGACACATGCACACACTGGGTTGGCATTCACCAGGGAACTGTAAGCCCAGCATGGACACTCCTTTGAGACAACTACACAGAAATACATACTGGCTGTGTGATTAGACAGTACCACAGGGTGCTGTGTGCCTGTACGTATCAGAGTGTGTGAGCGTATGTGTTTGATATGGGGCCTTTTGTGTGTGAGAATCAGAAGCCTGTATCTTCTGTGTTTTTGTGTTAGCCCCTTGCAGCACTGATCTCACTTATTCCTGAGGGAGTGCGGTGCACCTTTAATAAGCTTTTACTCCCACAGAACAAATAGTTCCAGCATGAGCCGTTACACAAGAACACAAGTTCAAAATCACCACAGCCTGGCCCCGTGCCATCTTGAACTTGGCATGTGTGACCCTTTGTGTGTGTCTATGTGTGTGTGCAGCATAAATCATTGCTACACTTTGAGCTCTATAGTAGTTTGCTTCCTATATTAATATGTATCTAAACTTTCTCACTAAGCTGCACTAATCAATGTGTTTTATGTCACAGGGCAACCATGTCTCTTAGTTATTACATTGACATGCTACTATTCATACAGTATATACCGTTTTACCCAGCAGTGTTGTGGTGGCAACAAAACATCTGGCTGGATTATGTTCAGAAGTAATGTGTTTTTTTCCCCTTCTTTTGAATGAATGAAGTGCTACATTTATCAACAGCAGCAGGGTTACCAAGAAGTGGTTGGGGTAGATGGTGAGAGTACATAGTCCTAAACTAAAACCAAGGTTCACAGTCCTGTCTGTGGTTATGTTTAGGCAACAAAAGCCATTTGGTTAAGGTTATAGGGAAAGAGCATGATTTATGTTGACATCTGAACGTTTTTCTGGGTTAAACCAGACCACAATCTTTCCCCAAAATCTCAACCAACCATGGTGGTTCAAATGAGATTTTTTTCTTTGAGGCATTGATTACAGCATACAAGAAACAGACACATCCGTGCCACATAATACTCTACCAGCTCCAAAATACATCCTGCCACAAAGCCGACATGATTGCTAATGGAGGAACTTCATGTCATTTCAGCAGAAGTATGAAAATGGCTTTTCAAATACCACACCCCCACTTTCTCCATTAAAGAATCCTCGCCTTCTCTACTTTTCCTATTTCATGTGGTATTTTCAAGACTCACCTCAGAGGAAAATGCCAAGAAGACAAAAAAGTCAAAGCTGGGATATTGTGTGCTTAAGCAGCTGGTGATAATGATGCTGTATTGAGTCACTAATGGATTTTTGAAATAGCTCTTGTCTGCCAAGAAACAGCTTGACCCCTCTTTCAGTGTGCTTTTTATCACCAGAGGAAGGAAACAGGCAAAGTGTCTGGTGCATTCTTTCACATTTCCTCGCCACACTATCTGTGTTATTGGGATGATTACACAAAGAATTCAGAGGGAAAAAGTCTAAAAAAGAAAAGACTTTAACAACACTAAAAATACAGTTAGAATTTTGAAATTACTGTATTCTGTATTCCTACATTCATTTTCAGTTCCATTTGAGGCATCGGTGACAAATCTCCTGGAATCTGTGCAATTTACACTTCACATGGATAGTGGTATCTCTGATGTCCATTGCAGAAAAACATCCATAAATCCACTTAGAAATCATAGAAAAAAGATCTTCATAATCATCGTGGGATTGAAGTTTGCGAAAGGCATGAAGACATCCCTAACCGCCACGGTTCATTTTGTTGTAATCTATGGTTTTAAGTGTCGGAAAATTGCAGAAAATTCTGAAATTGTCTTTTCAAGGGATTGCAGTAGTTGTGATGAACTGTTAATTACGAAAATATACAGTTGCAGTTTTTAACGTGCAAGTTGCTGGAGCACCAGACGATAACACTTGTGCGCTCAAGCCCGTACATGCACAGACACAGTCGCTCTCTCTGGCACATTCACACACGCAAAGGGTACGTCTTGTCGGGACAATAGCACTGATTAATAAAATTGGACACTGACAGTGAAGAGCTCGCAAGGATCCCACATCCTTGACTAAACGCATTCTCTTCCTCTATCACTTATCATTGTATCTGCCTCATTGCTGTCTCAAGAGCTTTACCCTTCCCTTTTAGATGGAGGATGTAAGACAAGAAGACTAGTAACAAGGACAAATGGGTAGTTGACAAGTGAGTGGTAATGTTTTTTTGATGAGTTTTGTGTTGTGTGTGTGTGTGTGTGGATAGTGTGTTTTGAAGTCCCTTTTCAATTTGTCATTCTGAGTAAAATGTTCTTGAGGAAAAAAAGAAAACTGAAGTGCCTAAAGTTTTGAAATAACAGCATAAATTATTGCAATTCTATCCCCAGTAAAGCAGGGACTTTTATCTTACAATGCCTTTCTAAAAACTACTTTCAACTCATCTTAATCCGTCTAATGCGTAATAACTATTAAATGCACAACGCCCGTCAATACAGCATTTTCTGAAACATGACTCATCACGTTGCACGACTTCGTCAGTGTGTGCCTTCACATCATAATTGCTGAGACAAGAGATGTATGCGTTTGGTATTTAATGTCAGGCGGCCTGTTGTTTTTGTCCCCTGTGGATGATTCCTGCCTTCTTTAATTAAAGCCTTGGTTATAATTGGTGTTGCAAGTCTTGCAAACACTTAGTGTTTATGTGAGTAATCAGAAGAAGTAGTTACGACACCACAATCACTGTAGGACTGAGTAAATCCTTCTGCAAAGATCATAATGCACATGGGAGCCATTTTTCGTTTTCACTAATAAAGATCATAGCCTTTTAAAACTGCTAATCATGGATATCGTGGCTTAAAGCCTTTTGCATGTATTCACTGCATAGTGCTGCGTATATCCTTTGGTGTTCATCTTTTTGTTTTCTACTTTAATTTTTCAAAAGCTATAAGTTTTGAATAAAAATACATATGTATAAGTATTTTTAAAATACCATATGTTGCAGAAACACACTATACCTGAAATGTTTATTGAGTTGGTGATTAGTCTGAGGGATGCATAATGCATATGTAGCGGCTTATTTGTGCTCTCTCTGATTTTTTTTCTTTTTTCAATTCTCTTACTATTACAGCATTTTCTGACCTCAGTGTCTTAAACAGTGTATTTAAACAAATGAGCTCTCCAAAAAGAAAAAAGAAAAAAGGCTTATGCATATTCCATCTGTGTAGTCCATTACGAACAAATTGTCAAGGACTAATTTTCAGTGGGATAATACAGAGGGGGAAAAAAAGCCTTTTGTCAAGACTTTTGTTAAGACTAATGAATACAGAAAAGTTACTGTCACTCTGCTGGGTGGAAGCAGCTCAGCAAGTTGTCTCTTTTGTCTTTATATTTTTATCCCGCAGTGTGATGCTAAAATAGACCAGGTTCACTTAAAACAACTTCACATCCCGTTTACATCAGTCCCCTGATTGTTACGGTAAAAAAAAACAAACAGCTAATATGGGTGAGGATGATCAAAACGATGGTGTGTCTATTCGTCTGTGTGTGTGTGTGTGTGTGTGTGTTTGGGATACAGTATGGTCTTATGGGCACCAAAGCCCTCTCAGGTCTATGGTCTGTGAAATTGGGCTGCCCCATAAGGACCTCATCATCACACCACCTCAGCTGTGTAAACAATCACACACACACACACACACACAAATGGGTACACATGCAGAAAAAAACCCCCCAAAAAAACCCACACACTGACATACACACAGAAACAGACACACACAGACCACACAGAGAGAGGGATGCTCCACATTTTCACTGTCCCTCTCTCTCTCCTCTTCCTGTGATCACACACCAATTTTCAGGCCATCACAGCGGTGATAAAAAGACACGGGGCGCAGGAAGCGAGTCTCCCTAATGCGCTCTCCTCTCAGCGGGGTGCACCATCTTCCCACATGCCTTCCCTTACCTGCGTTCCCCTGTCCCCCTCCGCTCCTCTTCCCCTTTAGGCCCGGCTAGATACATCCACACTAATTGGATTAGCCATGACAGTAATGCACTACCGAGTCCCAGTAGCACAAACACACAACTAATAAATTGCGCAGGAGAGAATTAGCGGTTTTCGCTATCATTTACGAGATTAAAAGAGATTATGAGTGGCAGAATTAAGTAAGTGTGAGAGCCTCTTGACGAGAGAAGGAGAAGGTTTCTGACCTTGGAGCTGTGGACCGGCACCATGCCTGGACAGTCAGACACAGTAATTAGCCTGCAGACTAAGTAGCACACCAGCAGACAGGCTAATAATAGTGTCATTGCTATTAATAATGAGAGTGATAACGGCGCTCGTAATTATGACAGTCATAATCATAATGATGTAAATCATGTTCCGAGTTAGCACTTTAATCGTTGTGCGTGTGTGTGTGTGTTAGGAATAACATGAAGGTGATAGATTAATTTGAGGGTGTGTTTATGATTTAATGTCATTAGAGTCCCATGTGTATCCATTGGATTATCATTTATGTAACACTGCTTTGTTGTGAGAGTTATTGTTGTCTGTCTTAGCATTGTCTGGCCATCTATCTATTGCTCACTATTACTCATGTTTATATAAAAATAGGTCTCTGTTACTCTCATTCTTTTTTAAACACTCTCTCGCACACACCCCGAAACACAACGCTAAAGCTCATTTAGGCTCTCAGGACAAAAACATACACACATATACATGGAAGCCATGTGACGGCTTCTCACTTTTATTGCAGCCCCTCATGTAGCCCTCATCAACTCACTTATTATTTTCATCAGGCATCAGTAATCCTCTGTTCCCAGTTCATCTGCTGAGGTTAGAGAACATGCCGTTCCTGATTCTGCTACTTTATTTTGCTCACATCCAGCCAATTTCTTTCTTTTTTTTTTTTTTAAACTGGTGCCAGTCGACCTTTTCCCAGTGCCTCTCCTCCTTGCTTCCCCTTGACCTTTTGCTGGTTGCCGTCTCTGCTTTGTCCTTTTGTTTCGCCCCCGAGGTAATATCTCACATTTGGGTTGGGTGATTTATTTACTACCTTCCTTAGCACTGGGCACAGGCATGCGTGCACACACACACACACCCATCACAAGTGCATTTTGCTTCTTTCTGTCAGTCTCTCTTTCTTTCATTGCTTTTTCCTCAAAGGTGCATAATGACACACACACACACACACACACTTAATTGTGTGTGAACAGAACCAACTTTTATGTAGCCGGTCATAAAAATGTTAGTGTCTCTCCTCAGTAAAATCACAGAAAAGCATGGGCTCATTACTTCAGACTGCAAGAATATTTTGTAAGAATTTAGTTCCCTCACGTCCACTTACAGAAAATCCACAGAATTAGTCCAACTTCTGCTGTGGAGTACTATAATCCTGCAGGATACGTGTGAGGTGAAGGGAGTTTTACAATTGTTAGGATTTTATGTGGAACGACCTGCTAACTAAGTGACTCCTTCCAGTTTCACCTTCTTCAACTCTATTTCCCCTCTTAATCTGGTGACTCACGCTTCTGTTTTGACTGACTGTCAGTCAGCCTAAGTAGCGTATGATTGAGGTTTATTGCAGCAGATTTGGGAACCTCTGTTCGTATTTGCCGGAGGCTTTCTCTCTGCTGCTCCGTGTTGAGCTGAATTCATTACTAGGCACGAGCTTGGTAAATTTCTGCTGTAGGTGGCAGCATCTCTCATACAGTAGCTACTGCTCTGCCAAAGTTAAAGTTTGCCTCAGGGGCACGGTTCAATGTGAGGCTTTCTTTACTTTGATTTTCTGAGAGGAGATTTTCTCTGCTGTTGACCCAGACCCACTCACTATCATAGATATCATCAGTCCTCCATCAAGGGACTGCACAAATACTGCTGAATATGCTTAGCACAACATTTTAATTTAACAAATAACTGGCTGCCAGAACAAATCCTTAAATCTCCTGATGATATTTAAGAAAGAAAGTCTAAATATGCCAAATATATATTCTCCAAGGGGAGGATTAGTTGTAATGCAAGAGCACATTGAAAACTGTCTTCAGTAGCTAAAGCCTACATGGATTAAATTATATTTTTAAAGATTTATTCACAGGTTAACCAAAGTACAATTTTCCTATCTGGGATTGTCTCATTAAAAGCATTTTTAGACACCTGAAAAGGTAGAAGTATCCCACCCACAAGAAAAAAGACAAAGCATATATATATGTGTATATATATATATATATATGTGTGTGTGTGTGTGTGTGTGTGTGTATATATATATATATATATATATATATATATATATATATATATATTTTATATGTGTGTTATTTTGGGTATTAGAATCAACTGGTGACCCCTTAAACCCCCAGACTGGGAGCCAGTGATTTTATTCATGGGGGAATTAAGTTGACTCCAGTAACATGATGATTCTCAACTGGACAGAGGGAAGAACAGAAAAATAATTTAAAAATGACTCCTCTAGGCACTTCAGCCTGAAATCTATGTTTTTATTGTTATTATTATATATTTCTTTAATTCAGCATCTCTTGCTGAAAACTGTCACTGTGGAACCAAAGGGAAACTAAATGCTAATTTGGACCTGGGGTCTAAAATCTGAAGAGCTCAAAACAACAATATAATTCACTTACTCACAAAGGAGCCACTGATAAATTTGTTCAAGCATTCAGATAATCGTCTCAGTCAGGCTGTGTGACCAAGCAGAATGTCTGCATTATCCGTACTACAATACCCATAAGCCCTAGGGTTTACACTGTCAGCCAACCAATTAACTCCAAATGCTCCTGTCAGCCAATTATGCTGAAATAATGATACTTTGGAATCCCCCAACCACTGGCACACACACACACACACACACACATAAACACTCACGCATGCACAGATGCCACCTTACTTCACCAGCATGACGGCTACTTTGGATTTGTGTGTGTGTGTGTGTGTGTGTGTGTGTGTGTGTGATGATGATGATGATGAAATAGCCATCTGCCACGGGCAGACGTGTGTGAATCCCAAATGAAGACGAGTGGCTGACTTCAAACAGCAGCAGCCTGAAAAATTGTAAATGAACGAGGAGCATTTATGCCTCGGGGCAACCCAACCTATACCTATACCTACACAGCGACGGCACCTCTCACACTCCCTCAGATAATGAAGCGCCAGTCAATTACTCCCTTCTCCTCAATTTAATCCTTTTTTGTCCCTTTTCTTCTTCCTTTCCATTAGATTTTATTCCTCCTCTCTTTGAAGATGATATCATCGGAAGTGGGTCAACAGAGAGCAATGTCAGCTGTTTGCTGATATTTGTAAAGTGAGAGTGTGATGTGCGGTGTGTGTGTGTTTTAGAGAACGAGAGAGAGAGATTTACGTTGTGTTTGATGTGAGTAAGCCTAGCACTGTGTTCATTAAGGTGCTCTCAGGGTCTTGCGCGTACTCATGATCAAATGATTTGATGATAACAGTCCAGACCTAATAGTTGATGGCAATTTATGATCTTACCGACCATTTGTGTCTATTAGAGGTACTCCATAAAACTGAAGATATACAATTGAAGTCAAATTGAACTTTTTTTCCCTTTACAAATGAAACCTTTGATTTCAATAAAATTGTACCCTTAAAGATACTTCAACAGATTTCTTTTTTTTCATCTACTGGGGAGAAATGATATAGTTGAAGCACCCAAATAAAGTTCCACCTCATACTACAAAAGATATTTTGGCATGAAAATGAATCTTAAGATGAAACATGCTTATAATTGCTGCAAATTTTAATCTATTTCCAAAACCCTAATGTTGCTAATGTAGTCACTTTAGTAGTACTGAACAGTGAATGGCAGGTAACATTTTTCTCCCTCAAAATAAATTAAGAGTTGCGTTTTGGAGTGAATATTATCATTTGTCCTGGAGGTCACCCTCAAATTTTTGCTGCTGACAGCAACCATGGATTTCAGTTAAGAAAGTGCATAACATGCCAACAATCCAAACGGATACATCGACTTTTTTTTGTAAGTTGTTTTTTGAAATTAATACACCACAATGTAAAACCAAAAGGTTTATACTTAACAGAAGAGATCAGAGGATGCATCAAAGTCAAAGGCAGTAGAGACCACAAATATTTGTGTGAGACTGCATAGCTACAGTTTGACAGCAAAGGTGAGATGTCTCCCCTCAGAGCTTATCAGTGTCAATCACAGTCAGACTGCATGTGTAGGCCCCGTTATAACTGTCATATCTATGTGTGCATGTCTGCATTTGTGTGTGTGTGTGTGCATATACAGTATGTGCTCGTGTGTGTGTGATAACATTGCTATAGGAGTGCTTGTGCGTACAGTATATGTATGTGTGTTTTCACATCAGGTGCGCAAGTGCATCTTGTGTATCTGTGTGTTTATGTGTGTGTGTGACTGCACATGCGTGAGTGTAGACAAGTCCCACATGAGACCCCTCAGACACAAAGGGGGTAATATATGTATAGAAGGGCCTCTGTGTCCCAGTCTTATGGAAATACAGTCTAGCTCACTGTCTCCATGCTCCCCGGTAATGCCTGCTGCTAAACCCCAAATGGACCATTATGTGTTTGCAGAGTGGGAGGGTCAAGAGACCTCCGATGGAAATTGGAATGGGGGTAGGGACATATTAATTCAACTTAGGTCTAGTGATACACACTCAAATAGGATACGCTCATTTCGTGAAGCACACACATATACACACCTAGAAGATGCATACATTCACCTAAAAAGGCTAAATATGCACACATACAAATAAGGTGGACACATATGCGGCATGCTGGATATGCATGCATGATTAACTGCTCTGGATTTAAATATATATACACAAGCAGGAACCTGCACACATACACACACACTTACACACTTATCTCAGACTCCAAAGCTCATGATGGACCTAACTCGGTCCCATAATCTACACTGACCACATGCTTTAGGAGATCAATGCAGCGATTACACGAGAATGTCTCTGGCTCTGTAGAATGTCTACTCACCCACCCCACCCCACGCACCACTACCACCACTGCCAACCCCCCCTCCACCTTCGCTCCGCTCTCCTCTCTCCTGTGCGACCTTATCTCCTAGGCTTAATCAAATTGCCAGTTAGAGGTAGAAGCTGGTGCTGAAGGTTGTGGATAGGAGATAGCCTGGGAGAGTGAGAGAGAGAGAGAGAGAGAAAGAGAGAAATAATGAACACAACCATACAGCTCGGCTCTGCTTCAGAAAGGGAAAGGTGTTATAATAGATGTGGACAGACGTTCTCTGTCAGCAGCCAGTGCTCAGTTCAGCCTCTCATCTCCTGCATTAACACCCTCTCACCATCCCTTCCTTTCCCCACCCCACCCCAGCCCCTCCTCCTCCTCCTCCTCCGCCCCCCTCCTTCAACAGTCCTCTGTAACCTCTTGCTATCTTTGGCCCATCAAACCTCTCCCTCCCTCTCCCCGTTTCTCTCCATCCTTGTCCCTGTCTCTCTCCATCTCCCTCTTGTTGCAGTCTGACACCCACCACACCTCTTTCTGTTTTGGTTTTCTTCCCACCTATCCTTCACTCCCTCTTCCTCCTTTCCCCTCATTCCCCCCTTCCCTCATTCCTGCTCTTTCTCTCTGCAGCAGTCTCTCACTCAGATCTACATATCTTCAGCAGTAATTGACATTTTCCATTTGCCAGCCTCTTTTCCTATCGGCTGCCAGACAGCGTCACCAAGGCAACAGCAATAAGCCCCTGTGCTTGGAGGAGAGAGAGAGAGAGACATGGGAGCAAGGGGAAGGGGGGGTTTAGGTCTGCCTCTGCACTGGCTTCTCCTCTCCCCTGACACATTCACACACACACACACACACACACACACACACACACACACACACAAACACACACCACTTCTTTGACCTGGCAGGACCCTCAGCAACCCACTTAGGGAATAGTTAATAAGCAAAAAATAATCATGAAGGTGGCGTTCAATAAGGGCATTTAAGCTAATTTAAGGAATTAATGAGCATTTTATGATCCCCCAGGGCAGAAAGGGTTGGCGAGAATGGCCGCGTGCTCTATGTACACACATATAATTCTTCAATATGTTGTGTCCATATGGATTATAATACATAGAGAGCTATCAAATATAATAGGCTTTAAGTCTTTGTTGGAAACATAAGAGCAGTGTAGCTGGTTGATGTACACTCTGCAGTACGTTCAGATGGACAGATGGTATATCGGGTATTTATCTTTGATCTATCTGAGGCTCTGTTTCTCCATTCTTCTCCATCTTTCTGTCTCCTTTTTTCATCTAAGTTCACATTTGTGTACACCCCCCCCCCCCCCCCCCCCAAGTAACTAATGTCCCCCTTAGTGTGATTTTAATTACCCCAGTGCATCTGAAAGGCAACTTTGTCAGCCAGATAACCAGGCAGCGCTTCAGTCTGCTTCCCTCCAGCCACATTCCAACTTCAGTCACTTTAAAGTAAAGAACATGATACATTGGTTTCATTTTATAGTAATGTAGATGAACAGTTCTCTCGTACCATGATTTTTTTGCTGTAGTTATTTTATTCATGAGATTCTGCTGTTTTGTCTGTATTACATTTTTCATAGTGGCCTGGTCTTTGCGTGCCACTGCTGATGGAGATGCCCAATATTACCTGCTGCTGGGGTGAACGCTGGCAGATTAAAAAAAATTAAAATCAAAACTATGGGTGACAAAGGAGCAAAAGTAGAGTCAAAAGTTTGGCTTAATTGATGACAAAATTGTCAGTTTACGATGCTCCCAAAATTCCTGCCCTTCCTGTCTCTTTTTCCTAATGATCTGCCAGCCATTAATGCCAACCAGTTTTCAAGTCGCACTGAAAGTGAAGGCAGACAACCCAGAGGAAAGATGAAGATCAATGTGAGCAGTGTGGGATTAAACGTGCTATTGTACATTTGTATTTTTGTGAGCGTGTGTGACACAGTGTGCTGTCACCTCGCAGTGTGTCCTGGGGCAGAGTAATGAGACGGCACAGTGGAGAGATCTGTCACCGTTCTCTGTCGTTCAATAGTTTTTCTTTTCTTTTACTCATTATTTTGTTTTCTCTCTTTTTAAGTTCACTTTAGATTAATCCTAGGGTTACAGAGAAGAAAGGAGGCTCTCAATCATGGCTATATTATGAGAACTGTGTTTTCTGTGTTCCAATATGGCACCCACACATAAAAGTTTTTCATATCGTGCATATGCCAAAAAGCGTTTTTCTCCTCGGATTTGCCTCCACATTGCGTGGCCCACTACACATGGGCATTAATGTCTCTCACCGTGGCCCTGCCAGTTTTACAAATATTACATTCCCATGGTTTAACAAATCAGAGCAGACAGAGTAATAACTGGCTTTGTGTGCTGTGTCTTTTTTAATGATAACCTATGGAAAAAATGCTTTTAGCTTTTGGACTGAAAATAATATTTGTTGTTTTTGTTGTTGTTTTAGTATCACAGTTGGCTACTGAGACAGTTTTGCTGCAAGGCTGACTTGCCACGCCATATCCAGCTCACAAGTGAAAAGTCCCTATTAGAGCGCCAAACCACTCTTTTGTAGCGATTAAATTTTTCAGACTCAACTTTAAACTCTCCAGTGGTATGTGCTGCTTCCAATAAAACATGCCTTCCAGTCTGAGTTAGACAGCTGCTCTTCCTGGTTAGTTGCCTTCCCCCACCTACTCATGACCTCTGTGCATTACCAGGCTAACTACAGACTGCCAATGACTGCAAGTAACTTCATGGCCGATCTAACAGACTATTTGCTAAATTGAGACATTTCAGCCATCTGTCTCCTGACTGATGGTATTGCTAAGTGCTGACTCCAATTTTATCGTTATAACTGATATTACTGAGATGTAAGAAACTAAGCAGGAACTTGGAAAGAAGTGTCTATTGAAAGCAGCTCGTACTATACATAATGTCCATATTTGCATTGGCTACACGAGTTTGTATGTTCTCCCTTTGTCTATGTGGGTTTCCTCTCACAGTCAGACCATGTTGGTTGAGACTACATCCCACTGTAGCCCTGTACAGGTTAAACGGCTTAGAAAGTAGTTTAAACTGTAACAAAGCGCAGATCACTGCCGGTCAGAGCCGGAGCCGATAAATACCCATGACTACTGCAGAATCCTCTGACATGTCGATTGTATCCTTTCCCACTGACGACTAAAGCCAGATGTTAGTGGGTGTTCCTGGTGGGGCAAAAACTGTGGAGATAGTCCTATACTGTCTGAACAATAATAGACTCTTAACCATTACTGAGAGTTGAGACTTGACTTAGACACTAATTCAAACACAAGACTTAATTTAGACTTGCATTTATTGACCTTTAAACATCTCTTTGAACAATGGACATAGATTGTCCATCTCTATTAGACTGAGCCGGCACAGCCGAGTTCCCTTGCTTTCAGTGTGCTGAGATGGAGAGGTGGAAGCTGATAGTGTTGTGGGGTGGCAGGACTGACAAAGCAGATAATAAGTGGGGACCGGAACCACATCTCATAAACCGCAGCGATGGTTAAATTGAAGAGCGGTGCGATTTCCGTCAGCACCGGGCTTTATACTGCAACCAGCCGAGATTCTAGCCGTGATTAGAGAGGGGATGTATGTGCCAGGCCTCTTCAATGAGATGACACACTTTACATACACGCGCAATCCAGTCTTTATCAGACACATCTCACACATATCCAGTCTGTCTTGTCGTTAAAAATGCATCTATTTGGTTATCCGGTAAAGCAATCTCAAAAATAGGCCGTTGGCATGGCAAAGGCAGAGCTAAGAATGACTTCCTCCTCTTCCATTCTGTGTAATAAGAGGCTCAGTTAGCAGCTCTCGGACTGTGCCACTTTTTTCTTGCATCCGCAGGGCACAGAGAAAAGGCTCCTTGCAGGCAAATTGCCCCATTACTTTCTTCGTGTGTTTAACTGTTTTTACACATACACACACATACACTCTTTCTCATCTCTCTCCAGCCGTCTTCAAGGCTTAGTCTTTCTCCCTTAATGAGCAACTAAATTATTTCAATTAAAGTGTCACCTGTCAGTCAGACAGCTCCAGGTGATGTTTCGTAGTGTTGAGCCAACCTCAGAGATCCCTGAACCAAACTGCCAGCGGAATTCATTTCAATCATCTCTGCCGTGCGTGGCTGAACCCAGGGACTGAGACAGTCCCCCAGCCTCCACAGATACACACACCTCTTCTCTGTCTTACCTCCACCACCCACCATCCCCTCACCCTCCCTCCTTCCCTCGCTCATTCCCGCATGTCTCCTCACTTTAATTAGCTCCGGATTAAATTAAAAGCTATATGTTGGTGTTAATTGATTTATCTTGAGACAGGGTCTATAATTACAGGTTCTCAATGGAGAGATCTACGCTGTGACACTGGAGGCTTCCCTCGCTTCATTGTCTGGCTGAGTGTGTGTGTGTGTGCTGCATGCGTGTGTGTGTGTGTATGCATTTATGTGTTGCCTGTGTTTGTGTGCAATCACCACCGTAAGCATAATAAGCATTGTTTGAGCCAGTCAGAGGTTAGCGAGCAGGCACCACTCCGATGAGCGAGGGAATAAAAGATGATCCAAATAGATGTCGTCTCGCCATAATGAAACACAATTACAGCTTTATTAGAAGATGTAATTGCTTTGTTAGAGCATCTCAATTTGTCCTTGTTGTGCACCGTTTACTCCTGCCATTATACAATACACATGCTCATCCATACTTGACCTGCTATGTAATATGTGACACCCCACCACCCACCCCACCCGTTGTTATTGTGGAAGCACAGAGAGTTGTCTTTATTGTCTTTATGGAGAGAAGTGGGCTTTCACTGGCGATGGGTGGTTTGCTGTGAAGTACAATGATGGAGCCTGAAGGCTTTGGCTGTATCACTGGCAATTGGTATTCTGTGGCGTAATACACTCGCATGCACGCAGACACACGCTCAGCTCTAAATGTACAGACACTTCCTGTAGCATACAGACCTCAGTGTGGATGGATACACACACTTTGAGTGCAGATGTACACAGATAAGCATGCACACCCGAAAAACTACTCTCACACTTTTTCTATGTATCTCTGCCCTAACTCATCTCACCCAGTTCATCTAAATGGGGTGGTTGGGGGGTTAACCTGCCACAAGTCAGTGTTCATAGTTCCTCCTTCCACTCCACTGTATGCATCCTAATCAGGGCCAGCAGAGTGCAAAATGCCGTCTGTCTGTCAGTTGTAACACCACAGGTTGGCCGACTGGCTGGCATCAGGCCTGGAGGTGTGAAATGAGCCCACTGGGGGCTATAGTCTGGCTTGAGCACTAGTCAAACAGCTCTGGACATCATAAGAGAATGAGAGAGTGAGAGAGAGATGGGAGGGGGCACAGTGAGTGCAGTGAGGTGGAGGCGAAAGAAAGGAACGGACAATATTAAAGATCGCGAGCGAGAAGAGAAAGAACAAAGGAGCGAGGGAGAGGGGAAAAAAAGATAGAGGGCCAACTCGTCTGGAGAATGAGGGAGACAAGAAAGGGGAGGGAGGGAAGACGGATAGAGAGGGAAGATGAGAGATGGAGAGACATGGCTCATCTGCTCCTGCTTTCTGGCTGCTGCGAGATTGCAGGATTTCCTAGATCAGCCAACTGTGGAAGTGAATTTTTCCCCTGCTTGTCTCCTCTCACTCCCTCTCTTCCTCCACCTCTCTCTCTCTCCCTCGCACTTTCCCCCTCTCCCTCATCTTCTCTGTCCCTACCGTCTCTTCCCTGTCACTGAGCAATGGATTAAAGTCATATTTCCTTTCCAATGCTGTTGTGATATCAGATTATACTCCCCCTATCCTCTGTCTGCCTGCCTTCTCACTATATTTCCTGTTTTTATAGTTAAATCCTCCTGGAAATCAAAACATGGCGTCTTTTAAGGGGAAGATGGGTGCACTGAGGGCTGAGTTGTATCTATTTATGTTGTACAGTAGCAAAATAAATAAAAGTCTAATAATCTATGACCTCTAATCTGTGATAAATAACATATAAAATAAATTAACTATATTTTTAGAAAGGCCTTGATTGCTTTTAGCCAAGTTCTTGCTTTTTGTCTTTGAGATGGGGCCTCATAATGGTAATGAGGGTTAGTTGGGCAGTCAGTTCACTGATCAATCTGGCCTAACACTTGATTGATGTATAGTGAAGCATATTTTTATTACTTTGTTTATTTCCACAACTTGGTTTCTTTGCCAACTGCAGCTACGCATTCATAACTTTTTAAGGTAGTTTTTTTTTTCTAGTTTAGACATGAGTGTTGGGATGTCGCTTTCTTATAAGAGGGGGCACTCTCAGGAGCCAGTTGCAGTGCAGATGGGGAAATTGGATATGCAAATTCTCTGCAAGATACTGGCTATATAACAAGGCACTTACCCTGGAAAGTATAGGCTCATGCCAAAACACTGAGAATTTAATGGTTGAATAGCATGTTTGATCAGATGTCAGTCTTGAATAGGTGAGAGTCACTAGCTGATTTAGTGATACCGTTAGCTAACAACACTATTGGATCCACACATGTCTGCTTTTGAAATATGGATTTTCCATGTGTCTGGAACAAGGGCTTCTCAGCGGTAGGTAGTCACATGTTTTTCATCCTTATTGAACTCGGTACCATTCTGTGTGAAACCCATCAGCTAAGCTCCATTAGAAGGCACAGACTAGATATATGAAAGTCTCTCCAAAACTCTCTACCTTTTTTTCTCTGAGAGTGAGTGCTTCAGACAGGGATGAGAATAACCAAGTGTCTCTCTGAATGTTGAAGTAGCCTGTACAAAGGATTGCCAGTAAATTACCACAAGTTAAAGGGAAAGTAGTTTCTGCTTTTGACATGTTCAGGAGCAGTAGATCACAGCTTAGCACCCACCGATGTAAGGTCACTGCCTTTAACCTTAACCCCCAAAAACATGCGACCTCGCCACATTTGGTCTCAGGACCTTCTTGTTGTGAGGTGAAAATGCTAACAACTGCACCATTTGTGCAACATCATGCTGCCAAGTAGACCAGAAGGGCTCTTTATACATTGGTATTAACAACATTTCTCAAAGTTTCTTGAAAAATGCTTATCTGTACTCATAAAAAAAAATGGAATGGCAAGTACCCCAAGGGCCTGCTGAGTAAAGCTGTAAGCTAGTGACAAGTGGTTAGTCTCAGCCATTTCATATCTGGCTAGCTGTCAAAACCCAAAGCCAGCTCCCCATCTAGATTACAGTTTGCCAGCCTGCCTCCATCCATCTCTTTCTTCCTCTGGACGGATGGACAGCAGATTAGGCCCGGTTCCACTGCAGTATGTTATACCCCATCCTGCGCTAAGTGACCTATGATTAATTGCACATTATTAACTTAACTGAGATTGTTCTCTAGATACGTAGGCGTCGATAATGTCTGATTCCTCTTTAATAGGCCACTTCTGACAGTATTCATAATGTGCCATTTGCCCTGATCCCTCCCTAATGTATTCCAGCTTTGTGAAAATTCCACTAATTTAGGGGTGGGGGAAATGGGCCAAAGGGAACGGCGGATCAGGAGTGAGATGATTCTCCTGTCGGTTAGTTAGCCCACAGGCACAGGCTGGTGCCTTTGGGGATGGAGGGAAAAAGCAAAGTTAGTTCAAGTGTGAAATCCCCAATCTGGGCTCCTTGAAAAAGACGATAGGCAGAGTTCTGTTACTCTCTAGATTTACAAAATACAGTATCACCAGACATTTCAGAAATTCTACTGTATACGAGCATTTCTGCTAGTATCCCATTTCCCTTTTGTACGTTGTTTATTTTTCTGAGTCTGCTGAGGAACAAATCTGGTATAGTACTCTTAATTTAAGTCACAACTGACTTAATAAATCATTTTCCCTTTTAGTATTGTGCATGCTAATCATATCAGTTGTTGTGCAGTGGGTGTGCGGATGTTACTCATTTTACTTTGAACCTGCAGTATTTTCTAGAGCATTGTATGTTCCTCACAGGTTTGTACCAGCCATACTCACTCTGACCTCTAATCTCACTACAACCGCACACACCGTATCTCCAAACTGATGTGCTTGCTGCTGTCAAACACACTCCACTGAATTACTGCAGCTGGCCACCTTCTTCTTCTCCGCCTTTGTAAAACCGTGCTTTCTTCAATCTCCTGTGGTCATAAACCCATACACTCTATATCTCCAAATGAGGTGTCCACACAAGACTAAGCTCATCTCATGTTTGGTAGAACACCCAAGCCCCCACAGACCCAGTAACCCATCAACCAGATCAACGCACACACATACACATTTGCTTTGCCATCTGTCCACCAGTACCTCCCTAATCCCCCTTCTTTCTGTCAGGTGTATTGTGTGACTTTTGTGTTCATATGAGCATTTATGTGTGTTGTGAGAGGCAGCGGGGTTTGTCTTCTGATTCTCCGTGCACAAAGGAGGCGTCCGTGTAACCCCAGCCTGAGCTGCAGTAGGACTGTAAACACTGTGCCACTACAAAGGGAAAACCCTCGCCTGCCTGTCTGCCTGAGAAAATCCCATTGCTTTTAGCAATTAACACCAGGGGAGAAACTCACCACTTGTGTGCCGTCTGCTCTGGTGTTTACCAGTAGAAAGAGACTGTCAGAGAGAGAGGGAGAGAAGGGAGAGAGGAGGAAGACGCGGGAACCAGAGAGGGAGAGAGAGGAAAAACATATTGCTTAGTCGTATAGCAACTGTGGTACAATATGCTGGAGCTGACGTTTATGACTGTTTAGATAGCCATAACCACAGCAGGCGGTGATGGTAATAATGCTGTGTTGACATTAGCCCAGGTGGGAATATGTCAGCATTGCGTCGCCACAGCCTAATTGCCACTTCTATTGTTGTGTAATTAATGCTTAATTAGGACGCTTGCTTCAATCAGCGGTGGGGTCGTTAAGAGAGGTGCTGCACACGCTATAAACAAATGTTACCTTTATGAATGCAAATCGAGCTGCTATTTTTTTCCCCGTGCCCTCGTTTTGTCCTTGTGCCACCGAGCATAAGGAGTGAGCACGCCGAGGCATCCATCTTGAGCTGGATGTGGCTGCTAAAAGATTGAACGGGAACAAGGTTTCTCTCTTGCTGTTTTGCATGGCCGCTGAGTTGTCTCTCTGTTTTTTTCTCTTTCCGAAGCAGCTCAGATGTGGTTTATTATGTGCTCTGGATTGTTACTTGGAGATGGAGCCACCTTACCACTGTACTGTCACACTCTAACCTATGAAGGGACGGCGGGAGAGGCAAGGAGGGGTTGATGGGGTTGGGGTGGGGGGCTGGGGGGTACAGTCGTTGGATAAAGGGTTGTGTGTGTGTGTGTATTGGGGGTGGGGGGCATAAAGCATAGTTGGGGGAGGAGAGGCAGAGAGAAGAGAGAGCATGCAGCGTGCAGCTGGAAGAGGCAGAGATGAGTGGAGGCGTGAGATTGGCACTGCACCGTCCACCACAGCCCCCCTTCAATCTTAACCTGCCACCCGTATGCCTGCCCCCTCCACTCCGTTCCACCAAGGAAGGGACTGTATCTGCACCGACTATAGCGCAAGAGTGTGTGTGTGTGTATGTGTTGTGTGTCTATTACCCCAGTAAGATACATGTGACACTCTCACTGTTTGCCATGCCCAAGTGATGCATTCTCCCACTCCCTCCCCTTATATATATATCCATTTGTTAATGCACACACCCACACACAAGCACACTTCACCCCACCCTCCCTGCCCCTCCTGTGGAGTGGTCATAACTCACCTTAATTGTATTTGGTAGGTGGTGCTCAGACGTAGAGTGCATGGTGAAATGTTGCTGAGACCATGAGGGAGCAGTAATGGGAGTGAGGGCAAGGTACTGGAAGGAGGGAAACGATCGACCTATTGGCCCCCTGAAAACACACATTATGCATTTAGGTTGGACACACGCACACACAAACACATGCTGAAATACACGTGCTCACCCCCAGCGAGCATGAAAACACACTCATGAATATACACTAATGCAAACACATGAGCATTTAAGGCAGAACACACACAAAAACACTCTCTCTCAGACACACACATATGTAGAGAACCTGCCCATTTTACGTACATGTACGCACATTATTAGCTGTTCATGAATGCACGTGTGCATGAAGGAGTTACTGCACCCCTTCTCCTTTATTCAACCTTTTCCTGGGCTGTTTGTGTATGCCAGGGACCTTGAGACGTCCCAGTCAGGACTATATGGAACTCTTTGTGCACAATGAAAATGCTAATAACATTTTTGCTCCTTACATGCATTTATACTGCCAAAATAATTCCAGACATATGCACAGACACAATCATACTTGTAAATGTGTCTATACACATGCACACACATACACATTTTCCTCCTGGACAGCCTTGTTAATCAGTGTCATAGTAAATCAGAGGCCTGGGATGTGAGGGCGGGGAGCATAATAAGCTCATCTGGCCGGTGAGAAGGTTTTCTCTGCCGCTGTGTTGACTGGTTTCAGGTAATTAAAGCAGCAGCCACAACTGTGCTGTCCAGTCCCCTGCGAGTCTTCCATTGTCACTCCATTAGCAACTAACCTGGACGAGCTGCATTCAGGTTGACAAACACCAAAGAGAGCCTGTATGACACTAATCAACTGTGTTGGGAGTCTATTGGGGGAACTAATATGTGGTATTTATCTGAACATGTCCAAGGGAGAGGGATGAAAAGAGATGGTGTATAACAAGGAATCTCCTCAGGAATCACCTTGATAAGAGCAGATCATGAGAGAAAATGCAAAGAACACAATAACCGAACTGTCTATCATATTACCCTGTCTGTTGAAGTAAACACTACATTATATGCACACTGTTTTGTTAAGCGAATCATGAATGGAGCAATAAGGGAATGTTTTAGGTAACATTAAAGCTACATTTACTCATAGTGATAAACTCACAATTATTACAGAATTCTGCAACTCTATGGAGTTGATGTTTATATGTTTATTGAAGTTTATAATAATATTGAACTTACATTCACTAGGTTGCCAGAAGCACAAATCCAAATGGATGATAATGATAAGCAACTGTTTATCAACTTAAGACAATGTCAACTTAAAAGGTGATGATATGTCAGTGTTGTGTTTACAGCTTGTTTTCGCTGCCCTTAAGTGGCCAAAAAAGTCAGTTATTGCAGGTTTAATAATATACAATTGAAGAACACAATGATATCTCACATGACCATTTTCATGGATATACAAGTAAATCTCCTGATAGTGGGCTACCTCCAAAAAGTGTGTTGTTTAATATTATCAGTTCATGTTTTCAGCTACAATTCCAACCATATTTTTAATCGAAGCAAATTCTGAGTTTAGTTTATTTTAAATGTTTTGTTTGTTTGTTTTATTTATAGCATTGTATAGTCAGGTTTTCTTATTTACGACTGCAGTGTGCCAATAAACCGATGCAAATATATCACATTGTCAACCAGAATCACAGAAGTTTTCCTTTTTCCATATATAGATTAATCAAAGAAACCATGGGCCATCTCAAATGTTTGAAAACCTGAACATACAATGTATGTTCTATGTATGTATATTGTTGTGATGCATGTATATGTATGGTCCAACTAAATCATTAGAGATGTTCGTACACATCGTGTATACATGTGTCTACATGCAGTTTAAAGGACATGCTGTAGATTTGTCTTCCAGTTTTGCCCCATCTTTAATGGAGGATGTAGGGGTGGGGGGTGAGTGGACAAAGTGTTTAGTGTGCTTTCATCATACAAGAGCTAGTAATGAGAAGCCAATTGACTTTCCACTGCAGCCTTCAGCAGTCAAGAAGAAAAAGAACAAACCTCTCTATTGTTATCTCTCCCTCCTCCTCTTTCATCCCTCCCTCAGTGGTCAAAAGAAGGAAGGTAATTCCAGCCAGGTCCTACTTCACACCTTCAATTTGTCTTTTGCTGCACCCATCCCTGCCCTCCCTCCCTCCACCCCCTCTTCTCTCCCCACTGCCTCCTCCCTCCCTCCCTTTGCATGTCTCCTTCATTCCATCTATCTTTCTGTCTCTCTCTCTCTTTCCCTCTCTCCTGTGCAAGGTGATGGAGGCGGGTGTGTGGGTCTCCGAGAGCACGCCTCAGGGATTATACAGCCCGCTTCCATGAAAGATTCATGATGCTTGGGAGTGTGTGTGTGTGTGTGTGTGTGTGTGTGTGTGTGTGTTGCTCACGCTCAAGCACTGACTGGAAAAAGGGAACAGGGAGAGACAGAGAAAAAAGGAAAGAGGGTGGGGGGATGGAGGGTACAGAGTGTGAGACAAATTGACGGTGCACAGCAGGGCTAACTCTCCAGGTTGCGATTATACTACCAGCTTCTTTGCACATGCTTGGTCAGGCCTGCCTTACAGAAATGATCAATGACAAAAGTTTGGAACAAAAAAAATGTGCATATCTTAGGTGTCCAGTGAAAAACCATGCATCTCCACATTTATTGATTTAGATTCATACTGTAGCTCATAAAAACTTGATTTTTTGGATATACATGGCAGAGATCCTCTCAATCCAGAATGGATCCATAGAAAACCTACCCTAACCTGAGGTGCAAGATAATCTTTCAAATAAGGGAGAGCCGGTCCAAAGAGTAGAATAAACCAACTATAACACAAACAAAAGGTAACATTTATTTATTGTCATTTAATATAATAAATTTTCTGCATAAGCAGCTGGCAGTGCATATATACAAATAAACTGACCGGTGTAAATCCATTCTTTAGTTACTTTTCATAGAAATATGCAGGCGTTCAGACCAAAAATAGCACTGTGACAAAAACTATAAAGGGCTGCATTGGTGTGGGTGTATTGCTATGGGTTCTGGTGAGATGAAATACAATCCAGAAGTTCAGTTTGAGTGATACATCCATGAACACTACACAGCAGTTTATAATAATCTGAAACAAGAAGTAACTACCAGGAGAGTACACTTATCAGAGTCCTGTGCGTCAGCAACCCCTACTGTGCCAAGTCACTGACATAAATGAGGAGACTGTGTGTTTTTTTTTAGTTTTTTTAAAAAAATGCAGTAATGGTTGTCTGGATAGAGCTTAACACATGGAGATACACACACAAATACACATGCTGTGTGTCTCTCTCAGTAAACAAACAAACAATGTGTAGTGAAGCTTGCTGCAGACAGATTCAAGCACTTAATTGTTGGCGATGAGCAGGAGGTGGCCGCATTTAATGCCAACATAAATGACCAAGAAGTACAGTCAGTATGATAATACAGCACAAACAAAAACATTTTGAAAATTATTTGTAGCCAAGAGAGCAGGGTAGATCACTAACAGACAACTGTAACACCTTAAGGAGGAGTTAAGGAGGTTGGCACACTTTTCCCCTGTCCTCATGTCCTCTCTCTCCCTCTGCCCCCCCCTCGCCCCCCCACCCTCTCTCTCTGTATGTAACTCCCGTCTTGCCAGGTCCATGCCAGGAAAGACCGGCTGGCACAATAAGTAGCATTTGCTACAGCTTCTCAGCCAGAGGAAGTGTGTCGTTGCCAAGTGTCTATTGGTGTAGGACAACTCTATTCATGTGCCTTCACCTTGGCAGTCTGTCTGTGAGGGAGGGAAGGAAGGGTGGTGGCGGTTTTGTGTGTGTGGTGTGTAATGTGTATGTGTTTATCTAAACCTCACTGTATGCTCTAATAGCCCCTCGCAGGCCTGTTCCCTCTTCCTCTCTCTTGCGTCTTCAAACACATTGCATTATTGCTGCTTTTGATTGCATTTCAGATTAGAGAGCGCTGGTGGAGAGAGCAAAAGAGTCAGATAGTCGGGGATAGAGAGAAAGAGAAATGGTGGCAGAGAGAAAGAGATGGATGAGGGATGAGAGATAGAGAATGTAGGAAGGGAGAGGAAGGGCAGATCAAGGGGAGAGACGACCAGACAGACAGACAGCCAGAGGATGAGAGAGTTTAAACAAGAGACAGACAGGGAGAGAAAGGGGAAAACAGGAAAAACAGAGAGAAAGAGCCTCTGGGGGAGCGTATTATACGGCCGTTACCCCCCTCTGGTGCAGCAGCGAATGGGAGAAGCTGAGTACCCACTATTCCAGTGACCTTGGAGGTCAGTTGGAGGAAAGCAGCATTAATCAAACTGACGCCCAGGCTGAGGCGGATGATAGCAGGCAGTAATGCCCACAACAACACCACCACCACCACCCCCACCACACACACACACATCAACACCACCTCCAACCCTCCTCACATACACACCTTCCTCCCTGCACATTTATTTGCATTCTTCCACTGCCTTGTTTTATTTTCTTTCTATTTCTGTATGCTTTTTGCATATCACCCCCCCCCCCCCCCCCCCCCCCCTGCCCCCCCCCGCCCCGAACGTCCCTCCCCCCCCCCCGCCCCCCCCCCCCCCTCCCTTTTTTTTTTTTACAGCCCCCCCGCTTTTTTTTTTTTCTTTTTTGTTCTTATTTCTTCTGTCTCTACTGCCGCCCCCCCCCCCCCCCTTCTTTATTTCTGTCTCTCATTTTTCCCATCATCCATCTCTCTCCTTCCCCCTCTTTGTGTGCCCTAAACTCTCTCTGGATCCCCAGCTACAAACAGTGAATTAACCCATCTCCGCCCTGTGTTAATGGACTCCTAAATATCAGCCCTTGCCTGTGGATATGCCACCAACATTTACATTGGATGTGGGATTGAATAAGTTGCCTTCTGGCCGCTCACAGACGCTGCAATATCGATTTGCTTGTTTTGCTCTCTGCGTTGGTGCATATTTTGCGGAAATGCCTGGTGGGGAGTCAGACACGGATATTTGTTTGATGTATGTATTGTATGTGCAGAGGTATGTGAAGAATTACATGCAGCCCTAGACCTCATGTTATTGGCCTATTCATGTGGCCTTTATCGTGCCCTTTTCTCTAATGGCAAACATACAGTACATGTAAATACAGAAGCACTCATTATTTGTACAACACTGCACAGTATAGAAACAATTCAGTCTTTTTTTGAAACTTTTCTAAATCTTGCCAAGCATTCACGCACCATGCACCTCTCCTGTTACTACAGTTGGAGATCCTTTCAGCTACAACAGGACTTCCCTGACCCAAATTTATTGTTTTAACCCTCTTCCCTCCCCACTATACCACCAGGCAGCCAGCCAGTGAAAAATAAAGTCAACAAGCAGGTGTGTACATGTGGTGGTTCTGTGTGTCAGTCAATACAAACCAATCAATATACCCAGGCCCCTTACTGAATAAGGTGTCTCTTTTAGTGTGTGTGTATGTGTCTGTGTGTGTGAGAGAGAGAGTGAGTGTGTGTGTGTGTGTTTGGGTTGGGGGTTGGGGATGGTTATACGAGGCTGGGTTAATCTGTGTCCGCTCGTCTGCACTGATGATAGTATTGATCTGGTGAAGATCATGTGAAGGTCAGGATATGTTGTCTGTGTTTGGACCGCCTTGATCTTAATACACTGTCCTACTCTGTCCTTTCACTGCTGGTGTATAATGGTTAATACTACTTCATTTCTAATAGAAACAGCAAATATCACAGCGGAGAGGGTCTGTAAAGAGCAAAGCAGCAGACAGCAAAATTAATCTGCTTTCTTTTTCTTTTCGAAGTTTAAAGTTAAGGTGTTTGTGTTGGCGTTTTGAGTGACAGGCAAGTGGAACAATTCATACATGGCATTTTTTATAATCAGTTTTGAGTAAGGCCGAAAAGTGGATCCTGTGATGTTAACGTTTTTTGATTGACACTTCTACATTCTTCCCTCTCTGTGGGTCATTATCATCATTTCAGAATGATGAAACAGAAACTAGGCTTGTTAGCACTTAATTATTCATTTGAATCCATAAAGGCAATCAATTAAGCTTAAGTGTGCAATAAATCTGATTAACCAGTCAGTTCCCAAAACACCATAAAATCCACGCAGGTCTTATACCCTAGTAATGAGTTTGCAAGTAGGGAGGGGGAAGGGGCTAATAAGTGAGGGTGCTCACCCACAAACACATGCACGCACACAAATCCCGGGATATACAAACCACTATTGTGGTTGATGTGTGTGTGTGTGTGTTTTTTTTTTTTTTCCAGGTAATAATTTGGCGTATTAGCTATTGGGGATGAAAGATAAGCAGGGCTTAATGTATGCTAATATTAAGGTCTGCAGCTTGTAACAAAATAAAGCAAGGTCATCAGGAAAAGGCGCACTTGTAATTAATAGATGAATTCATTAAAAAAACAATGACTCAGTTCAGAAACACTCATTAACAAGATAAGGCATTTGAAATGAAAATAGAAACGTTAATGTTAATGTGTTGATGGTGAGAGCCACTATATTCAACCTTGAGATGCTGTTAATGCGGTGCGTGTGCATTTGATTGGGCGAATCGGCCGGCCTCTTTTCCGCCGCCGCTGTATCATTCCTCATTATTCTCTGACACTCGCTCGCTGCCTCTCTCTCTCCCTCCCTCCCTCCTTATATCCCAGCCTTCTTCTATCCCTCTCTGCCTCCCTCCCTCTCTCGCTGGCCTTTACCTGCTCACCTGTCTCAGGGGAAATTACCACAGCTCAGAAACCCTGTCCTACTGCACTGCAACGCTCCGCTCAGCTCTGCCTCCCTCCATCCATACAGCACACACATATGGACACACGCAAATATACACACATATACTATGCACATGCTTCCTCACACACAAGCAAAGACACTGCCACATACACACAGAGGCTGGATAACCCCTCCCCACCCATAGCATTGCCCCTTTACCAGCCGCTGTTTCTTCTGGCTTTTGTGCCTCCCCCCTAATATATTATGCACCATACAGACACACAACGGTATAAGGAGGATTAGAAGCATTTTGTTGCCAAGGTCTGCTCTGCATTTGTGTGCAGGAAATAGTCTAATACTGTATCTGTGTGTGCTTTTATGAACAGCATATGTAAAAGAAACTGCACCCATGTTTGTATGTACATGTATGCATGTGTGTTTTAGTGTATGGGAGTGTGTGTGTCTGTAACATAATGGCTTTTATGTCTTGGAACTCTTCTGCTCAGGGTAATTCACTCTTTAGTCTTAATGAAAGTTAATGAAAAGGATCCTTCCTCCTCTTATGGACTACCATGCCTTCAGCTACTTGCAGTCTGTCTTATCTTCCATTGCAATGCTGCAGACCTTGGAGATGAGCAATGAGCAACTCAGCAGGGCTTTACCACTCTGCGCTGTTATTTAATGGATAGGCACTTCAATCACATTGCTAATCAGAGTGAGAAAAACTCACAATGAATGTTTCAGCTCAGCCGCACAGCTAGTACTCGCAAAATTTTGCCTTGAAGTAGCAGGACTGGGAGGCTCACCGTGCAACATTCTTCTTTTATGTGCAGTTAGGAGATGGTTTCATTTGGCTCCTTCCTCTGTCAGAATTATCATCGTGAACGGTCCTTTTGCATATGTCAAGTCATGCCTTTGGAAATGTCACTTTGAGCGAGCAGCAGTAGCTCCCTGTCTGCATTTTGATTACTCACATGCATAAAGTCCAGACTGTGGAGGAGGATTGTGTATTCATAATCAATACCATAATACTGACACCCCCTAACTCATCAGTCATTCTGCATCATCACAGCAAACTATAAATGTCTTCCTCTAGAATGCAGTGTCTGGGGAATGATGATTTAAAACCAAGATCTGCTTTTGGACTTGTGCTGTCTTGAAATAACTGGCTAACCCTTAGATCACATTTGTTTGGTTAATTCCACAAGATTAAATGTTAAGATGATACATTTGGAGGGGGCTTTGTATTTTAGAGTAAAGCAAAAATAGATTTGAGTACTAAAAATGTGTTTGATGTATCTATAAATTCAGCTAGTCTTTCATAAACTATGAAATATATTTTGACTTCTAAAGCAAAAATATAGCCTGTCGGGATTCTTTTTATGCAATTTGTCTGGTGACGTGTATGCCTTTTATGAATGTGTGTGATTATTAATGTATCTGGATGGAGATACCTTCCCTCATGGGAAACGTGTTTAAATGATAAAATGTAGCCACAGAGCGCATGCATTAAATATGCATGTAGCCACGTAACACACATAAGTATATGTATGTGAATTTGTGACGTGAGAGTAAAGTGTGTGTGTGTGTACGGTGCGCATACAAATCTGTGATTTGGTGTATGCACATGGATTCTTGTGTGAATTTGTGCATGTGTGCGTGTGTCTGACTCCGGCAGACTCTGGCGGCAGGCTTGAAATTAAAACCTTATGCGGAACGCGGCTCGTGATTGGACTGGAATTAAAACAAAAGGCAGAAGGGAGAGGAGAGGAGAGGAGAAAAAGAGAATGGCGAGAGCAGCAGGAGGAGGAGAAGTGTATTGTCTCATAGGGGAAGGAGTGAGCGATTGCCTCCGCTGCAGTCCTACAGCTTGCGTCTGGGCTGTTTCTTATCAGAATGTCAGGCGGACCTTTCCCATTGGCTTGCTCCTGTTAGCAGTCTGCTTAAATGTGAAAGCAATTAGGGAAATTGGCGGAGTCAAAGAAACATCTCGGAGACACCTAAAAGAATAGCTGTGATGAGTTGGAGAGCGGATGTGAACAAGGAAGGATGTGCGCACACTCTCAAACACATAAATACAGGCACACACACACACTCTCCCTGTCTTTTTTTCTTCCCACCTACATTAATACACACACCTTTGATGCTAATATCATGTCAAACCACTATTGTTACTTCAAGTCATAGTTGTCTTTTGTTGCATAGATTTCCATCTCCATCTCTGATAATTCATGTGAGTCTTCAAGTAATGTAGGTATTTTACTTTGCATGATGCAATACATTACTGAATTGGTGCTTCACGTCAGCACATTTGATTAACTCTGAAAAAATAATGTTTACCAGAAACACAATTTATTTAGGTGGCACGAATGAGCAGCAAATTCCTACATACAGTTTAATAGCCCAATCTCTGATCCACAATGAACTACATATCCCTTAAGGCGTTTCTGAAGGCATTCCCCTCAGCTCTCACCTCCCTTAACCCTGAGTATGGAACATCTGCTTTCTCCATTCAGTTGGAGCTTGCTGTTTTAATAGCTCTGGGCATCTTGCCTTGAAAAGAAGGAAAAAAAAAAAACTTTTGGCCGGGGCCCCTGGCTTTCTCATTAGCAGTCTCTCCCAGTAATGTATAGGAGCCCAGAGCTTTCCTGAGAGAGTTCTCACTGGTCAGTCTTCCCCTTTGTGGACCGCAGCCTTGACCTGTTCCCACCGCACAGTGTGTGAGTGTGTCTGTGTGTGTTTGTCTGTGCATGGAGCGGTCATTTCCATGAGAAAGGAGTGAAGAGAATGGACAGGGGCCGCATTTTCTTTCTGTGAGACGGCTGCAGACGCGGTTCAGGGCACAAGGGCGACCTCATCCATCATGTTGTGAATAGCCTGGAATTATTGCCCCACGTTTCTGGACATCATGTGATCAAGAGATTCTTGACAAAGGTCATCCTGGGTAGAGAAACTTGGGGTGAGCCCTTTAAGAGACATTTGAATCTGCTAAATAAATGTTGATGATGCAAGTTCCAAATTGCTTGTAGAGTTTTATGAGTCTTCTCTATTTCTGTACTCTTTTGCACTATTTTGGTCATGAGTCACATGAAGTATGGTTTTATATTTCTATAACATGAAATATATTATGTAACCATATCACTGCAGGCCAATACTGAAAAATCATCAAGTATATTTATATAAGTACAATTTGGGGTACTTGTACTTTACTTGAATATTTCCATTTTCTGCTACTTTATACTTCTCCTCCATTACATTTCACTTGAAAATGTTCATTTTTTTCTCCACTACCTTTATTTAAAAGCTGTTTTTACTACTTTAAAGACACAACACTGACATATTATCCCCCTGATAAAGCGAACGTTTTAGAAAACAGTGACTTATTTACACAACAAGCAAACACAGAACAACATTAGCATCCATTTTGGAGCCCTATTTATATCGACTTAAAGGATGTAAGGTGCATATTCACTCACCTATTGCTCTGTTTTTGGTCTCCCCCAACTCTTGATCTGCTAAACGCTCTATTAACGCTAAAATTGCCTGAGATCTGCTATCGGGGTGCTGGATAGGTAGCATATAGTGGGAATGATGTTGATGAGAGTGAACCAAAATAATAAAGTGAGCCCTAAAACCAAAACAGTGAATTACAAAATTAAATGCTCAAATATGGACAAGAGCAGCTTTAAGTAAAGGATCTAAATACTTATTCCACCAATGCTAGGAGCAGAAGTACATGCTTAATACATAACATATGTAATACTTAATAGAACATAAATAGTGACCACCTTTTACTTGATATTAATTATACAATATTTCTATGCTATCTTCACACTTATTGCTGCTACAACATTACAACAGAATTTTTGTATGTGGTTTATATTTTGCTGTCTTTACAGTATCATCCTCCCAAAATCTATAACAGAGTCACATTTGTGAGTCACATTTGTTTCTTTTTTTAAGCGCACAGTCTTTGCTGCATTCTTCAGCAATTACCTTGGAAATATGAGCTGCCTGTCTGTCCACCCTCTGTGGTCATGGGGAGGTTTGGAGAGCGGGCGGAGTTAGCGTCTGGTGTTTTGGTTGGTCGGGAGTGACGTATCTGGAGCCACTTCCTGGTCTGTCTGCTCTCTGGGAGGAGGAGAGGGAGACTGCAGTGTTGTTAGTTTGAACAAAATGGCTGCGAGACCACTGTCAACGAGAGCTCACTGAACGCCTACCATGACTGTCCGCTCCGCTGTCTGGATCCACACAGAATGTATTTCCCCGGAGTCGTTTCTCACTTTGCATTCGCGGTAGCCAGCCCGTCGCTAGTCGTCCAGCTGGCGACCTAAACAAACAAACAAACAAACAAAAAAAAAAACATTTCTTTTGCACTTTAAAACAAGTTGGCTGGCTGGCTGGCTGACGGCCGTCGGCTTGCTCTACTACGCGAGAACTCATCGGCGATTTTTAACGAAAGCTGCCTGATTTCTCTGGTTTGCAAAACCTCGCAACGGTCGACGTCTTACAACGCCAACCAGCTAACCTTAGCTTACACAATTTAGCTGCTTTTAAAAGTCATTTTATTCGTGTTCGGTTTTTTTTGTTTTTGTTGTTAGTGGTGCTCCGTTCCCCTCCCCGCCCCCCTTTATATTGTGACGTTTTAACAAACTGTTTTTTGCGAGTGTAATTTCACGGCATATTTTTATTTTTTTTCTTTTGCTCTAAGCATAATTTACCGTACTTGCTGTGTGTAACGTTATATCTGGCTGAGTAGCCGTTGTTTACCTCGGTATCTTGTCACCAAGCTGCTTCAGCAGCAGTCGGCTTATCTGCAAAGTCTGACTTTAATTGCGACTGAATCTCTGCTCCATCTCTTTACGGGTAACTTTAGAAAAGACATCGGAGAATGCTTTTCTGCTTCTTTTTTTCTGCCATGCACCGACTCCTCACTGAAAGCTGCCAAAGCTGTGGTTAACGCAAGGTAAGTTTCCAATGAATACCTCTTCTCCTCATGTGATAAATAAACGAATGTCATTGCTGATCAGTGTTTTGAGATCCAAATCGCAGCGGCAACAGAGAAGTGGACAGAAGAGGGTAGCTGCACTGCCAGATAAATAACAAAAATAATTCACCATATAGCTTCATTATTTTCAAAACATTAACTCTTGTCTGTCTCTATGATGCATCTCAGTTCAGCCCTATTACTTAACTACAGCGTCAACACTCAAGCCAGCTATTTCAAGTGCCACATCAGTAAAACATTAATTAACAAATGTCTGTGCCTATTTGTGATGCCACGACTTAGCGATTTCTTCACATTATTAATGCTGTATACCCCAGGTTATTACATTAATGTGAGACACATCAGTCTTCTTAGTGAGCACCCAGACAACGAAAGGGTTTTTGAAGGGGGGGGGGGGGGGTCTCCCTGTAAAAGTGTTTTATGTGAATCCAAGAGGAATATCTGATCAGAGGTATTTTCTCTTGTTTTAGCTTTTGGGTGTTCATTATGAGGTTGAATAAATTTAATATGTGTCCATTTGAGGGGGATTGGATGTGGAACTTCTGTGTTATATCATCGCTCTTTGATGATTGGCTGAGTGGACTGGAACACACACTGTACATGTGAGCGTGTAATGTGATGATTTCTTGGACTGAGTGCCTTGCCTTTCTTCAATGTCTGTGCAGTTATTAGAAGGTAATGATGTGCTAATAGGCTTTTTTTTTGATGGCACAGTGCTGTTTATAGGTTGACTGCTGACAGGATGGTATACTTTTGTTAGATGTTTTGTGTCTGCACATTGCAGTCGCAGTGTTTTTTCAGTGTGACAGAGCCACAGTCTTAGATTTTATCCTGATTGTCACGCCGCTTTGGTTCATTCTGTAGCTGTATCACATCATGTATCTTGTACACAATTGCACATTCCACTACACTAAGTCCAAGTACATTATTAAACATAGCTGTCCTGTCTCTCTTCCCTCCTCTCTTCCACCCCCCTCGGCTCGGTGAGAAAGCCAGGGGGATTTTGATTGAACTGTCGCCTTCCATTGCATCCCCCCTTCCCGCATCCTGTCCCCAGGCACTGGAGTATAGCTTTTAATATCTTTTCCGCGTGTCTTAATTGAAGTACATAATTTCCCGTTCAATTCCCCCCCCCCCCCCCCCCCCCGACATCTCTGTCACCACTGTCTTATCTCTATCGTCACACACCAGTGAGGTGATGAAATGAAAAATGCGCGTGAGCAGCAGTGGCACACATAAATGCATTTATTTGTGTGTGTACGATCTGTGCACATTCGTATTTATGTCTGTGCCATGTTTTGGAATGTAAGTGTGTTGCTGCAAATGCGGCGTGTTTGTGTCTGAATCGGCCGGTGACGACACACGTGGAATGCCTGTCGTTTTTGCCGTGGGAGTGTGTGAACGATTATGTCAAGCTCAAAGCCCTGGCAGTTGGTTAATGCCCTGCAGTTGTTAATCAGGTTGTGAACTGCCTCCTGCATGCCCTATAGACACCCAGCTGACTCACAGACACACACACACACAGAGCCCTGTTCTTACCCAGGATCAAGAGTCCTCCCTTCTATACACACGTTCATCTCTCCAAAAGGCTGACAAGCACGCAGTAAGAGGGTGGCTGTGAAAAGATGTTGCAGGGGCCCTCTGGTGTGTATGTAAAACTAGTGAATAGGGAGAAAAGAAAGACCTAAAGCCTGGTAAGAGGAGGAGGGAATCTGCTGGTTTTCTGAAATAGCGTATACTTAGGCTTAACCCTTCCCAGACACAATTGCTTTAGCATCATAGATGCCACTGCAGCCACAGCAGGTGGCTCAGCTGAATGGCAGTAGAGGATATTTGGGGTGTGTATGGGCATTAGGTTACCAGCACTGGGGTTACCCCCCAAGATAAGATGCATTATGTTGTAATGAAGATGTCAGCCATGTCTATCTTTTTGAACCCCATTAAAAATCTTTTAAGACTTTTTAGGGATTACATAAATGATCGACCCAAACATGGATAGCACTGATAGCTGTTGGAGAACATGGGTAGTCTGTCAATCCATGCCAACATCTGCAAATCTAGATACAGAACTTTAAATTATGTGTATAATCGTTTTTTTGCCAGCACGACCTAAAATGAGAAATTCAGTATCTCACTGGGGCCCAGACTCAGTGAATTATATTACTACTACTTTGCCATTTTGGCAGTGCACTAGCAGGAAACCCATAACCCATGTTGGCTCTGGATCCAACCAGACTGTAGGCTGTTGGCATCTAGACATTGTTTTGATTAGAGTGTATTGTAACAAAGCCATGAGGACAAACCCTGGCAGTAACTCCATCTGCAGCCCCTTATCACTGAAGGGGCAGGATCATTTGTTCAAAAGGAAACCCAAAGCTTGCTTCCCCTTGTCTGAACCTTTAAAGGCAGAACATGAACACCAATCCAGTCCTCAGGTTGCTATCATTAGCTCAATTTCCACTACAGGGCTAAGTGTAACTAGAATGGGCCTGCTTGTCCTGTGTATCCCCTTTACGCACTTTTGGTTCTTCTGTTTTGAATTTTTGTTTCTGTGCAGTAGTTTGCAGTTTCAAATAAACAAAAAGTTTTGCTATCCCTTGTCAAACATTTTTGTGTTGACCCTGGTAAATCCCACTTGGTCGTGCTTTGGAAAAGTGGCTTGTGTTGTCTATCCCTTTTCCCCGTCATTGACCTTAGCCCAGGCCTGATCGTGGTTGTTACTGAGCCTGTGATTATGAGGCTTTTCAAACAACTGGCGCACAGTCCCAATAGATAACGCACTTAACACCACCCCAGGGTGCTGCTCCAGTAAGGGGGAGGGGGCTTGACAGTAGAATCAGCTGGATTCAGCAGGAGGCTGCCAAAAGCCATTACTCTCTTCCTCTGCTCTATGGATGGCTACTTTGAAGTCAAGGGGGCCAGAATAAAGACTTGCCAAGCAGTTGTGTTTGGTGTGGCCATTGTACTAAATGAGGAGTATTTGTGTATGTGTGTGCAAACCAGTGAGGGAGTGGGGTGACTGTGGCTTTGGCTATTTTTAATGATAGGAAGTCAGGAAGCCAAAAATAGTTATAGTATCTTAAGTTGTAAACAAACAGTATCAATGTATTATCAACATTTCCTAGTGCCCTGCTTGACTTGTCATCGAAAGGCTTATCCATCCTCGATCTGTATGGTCTACACTGGTTTCACCACAGGTCTGACACTGATCTGCTTTGGTATGAGACTCTGATCTCATGTTTTGATCATCACAATTTTATCTTCTAGTACTCTCAGCCCTAAATTCAACACTTCCTGATTGCAAGTGTGTTAGAGTGTAAGCTGCGTTCCCTTTTTAAAAGGCCACATAATACGTTGTTTTTTAGAGAAGGGTTTTAAGTAGGGTTTGAGTCCCACGTGAAGGGCAGCCACTAGATATTTGCTTCCGACCAGTACTCTTGTGTACGAAGATGAACACGGTTTAAACTTATGTTCATATTATGTCATACACTTTGTGTGAAAGAGGTACAGGAGAGTTGTAACCGAAGAGTCGTATGGGCATTGGGGAGGCTTGGGGGTCTGTGTAACCCCCTCCTCCTTGTCCGACTTGTGTGCCAAATGGGGGGGCTGGGGCTGGGGCTTAGGGGCCCCTCCAAGGGTAAGCCAGGCCATGATGGAAGCAGGGGGGATGGGGGAAGCGAAGCTGAAACCGGCGAGCTGCTGCCTGTGAGTCTTGGCAGGGGTCCAGGGGAATGTTCGATGTGCCGAGGTTTGGTGGGGGCCTCCTTCCCTCCCTCTGCTCCATGTTGGCTAATTGGGGAGACACGGAGAGAAGGAGATGGGCATCACATGGAAGCTGACAGAGAATTTGCAGGACATCCAACCTACAATGTTCCCTCTTCCCTACTCCAAACCAACATTAGACAGCCTTACTCATTATGTAACAGGACTTAGGCCCTACAGCACCTCCAAAGCCTTCAGTTAAGGCAGTGTAAATAACACTACCATGCGCTGCCTGCCCCATGCGCTGGAACCATGGCTTAGACTAGTAAGCTCAGGTCATTTGTTTGCTGTCTGGACTGTTTTATCGCTTTAATGTCAACTTGAGTACAGTCAATGAAATTCAAGTATTTACTTTCACTGTGTGTTTTGATTGTTAGGGCACATTTGTAAGAACTTTGTTTGATTAAACAGAGCTGCTGAAAATGATGAACAAAACATTTCTTGTGATGTTTGAATTGTGACCCAGTTAAATTACAAAACAGAATTTCTTGTGGGCAGAGGTTTTAACAGCAGAGTTTGGTATAGCTTAATTCATATTAATTAAGGCACTGAATGTCTGAGGACACTAAATAATTGGGACAAGTATGCTAGTGATGTTTTGATACTGAAATAGCTTTAGTAAATTAGAGTTCTTAAAATACTGAGAATACTATATCGTGATTTGTAATTCCAATCTGCAGGATATCAGTGAAGTTGTTGAGATTGTAGAACTGAGGATGACAGATGCTTATTCTCAGTTGTCAATAGTTCAGTAAGACAATTAAAACTAATTTTCATTTCAGAAACTCGTCACCTTTCTGCCCCCCCCCCCCCCTCTTAAAGATGTGCAGTTAGTGTCTCTACATCTACACCATCATCTCTACACCTTTACAGAGGGGACTGTCACTCACATTGCTCTCTCTGCTTTTCTTGTCTTTTTCTTTGTCCTCCTTTACATCAGAGCACACAACTAAGCGCAGCACTTATTTTCTGTCTCTCTTTCAGGGTCTGTGTTATTGCTTACGCTGTTGACAGCCAGTGAATTGTTGACTGACATTTTGTGTGTGAGTTTGCATGTGTGTGTGTTTATCTACGGGGGAGGCTGTGTCAAAGTAACCTTGAGGGTAGTGCAGCCCAGCCGATTAGCTCATTTGTCTAAGCCTTCATTGTGTGTGTGTGTGTGTGTAGGTGTGTCCTTTGATTTAGTTGGGCTCTTCTGATTCTGACAGTTTGATGGTGCCCACTAAAGGCAGGCTGTGCAGCATTTGAAACAGAAGTTAAAGACCATTTTCAGATTCTGCTTAAGTCTTCCTCCTTAACATCAACCCT